>OZ024890.1:30128216-30630716 GCA_964017195.1 Siderastrea radians
CGTCTATCAACAATCTGATAAACCCTATTTTATAACTTCACTCACCCCTCCATCTTCAGGAATAGGATTTCTATCTTGTGGACAAATACGCCGGTCATTGGTTTGTCTGAAGAGAGGGGGTAAATGATGAACACCGTCAAATCCTTGAACTGCAAAGTTAAAGCTACGACAGCTGATACCGTACATGCAATACAGTAACACGCGCAATACAATAATCTTAATTTAAACTCGAATTTAAAGAAGTGCTAATATCTTCGAGGAAAAGTAAACCACATTAACTAAATCAAGTTAATTAAAAACAATATCTATCTAAGAAACGTGATGTGTAATAAAATTAAAATATAATCAGTCAGTAAATATAAATTTAAGACCGGCAAGCAGCTATTCACAAGATTAAGAACAACAGTTGACATCAAATTGTAGCTGATCGTTGACAGTTTGCTGTACCATAATATTTTGAGAGGGAGAGTTTCATAGTTTGCTTCCACGATAGAATAGGGAATGTAAGCCATAAGTAGTAGTATTGACGTCAGGGATAGCGAGAGAGAGAAAGACAATCGAGAAAGAGAGAGAGTGCGGTAGTACACGTCAAGATTAACTGCAAGTTCCCGCATGTTCTGTGATCTTTTGTAACTGGCTTTAATAACAGCACCCCCTTAAATAACTCACATAGATACTCTTTCTCGTAGCTAGGCTTAACGCAACTGAATAACAGAAGAAAATAGGAAGAGCCCACGTCAAAAGCTAGTCTGCTTACGGCAAACCAATTCTCGTGTTAATGATGTTCCGTACAGCAAGTATAATAGCTGATATTTCAAATTTCACGCTTTGTTGCAGAAGGGGTAGAAGCAGCGCCCGCTTTTGTTCTCGTTTAGTTTACAAAAGAACCTTACCAGTGCTGGAGGCTGGTGTAAAACATAAAATCCATCATTTAAAACCCACAGATGAGTAGCATGCACAAAATAAACACATCACCTGAATGTTCCTAACAAGCAGCCTTCACAGAAGCGATGGCCACACGTTGTCTGCACGGGGTTCCTCATGGCAACAAGACAGACTGAGCAGGTTTGGCCTAAAGACAACTCGTCTACAAACACAAAATCATAGCCTCCACATCCGGGATCGTGAACGTGCTCTACAACGGCCACAATCGCGTCTTCTGGCTCCATTCTCGAAGTTTAAGCGATCGAAAGCGAGAAGGGCGGAAGTCGGGGCGGAAGTTGAAAGTGAAAGTGCTTAGCCTGCATTTGTTGCCGTATAGGGGAGTTGCTGATTGGTTTTGTAACTCTTGGTAACTGTCACGCGCTTATTGTCTCTACTTCACAAGCTACCCAATCGCAACATAGGGTCCGTGCTCGTGTCATATCATCAACCGACCGAAACCTTTTCTCTTTAGATCTTGGTTCACGCTCAAGATGGAGATAGACTTAACCGACTTTGAAGACATAAGCGATGATCGAGATCATTTCCTCCCGCTTGATTTTTCTCAAAGTTCAACCAGCGACGAGGAGGAATTAGAGGAGATCATTGAAGTGGATTTCGTTGATGATGATTCTGTCATCATCGAGGAGGAAAACCAGCTCCACTTTGGAGGCTACGAGCACGAATTTGTGGACGAGGTGTCTCCGAATCAAAAGTGCCCGGTGTGCTTGCTTCCTATGAGAGATGCTGTCCAAACTTCACTGTGTGGTCATCGATTCTGTAGGGATTGCTTACACGGGATTCTGAGGTAACGTAAGTCGGAAAATTTCTTACTCCAAAATCTCAGTTTCATGAATTAAATTACAGTAAAAACTACGCCAGCATGATGCAATCCCGGTCAACAACTATTTTTGATAACGTCAGCATAATTCTCTTCAACGAAGCAAAATAAACTCAGTCTGAGTAAAATCGTCGCAACTGAATTGCATGGAATTACCTATTAGAGTTGGTAACAAACCAGTCATAAAAGCGGCTAACGTGGCCTAAAAAACGAAACTACAATTTGCTATCAGGTAGTTTAAACACGGAGCGAGTCTATAAAAGGATCATGAGAAGCAGTTTTGTTGGCTTCATTAAATTGACAAATTCAAATGTAGAGGAAACAACGGTCGTGAAACTCTTGAACATAAATAAACTTTTCCTATGACTAGATGGCTCTCTAGTGAAAAATCAAACTATAAAAAACTTGAATTACAACTAAAAGGTTGCCCTGTTGCGATTTACACTGAATGTCAACTGGCGTTTAATGAATACAACCGCCTTTATGTGAGCCCGAAATTAGTTTGTGGAATAACCGAAAAATTGTGTCTACAGTTAAAATGTTCGCGGTCGTTTTAACATGGTTTAAGGCCAAAAATTCATTCAATACCTTTTAATTTTTGGTCAGTCCATGGGACCAATTAACAGTTTAGTGGGTCTTTTGACTGTTTTGTTTATACTCGATATGTTCCTTTGAAGCGCTCGCTCTCATTACCACAGCGTTACAAAAACTTACTGTTCAAATAAGATAAAATTTATTTCAATGCGTGTAATTTTTATCATGCTTGGATTGTTTTTTTCAGAGCGGCTTCAAATTTTCCAGCATAAGCGGCGGGTATTTTACCTCTCCAATATTTTCTTCCTTAAAACTTCGCAATGCAAAACTCCGAACATACAAACAAAGACTTAATATTCAATTCATGAGATGATCTGAAATTTGCTATTTACCTCATTCACTGTCTTTTTCGCAGAGCTAAAAGCAAATTTATTAAAGAGTTTATAGAGCAGAGATTTGCGAAAATGTATATGGAAGCAAATTTGAAGCGCACCTTGATGGGGTCGGTGAGCCAGTCAAATGCGCCTGTTCGCCTTCCCTTTGGGATTTTTGATTGACAGGCTGAACACCTCAGCCTCAGTCATATAGGCTCGTTCCGTGTTTACCTGAGCTCTACCTCATTTCACCGCAAAAGAGTGCATTTACTTTAGTTTTTGAAAGTTTGAGAATCTGTTATGCAATTTCTCTCAAACCCGGTAATGTCAATATATGCACATAACCATGTCTGTAAACAAAATTTAAAAAATACCCTGTTCATTTCTTTATAAATTTGCTCCCTTCATCAATTTCGTTAATATTGTTGAATAAACTTGATTTTTTTAGCCCTTGCTAGGGTAGGAACACGACTAGCTGCCATTTAGCAAATCAGCACTCTTTTGAAAACCGCGGGCATTTCAGTCCGTTCATGGAGAGATCGACGCTCCTACCGATAATAGGGAGCCTAAGCAACCACGACGGCAACGCCAAGGAAAACGTCGTTTTAAAACTGACTTCCAAATATTTCAACCTTCTTCGTGGTAGTTTCAACTCGTTCAATCTGTCTAATGTAGCCGAACAATCCGGGAGCTGACTCTGTAAGGACGGCGTTACAGTTCAGGTAGAAAAACGAAAATTCACTGTCGAAAATTTACGTTCTACATAAAACTTTGAATTTGGTCATTTCACGTTGTTGTTTTGCAGAGGACGGCAAAGAAATGTTAGTACCAAATTCTGTATCGCACGTGCAGAGTCGTTGTTTAGCTAATTAAACCTTTTGTCTTGTGACGTTTTCGTCAGCCGTCGCCGTCGTGTTTGCTTAATATAAGCTCCCTATAATGAATGTCTCTTTCAAGTAACACTAAGTATCATATACTTCCACGAATTCGGGTCGTTCATGATCCGCTATCAAAGAGGCGCGCACGGTTTAGTTGTCCGATTTCGCTGATGCAGTTGTGCAGTGTACAATGATTTTGAGAAATAATTTTGTCATTACATTGACAGCCCTGGATTATGAGTAATGTTTCTAACATACCGAACGAATCTTTTCTGTTAAAATAGGCTTTACCCGCTCTATTTCGTGCGACAATATAAGCGCACTCCGTCATAGCCGGTTATGAGCTGATGCCCGGTGTTGTTAGCCTGTTCGGCATTGAGTAACAGATTGCACTCGTGCTCACATCCACGGGCTACAATAGTTACACATGTACACCATATTTACATAGAGTAAAAGAAGAGAATTCTCGTAGGTTGGAAGAAGTTTACAAGCAAATTATTGTCAATTGCAGGCGCACATTAGCAGCAGTTTCAAGGAATGTCGTAATGTGTTCCAGCAGACTGTAAAGATCGTAATTTATTATTCCAACAAAGGACACTTTTATTTACTGAGCATCATGGGTAGAAATAATTAAAATCTCTTCACAGGACTGATCATGCAGTTTGTCCAAACGATCGGCAAGAAATCAGCGAGGAAAGCGGTGTAAGTATTAATAATTTGAAATAGAAATTTCTGAAGTATTTTTGGCAAACTTGTTAATAAATTTATTGTACTTTTTATCATTTCGCTTTATCTGAATTCGTCCTGTGTTCGCATTGTAGTATTTTACCGACAAAGCCTGGGCCCGGGATATTTTGTCTCTCCGCGTTAAATGCCAGCAGAATGCCAGAGGGTGTGACTGGATTGGTGAACTGCGTCATTCAGAGGTACTTTACACTCAACAGTCCTTAGTTTCGTTCATTTTGTCCTTTATTGGTATAAATTGTGAGTAGCAATTTAAGCACAATTCTGTTCACCGCCCGTGGAGCGTGAAGACTGGGTTGAAAACCCGCCACAAGCCTAGTCCTTTTCAATGAGGGCTACGTTTGCTGTCGGTTTTGATCTTGCTTCTGCAGGTTTCTCTCTTGATTCCCCAGTTTCCTAATTTAAATTCCATTTTGATTTGACCGATGAAATCCACGGCCTGTTTATGTAATAAATTATGTACTGATTTTTGCTTAGGAACACCAAGATGACTGCCCTTATGAAGACGCGCAGTGTTCTGGCTGCCAAGACAGCATTCAAAGGAGGCTTCTAGAGACTCACCTTAACGAGGAGTGTCCAAAGAGAATAGTAGAGTGCGTCCACTGCCAAGATGAGTTCTTTTTTGTTCAAAAACAGGCAAGCAATGTTATGACTTACATAATAATTATCATACTCCTCTCTTATGAGTTTGTGGTGAAACTCGACTGGTGCCACTGTAGACCGGGTTATATAGCTTTATTCTCAGAATGTTCGTGGTTGACCGCTATCCCTCCTTTTGGGCGTCTTCCCGTCGGACTTGCCTCCTGAGAAATCATGTTTTGACGACATCTTATAAATAATCCACCTTTTTTTCGCTAATTTTTGTGGGTGCTGACTTCAACAAATCAGAAAACACTTCTTTCGTAATGACTTATTTTAGATATTTCGGAGGCATTCATTGCAGCTGCTGCTGCTGCTGCTGCTGCTGCAAAGCCTTAACTTTTTTTAACTTTTTCAAAATGTGTAATTACTACGATACACCAGAAGCCAATGGTATCGGTCGTAAGAAATGGATCGTGGAAAGGTAAAGGAATTTCACGCCCCGGAATTTCGGCTATATATTGGTACCTCGTGGTCACTCATGTCCAGTACACCCGAACTGAATCGGACCGACTTTAGGCACAGACGACCGGACTCAGCCGAAGTCAGGTCGCGAAATTTATTACGCCTTACCGGAAGTAGAATTAAAGCGGGGGTATGGGAAAAAGAGAGACCCTTGGAACGAGGTGGACCAGAAGTTAGCTAATGGAGGTCCAGGGGACCAAATGTTGGCGAACCGTCACGGCCCGAGACGGACCGTCACGACCGGTCATGGCAAAACTCGACCCGATTTACCGGAAGTCAGTTCGTGAACAAAAGCTTAACACGACCCAAACGGAGGAAAATGGCAATCAAATGACATACATGTATACCTCGTTCTAAGCATTAGACGAGTAATGGACATGTTTATCAATGTATAAGCAGAGAAATGAAAAAACTGTGCACGCATGTATACCTCGTTCTAAGCGTCAGACGATCAATGGAGACGCATATTCAAACGCAAGCAGACGAAAAACAAACCTACACGCGTAGGTATACCTCGCCCTAAGCGTCAGGCAAGCAATGGAGACGCATATTCAAACGCAAACAGGCGAAAAACAAAGCGACGCATGCATGTATACCTCGTTCTAAGCGTCAGAAGAGCAATGGAGACGCTTATAAATGCATACAGATGGAAAAAAACTACACGTGCATGTATACCTCGTTCTAAGCATCAGACGAGCAATGGAGACGCTTGTAAACTCAAGCAGATGAAAAACTAAACTACAAGTGCATGTATACCTCGTTCTAAACAATAGACGAGTAATCCACACGCCAGAAGAGTGCGATAAGTACTAAATCGGAGAATGGTAAAATAGGAGTTGTGATCTATAACTTTTCCGATTCTCCGATTATTTTAACGTAAGGGGCGAATGAAAATTGCAACACACCGATTAGAATTTTTACTTTTTAAGGGAAAACACGCGAACCGAAATGAACATGCCCCTTATGCTTCATTCTTTAAACGTGAGGCGGGAATGAAAATCGCAACGTATCAATATATCAACTTCCCTCTTCAGGAACTGAAAAGACACGAGCCGAAGTAGGAAACGCAAATGAACATACGAAAGCGAACAAAGAAAAGATAAATGCATGAATGCTTTGTTCTCAATCGTGAGCCGCGGATGAAACTCGCAAGGGGGAAATTAGCCTCCCACGCAGTCGTTTTTAGGGGAATCGTATTACCCTCCTCCCCTAAAAACGACTGCGTGGGAGGCTAGGGGGAATACACAATACCCGGTTCACTTCAAAGACTGCTCCTAAAGTCGTCGAAATTTGCATAACAGCAACTCAGCTGTTCAACAGAAATTCGTTAAGCGTGTGCAATGAAAGAAGAAGGCCTGAGATTTCCCGTTCTTTAAGTGCGCCATGCGAGAAAGGTGAAAATCGGACAGTTGCAACAATCAGACAATTGGAGTCTTGTTACAAGAAGACGTAAAAACGCAAACTACAGTATTAGATCCGCGCAAGCGGAAAAATCGGACGACTCGTAGAAGGCAGACTTGTTAACATAAGGTCGTTTTGCTAAAATTGGACAATTGCTATTTTTTGATATTTTATATTGAGATAGATTATATAGATTACCATTCTTGTAACAGGCACTTAATCTTGTCGTTTAGACTGCGAAGTGCGTTTTTCAATAAAAGGATTACTACTACTACTTTAATACTGCTAAGACTCGTACAATCGGAGACCTGCTACCAGAACGCCGTTTTCTCAAAATCGGACAATTGCACTACAGTCGTAGAATAGGAGAATGAGAAAAATCAGAAGAATCATACAATCAGAGACATGTTACCATTGGGGCGTTTTGTTAAAATCGGACCGTTGCAAACTTAATCGTAGAATAGGAGAATCGGAAAAAGTCGGAAGAACCATACATTCGGAGACTTGTTACCATATAAAGGACGTTTTGTTAAAATCAACTAAACGGCGATCACAGTCTGCTCCTCCTAAACGTCCATAAAACTGGTTGATCTCCAAAAGCGCGAACGTAGAAGCTAAGGACTTGAGGACTTTAAAACCTTCATTGAAAAACCTCTTCGCCCCTCGTAAGTGCTGTCGCCCGGGCGGATCTCTACATTTACTAAGGCTAAAGGATTTTTTTACTATCCAACAGCCATTAACGAGCTCCTAATCACAAGTGCATAACAAAGCGACGGAAAAACGTTTACAACTTTAACTTTGCGGCTTTTTCCCGCGTGAAAAGTGCTGCGAGGACGCTGTCAGATTGCGTATCTGTTGGTTTCTACACCACAGGCCATTCAAGCGAAAAATTTCTCGCACCTCGTCGGATCAAAATTACCCGAGTCTTTTAGCGTCTATTAGTGGCAAACTATAATACAGGCTTGAATGGTCTATTGTGTAGAATTCAGCATTGATTCAATTTGACAGCGTCCTTGTAGCACTTATCATACAAAAAAAGTTAAGACGCTCTAACTAAAAAAGTTAAATTTATAGGTGTTTTCGCTGTTTTTTCGAGCGCTTCTCTTAGGTTGATCGTATACATGTATGGCTGTTGAATAGTAAAAAAACGTGTTAGCCTCATTGGACGTAGAGATCCGCCGGGGTGGTAGCGCTCACGCGGGCTAGAGGTTTTTTTTTCAATGAAAATTTAAAGTCCTCAGGTCCTCAGCTTTTACGTTCACCCTTTTAGTGATCAACTTAGTCTAGAGATGTTTGGAAGGAATAGAGTTCGCTCTTGCTTTATTTTTCTCGCGCGAGATGACTTCCGATGAGACGGGCGGTATTTTGCTCGACGGGTCGTGTCCACCCGTGTGCGATCGTGTCGGTCCGCCGACATTTTTACCTTCCCTCATACCACTCTACTTGTATTTTTCTAAGTCTCTCGCGAACTGACTTCCGGTTTGTCGGGTCGCGTTTTGCTAGACCGATCGTGACGGCCCGTGTCCGATCGAATCGGTCTGCCGTCATTTCTATCCGCTCTTAAACCCACCTGCCATATTTTGCTAAGTCTCTCACGAACTGACTTCCGGTTTGTCGGGTCGCGTTTTGTTAGACGGGTAGTGACGGCCCGTGTCCAATCGAATCGATCCGCCGACATTTCTCTCCGCTATGAAACCCACCTGCCATATTTTTCTAAGGCCCAGTTCAGACGCCGTACCTCTCATGTGCCGTACCAAATACATTTTCGCTCCTAGGTCGTATTAAGCGGCAAGCTTTGCCGTTCCCTGAGATTTTCGCTTGCGTAATTGAAATCTGTCGAAAAAAAACTCATTTGGACACCGTACAACTGCCAAAAAAACTACGTACTACTTGGTACGGCACATGAGAGGTACGACGTCTGAACTGGGCCTAAGTCTCTCGTGAACTGACTTCCGGTTTGTCGGGTCACGTTTTGTTAGACGGGTCGTAACGGCCCGTGTCCGATCGACTCGGTCCGCCTACATTTCTACCCTGTCTGAAGCCGACCTGCCATATTTTTCTACGTCTCTCGTGAACTGACTTCCGGTTTGTCGGGTCGCGTTTTGTTAGACGGGTCGTGACGGCCCGTGTCCGATCGACTCGGTCCGCCGATATTTCTACCCTCTGAAACCCACCCGCCATAATTTTTTATGTCTCTCACGAACTGATTTCCGGTTTGTCGGGTCGCGTTGTGTTAGACGGGTCGTGACGGCCCGTGTCCGATCGATTCGGTCCGCCGACATTTCTACCCTCTCTGAAGCCCATCTGCCATATTTTTCTAAGTCTCTCGCGAAATGACTTCCCCTTTGTCGGGTCGCGTTTTGTTAGAAGGGTCGTGACTGCCCGTGTCCGATTGACTCGGTCCACCGACATTTCTACCCTCTCTGAAGCCCACCTGCCATATTTTTCTAAGTCTCTCTCGACCTGACTTCCGGTAAGACGGACCGTACACTGCCTTAGTCGATCCGACTCAGTTTGGGTGTATTGGACAACAACCCTCCTCGTGGTCTGTTCTGTTACAATGTAATTAATTCATTTATTTCAAAATTTCAACCAGCGTCTATTGCTGATTGCTGGAGTTCAGCACAGGAGCTTGCTCTCAGGCTAGAGTTCAGCACAGGTGTACAAACTGTGAAAATTTAAACCTAGCCTGCGTAGCTGGCGGGATTCGCGACCAAGTGCGTGTGCTTTGTTCAGGGCGAATGGCAGAGAGAGGGAACCGCGGAGCCGCGAGGGAATTGGGGAGAATTGGCTTCGCCGCTCACGCACGGGGGCTTCGCCCGCGTTTTTTCTCGCCCCGCGCTCGCTCCAATTCCCTCGCGGCTCCGCGGTTCCCTCTCTCTGCCATTCGCCCTAAACAAAGCACACGCACTCGGTCGCGAATCCCGCCAGCTACGCAGGCGAAATCTATCACGTTATGTAAGGATATGGTCTCATTGATGGAGGAACCCCACCCCAGGGCCCCGATATCCCGTGGGCGCCGCTCAAGCTATGAAACATCGTTTGAGAAATTCATATGGTAAAGAAAAAAGGGCAAATTCCCTGCAGCCCCTCCATATGACATCAATTGAGGTGGATTTGGAGGGAGGGAGGAGCAGCCGAGCAGTAACCTCAAACAATGTAATTTCGCTGAGGGGTGGACGTCGGGGCTCCTTGATTCTTCCTTGTATATTGCAAAGAGGTGCTAACCGAGAATGTCCTGCATTATTAATCGTTTGTTGTTGTATTGTCGAGCTACTTACAAGCTATAGCTATGCGAGAGGTTTGTGCCAAACTAAGCATGATATAGCTAAAATAACCAGCTAAGGTCTGATCTTCCAAATACAACCAGAGCTACACCTTAGTCTTGCTGCAGTAAAATGCTAACAATGCAAACAGCAATCTTGGATGCCCTGTGCTGTAATCATGTTTGCGACTAGTTTAAGGGGACCAGATGGCGCTTTCACAAGACAAAGGTCAAGAAATCTTTAAGCACATGGTCCAACAAACCAACTGCTAAAGGGAAATAGATAACGTTTGGATAATCAAGTTGAAGAAAATGAGTGTTTGTCCAAACATTGTCATTGTTTCTTGGTTAAACAGGAAAAAATTCTAAGAGGGTGGCATTGAACTTTGATCACAAATAGCACTATCAAAACATGCAATAATCACTCCAAGCCAAAAAACAAACCAGCAAAACAAACCCCCTGAAACTTTCTTCATATAATGTGTTATGACCGAACACGTGTAGCCTAGCAACAGGCCGTAAAGATGTAGGTTTATGTGACAAACGGTGATCTATTATGTTACGGGAACATGAAGAAATATATTGCAGACGCTTCCCTCTCGTCTGCAAAAACAACTGTGGACATGACGGAATACCCAGAGAAGAGGTAGAGTGATTCGGCAGTAGCAACTTAGACCAAAACATGGAGAACATTACCGGAAAGTGTTGGGTTAATGCAAACGTTTGATACAGTTAGTAGCTAGCTTTTGCCTATTGCCTATTACGACGGATATGTGGGACCTAGAAACTTAATGAAATGCGAAACTAAAAGTAAAAATAGAAAGTCAACGCAAACTGAAACAATTGTGGGAAAGTTAAAGACGATCGAACGGGTTTTAGCTGCGAACAAGTAGCCTACACACCACATGGCTAGAATTCATGCGTTCGGAGAAAAGTTATTTTAAGGCTGATTGTAACGTTAAAGTGGTTACCATAGCAATGCTAAAGCTCCACAAAAAAGACCTCCAAATTTCAGTTTTTGCAAATTATTGAAAAACTAAGACGGTGACTTACCCTACCCTACATCAGCTTCGTAGATTGATGACGTTTTAGTTATACTGAGCTAGTTAGAGAGTTATCCAGTGGGCAAAGACATCGACCCCCTTAAACAGACGGCTCCAGTTGCTAAAAAAGGTGTAAATAAATGCTATAAATAATAATTGTGGGTTGGGAGTACAGGTCGCTATAATCAGTACTCTTAAATGAGTTTATTATTGCAGATGTCCAGTCACGTTTCAGAGAAATGCCCAATGACAGTTGTATCTTGTCCATACCTAAGTGCTGGTTGTCCATATCAGGTTTGTAATGAGATACGGCATCAGTGTTAATATCTTTACTGGTTACTAATTGTTCCTTCTCTTTAGAAACCGACAGCTCTTGTGAAAGTGATCAGTGTTACACAAAAAACAGTCTTTTAGAATGATAACGGAGTGACGGCCCTGAAAGACCTTTCAAAATAATCAAAGCATTGTTTTTCATTTCATAGGTACTTTAATGCCTCTGCATCCGAGCAAATTCTTGTACTGCATCTAATTGAAATACGATCGGGTCGGATAAAAAGTGTAACGGGAAACAGGAAAACCCAGTTTTGTTTTTAGAAAGATTGCATATGACAATTATAACACAGCCATGAAAGCAGGAGAAATTTCTGAGAAGGAGAAATCCTGAATATCAACAAGCTTTGCCAAGTACCACGCTCCCACTGTGTACACTAAAGCTCATAACTTATACTTTTCACACGACAACTTTTCTTCAATTAAGCGTGTATGTGTTGGAAAAAATGTGTTATCTCAGTTTTGGTAATGACGGGTGAAGGTTTTATGATTTCAAATCAGTCAAGTTTAAGTTTAAAATGAAAATTAAAATCATTTTCTTCTTCTTAATAGTAAACATTGTTGTAAACAAGTTTTTGAAACTGTTAACTGACCCCGCCTTTCTATTTTTATTTTTCGTTGAGTGGAGATTCTGATGGGAGACTGTCGATTTTTTTGCTATTTTGTTAATTTTGCTGATATTATTATTAAACTTTAGAAACCTATGTACTACATCAGAAGAAGAATACTGACATTTTACTTGTGATGTTTCCTTTTGTTAGGACAAGAGAGCTCATCTGAAGGACCACTTAGAGGCGAGCGTGGATGACCATTTGGAAATGACCTGGTGTTCGCTGGTTGAAACGAAGCAAGAGCTCGACAGCATGAGAGATTTGCGGCAAAAATTTCACAAAGTTGATGAAGTTAATCAAAAGATGGTGGAGTCTAATGCCAGATGCCGTGTGGAGATTAAAGATTTGTCTGTGGCAGTAAAGAATCTCAAGATGGAAAATACCCAGCAAAACAAGTCGATTGAAGATTTGTCTCTGGAGCTTAGGCATCTCGAGATGAAAAACACCCAGCTAAAGAAGGTGATTGAAGATTTGTCCAAGAAGACTACAAAAGAAATAAAGAGTGTGGAAAGTAGGGTGCTTCGATATACACAAGTGCGAGCTTCTGGTGACCAACACCTACGAAGTTATGAAGTTGTGAAACCGTCGGTAACTAGCCGCCTTCTGTCAAAATCATATACTGGGCCCGCAACAATAAGTTACGACACGGCTTGATACACGGTACAGAGCGATGGGTTGAAAGGTATTGTTAAGGAACAAACAACTGATCTATAGATAGCGAAAAGGAGGCGCTTAACATCGTCTACCAGGATAAGACTGGAACATAGATTATTAAGTGTAGTAGTCTTTGATAAACCCAACCCTGGGCGTCAGAAATATATTTCTTATTGCAAATTTGTATCCAACACGAACAAACCGTAAGCCGTTCATAAGTCTTTGTATTTACGTAGGCATTTTTGTTTGAAAATTCTGCCGTCAATGCTTAAGTCTGATTGATGACAACTGAACATTTGAGAAATATAATTCTGCTTGTTCAAGTTTTCTTTTTTAGTATTTACCATAGCTTCAGCATACTGGACATGACTATTTGTTTCGACAGCAAACATATTTGTTAGATTGTTGTGCATTAAACTTGCTTCTGCTGCAAGAATTTCAGCTGTAAAAATAAAGTTAATCACTTTGTTGGCAGATGGCCAGCTCTTAATTGCTTGTACTGAATTGGTCACATCATTTCACGAGAAAACGAAACGCCGAAATAGCACGAACGAGATGAAACTCGCAACTTTGTTTGCAAACTGTTCCGGTTCCGTTTTGTGCTGTTTTCCATCGCACATATTTCCTTTCTCTTGATTTCCCCCCTCGGCGCCTTAAGGACGGTGCCTCCTAATAAAAAGGTATTTTTACACAGGTTATGACTATGGGGGGGAAAGTAGATCTGAGCAATGGCTATTGGAGTCCAAAAAGAAAATTGTGGGTAACAACGCATTTTTTAGAGATGATTAAGCAATCATAATTCTAAAAAAACTGTAAAATACCAAGAATGTATGGCATTTTCTTTCCAAATTTAAGCTCAATTATCTCTGAAAAATGCGTGGCTTCCCCCAACTTTCTTTCTGGGTTCTGATAGCCTTTGCTAAGATCTGGTTTTTCCACATAGTCATAAACCACGCAAAAATACCGTTGTACTAGTAGTCAAATTTCTTTAGAAACCCGAATACCTCGGACCAGACCAGAGATGCGCAGAATGTATGCGCAGTAACAAAGGAGGCACCGTCCTTAAAAGATGTCCCTTGGCTGTAAATTGAACCGGAATAAAACATTTCTCATTATACTTTCTCCATCCCTGATTGCCAAAGTGTTCTCTTTCTTACGTTGCAAGGGAGTAGAAAAAACGAGGCCATAAGCGAGGCAATAGTTGCGACTTAAGGTTGATTTCCATTGGTGCGTAAATTTTACGTGCGTACGGGCGTGAATTTCACTGGCTTTGCGCGCGTAAATAAAATTAGAGTTGATGTATGAACGGCTTACGTAAACGTAGAAAAACGTAAAAACTTTCAACTTTTTACGTTTACGTAAGCCGTTCATACATTGTTTCTTATTTTATTTACGCACGTAAAGCCAGTTCAATTCACGCCCGTACGCGCGTAAAATTTACGCAACGGTGGAAATCAACCTTTCGTGCGTAAATGAAATTAGAGACGATGTATGAACGGCTTATGTAAACGTAAAAAGTTAAAAGTTTTCAACTTTTTACGTTTATGTAAGCCGTTCATTTACCGTGGCCGAGGGTGGCCATCGAAAGTAAAAAGTCAAAACCAAAAGTCGATCTTCAAAGTGAAAAGTCAAAATCAAAAATCAAATGTGAATTTACGAAATAAAAAGTCAATTCGCAAATTGAAAAGTCGAAATCAAATGTCGATTTCTGAAGCGCGAAAATCGAGCTTCGAATTCTCACTTTCGACTTTCGACTTTGACCACCCCCCCCCTACCCCCCTTCCCTATTTATTCGAAAGACTTGGTAGCCTCGTCCAGCAGATTTCGCAACCAGGTCTAGCAAAGCCGTTTTTTTGCCATGTTATTATATAATTTTTCCATTACTTAAAGTCTTTGAAACTCGAATAGGTTCAGGTGCAAAATGTCAAAGCGGAAGAATAAGAGCGACTTTAACGCCACGAATGTCGCAGAACTTACAAAATATTTGCAGGAATGTCGGTTTTAGTAAGCAGACATTTGAAAACTTCGCTAGTGGAAATCGCCTCTGCAGTCGAAAGAATGGTTTTGCCAGTGGATCCAAACTTCGAAAAAGATCAAGTTAATGATGAGAGAATTTAATAATTCATGATAGGCTAATGCACCATCCATTTTCCCCGAAGACCGTGAACAACTTCAACTCTTCGCCGCCGTTTGGGTTGTACGACATTTTTAACTATTTAATTGAAAAATTAAACGAGACTTACCTGGAAGTTGAAGTTTGATTGAAATTCTACCTTGTTACCATGCCAGGAGATCCCATGAGATTTCAAAGCCAACCACGCGCGACAAGTAACGAAGAAAAAGGGTCCAAAGATAATAGTTGTCTCAACTCAACATACTTTATTGAATGTAGAAATTACAACGTGAAGTTAGGTGTTTAACCTTCAGCTGATTCAAGTACACTGGATGCAAATTGTGACTCTCTAACTACAGGTTTGTTGTAGAATTTGGCAAAAGTGGATTCTGATGACCAACCTGCAGTACTCATTATCTCATCTAGGGACACTGAGGTGTTGCTTGCTGCTGACACTGCAGCAGCTCTAGTACTATGAGGTTTAAACTTCTTTGTGTCAATGCCAGCAGAGGACAAAACAGTTTTTACCCACCTACCAATTGTATCCCTACTAACTGCTTTGTGCGGCTTAGTGTAGCTCACAAAAAGTTGGGATTCTGATCCTCGTAACGGTTCTGTTCTGCTGATGTACTCTTTAAGAGTAGTAACTACACACAATTTCCTATCCCTGAAAGCAGTTAAGGTTACTGTGGGATTAGGGAAACCAGGTCTGGTTTGCTTTAACAACTTGGAAAACAAAAACGTGTAACTGTCAACAGACACCCTCATGTTTGATAAATTTAACAAGTGAACAGTTTGCCCCCTTTGACCAGAAACTAACAATATTAAAGTCACTAGTTTAAGTGTCAGTTCCTTAAGAGTCAACGTTCCAACAGGCGACCAGCCTTGAAGGTAATGTAAAACAACACTGACATCCCAAGTTTCTGAATACCTTGGCGAGGGAGGATTGCTCTGAAAAATGCCTTTCAGTAAACGTGACACTAAGCGATGCTGGCCCAGACTTGTACCACCTTCTAGTACAATATATGAAGATAAGGCACTCCGTGCTGTATTAATGGCACTGTAAGTGAGTCCCTGTTCATAAAGATGTGTGAAGAATTCCAAAGCCTGCTCTACAGTTGGTTGATTATGATTAATGTTCCTTTGAGCACAAAAGTTAGACCATTTCTGGATATAAACTTGATATTGTTTCTGGGTACCAGGTCTCCAGGAGGCCATGAGGAGGTTACAAGCTGATTCTGAAATTCCTCTTGTTTCAAAGGATCTCCTGATATGAAGCAGGCCATCAGTACCATTTCTGCGTGAAGCGGGTGAAGTTTGGTCATGTTGGGTAGCGTCAGCAGTCTTTTTTGTTGTGGAAGAGCAACTGGATGTCTTATCAACAATCTCAACATCTGGGGCCACCAAACTTGTGTTGGCCATATGGGTGCAATCAGAATCCCTTCTGCTTTGTCCATTTCTACTTTCCTTAAACATCTAGAAATAAGAGAGAAAGGTGGAAAGCAATAAGACTTGTATTTGCTCCAGTCAATTGTAAATGCATCAATATGGGTAGCCTCTGGGTCTGGCTTCCATGAAGCAAACATAGCTAGCTGTCTGTTCGCCCGGGTGGCAAAGAGATCAATTTCAGGGGTAACCCATAAGTCTTGGATTTGACTAAAAACTTCAGGGTTCAACTGCCATTCGGTGCGTTCATTAAAAATTCTACTCTCTCGGTCTGCATCCGTATTCTGGACCCCAGGGATTTGTGCAGCAGTTAGCCATGTGTTGTTATTAATGCACCAAGACCAAATATCACAGGTGATGTCGTTGCACAATGGAGATTTAGTCCCACCTTTGGAGTTTATATAACAGACAGCTGTAGTGTTATCAGAAAGGACTTTCACATGTTTCCCAGACAACTGTGATTCAAAAACTTTCAGGGCAAACTTAACTGCAAGAAGTTCCAACGCATTAATGTGTTTTGACTGCTCTCTAGTAATCCAAAGGCCTTGGGTACTAATCTTATTGCAAACTGCTCCCCAGCCTTTTTTGGAAGCATCACATGTAATTTCAATATCAATTTTACCATGTGAAATCGGATTATTGGACTGCAAGACATTGTCTACCCACCAGCCCAGGTCTGCTTTGGCAGCTGGGGATAAGCACATTATGTCCTGGTAATTTCCCTGAGCAATTTTAAGGGCAATGTTCTTGTCTATTTCAAGATGCCTGTAGTGTAGCTGCCCATACTGAACAGCTGGTAAACTGGCCACCAGTAGACCTATCACTTGTGACACCTCTACAATTGAGCATCCTGATTTAGCTAACAGCTTTTTACATGCCATGCTGACTTTGAGAGCCTTTTCAGGGGTAAGAGTTATTGTCATGGTGACTGAGTTTATCACAAAACCGAGAAAAGTTATTATTTGATTGGGCTCAAAGACTGACTTTTCAGGATGAGGCATGCAGAAAACCCAATTTTTCAAAAAGATTCACGCTATCCTGAACATTGTGTTTACATTCCTCATAAGTATCTCCTTGGAGATATGAATCGTCTATGTAGCCAACATTAACATGGCCTTTACTGCGAAGTGAGCTGTAAACTGGTTTTAGGATCTTTGTAAAGGATCGAGGGGCAGATGACAACCCATGTGGCAAGCAAGTGTTACTGTGTATTGGTATAGTTTCCCTTGCCATTCAAGTCTTAAATATTTTCTGTATTTTATACTTATTGGGATTGTATAGTAGGCATCCTGCAAATCAACAGATGCCATGTAGCAGTTTTGCTTGACAAGATTCACCGCAGATAAGAAAGTATCCATCTTAAAATGTTTCTTTTCAATGTTGTAATTTAAATCTTTAAGATTTAAAATCATTCTGTAAGTGTTGTCTTTCTTTTTCCTAACAAATATACTAGAAATGAATTCGCCCTCTAAATGGGTGGTCTCTTCAATAACCCCTTTAATTAGAAGCTTGTCAACCTCTTTGCTTATAATTTCTCGTTCAACGGGGTTATGTGAAAATGGATAAGCACTGGAGAATTGCTTTGGCATACTTATGAATTCACTGGGACAGCCCTGTACCATCTCCAGTATTTGCTTGTCTGCAGTGATCTCCTGCCAAGCAGGAATAAAATATTTGGTTCTGCCAGCTATGACAGTAGCTTGAAATGTAGTTAAACTCACCTGATCTTTTTCAGGTGGTGATTTAGATAAAGGTTCCTTCACTGGGTTTTCTCCTGTTGCTGTTGCTGCCTCTTCTTGGCCCCCTCTTTCCCGTTCGAGAAAGGGGGGCGATGGTAGTTTTTTGACCCTGATGTATAGTAAGAATTTGATCTGTAAGGAGTACGGCTGTTGGAGCCTGCAAAATGCCTTGATCTTTGCCTCTTGTCCCTTCTGTCTGCTGATCTCCTATCACCATGTATCTTGGAACTTATCCTATTAGCTTCGGCAATGTCCTTGACAGCTTTTGGGAGGTCGTCCCCAAATAATTGGGAAGTTATGGTTTTAGAAGGATTGCACAAATGCCGATAACTTGGATGTAATTCAGGCTTGAGCCTTTCTCTCCGACGCAAATTCACTTCAGTATTAGCATTAGCTAACAGAATAACAGCATCCATTAATTTTCCAATGTTATCCTCTTTGGACGCGTTTGGCTCGTCTTTAATGAGTGAATCAATGACTGTAACAACAGCAGTCATACCTTTGATAAGATATTTTTGGACCTTTTGAAGTTTCAGATCATTTGATCTTGCTGTTTCGCCTAGGTTGTTCCAAATATTAGAGTTCACTCTTGTTTCAGACAGACTTTCACAATTGCTTGGAGGGATATACTGCTTCTTGAGCTCGTTTAGTTTTGTTTCATTTGGTTTTGCTTCACGAAGAAGTTTGTGCACAAGCCCTGCCAATTGTGTATTGATGTCTGATCCTTTCCCAACCTCAAGAGCAAGATCTTTTGTGAGTTTCTCGATTATAGCCGGGTTAGAGTCGGCTGTTTTCTGACGTTTTGCTGATGGCTCGTCGGGCTCGTTTTTGTCAGAGCCTTCATCGTCCGAGAGCTCGAACTCAGAACCGATCTCCTTGTCTTCAGTTGTTCTTGTGTCCTGTATCAGCTTTCCTAAATCGGCAAAGACTGTCTTCATTGGCTCTGTTAATCCAGAGAAAACAGTGGAAAGCGACGATTGTAAAATATCTGATAACTGTGGCATGTTAACAGTTTGTGCAGTAGATGATGTCGATGCTCTCGCGGTTTTCCCGCCTTTTTCAGTGCGAACAGTTTTCTGCGCTGGACTCGTGTTTGGGGCGACTTTAGCGCCTTTCTTATTCGTTGGCTTATTTGCCGTTTTTCCTGACTGCGTCAAGAGCTGTTTTGGTCTCTTTTCTGCAACGGCTGCCTTGACTTCTCCCCTCTTCTTTTCCACCGAAGGGTAAACGCGACGATGAACGTCGGCCATGACGCATTCAATGGCGGTTTTGGCGCCATCACCAGTGACCGTTTCAGAAATAATCTCGTCATTTACCTGGTGTTCAGCAGTTCGCTGTCCGGTTGTTGTCTCACTTAGGAGACTAGTATTCTCATCCATCATACTGAAGAGATTCTCTTCGAGATTTGACAGAGTGGAGTTTTTCGAACTCACAGAATTCACCATGTGCTTGCTGTGAGCGGCGTCGTTCTGTTGTCGATTTTTTCCCACTCCAACAAGTAAATACGAGATAAAAAAGGTGTCAAGGTACTTAGACCACGACCCTTCGTGTTTTTGCTGCAGTAGGGGTTGTAATACTACGACCTGAAGGCAAAAAAACCCCTATTTTGCAGCCAAAATATCAATGTCGTCTTCCTCTGATCGAAGCATACAAAGCACTGATCATGCGCATGCGCAAGCAATCTCATGGGATCTCCTGGCATGGTAACGAGGTAGAATTTCCCAATCCACTGCATACATTGCGGCAGCAATGTGCATACATCTCCCATCTCGACCACCTATACACTTACTGTTACACTTACATCTTGCCTGAAGTACACTACCTCGGTTTGCACCTCTACCCTCAAGAATAAATCAGCGATCGTAGTACTCCTTTCCTTCATCCGTTTTGATTTTCATGAGAGGCCACACTTTGCAATTGGCTACATATACATGGACACCCTCTTGATTCAACTGAGCAGTTAGTAAAGATTCTACATAACCATCACTGAATAAGCGATAATCTTCAAATGACTTGTAAGCAGCGAGCCCATGCCAGTCGTAATCAGTGCAGAGGTAAATCAAACAACCCAAACGGCGGCGACGAGGTGAAGTTGTTCACGGTCTTCAGAGAAAATGGATTGGGAATTAGCCTGTCATGAATTATTAAATTATCTGCATCGTTGGTTTGATCTTTTTCGAAGTTTGGATCCACCGGCAAAACCATTCTTTCGACTGCAGAGGCGATTTCCACTAGCGAAGTTTTCAAACATCCGCTTTCTGAAACTCGACGTTCCTGCATAATTCAGTTATATTCATGGCGTTGAAGTCGCTCTTATTCTTCTGCTTTGACATTTGAATTATATAGTAACGGGAACTTGAAATAGCGACTCGTAATTTGTAGACGTGTGGTTGTTTGGGAACCGAATGTCCGAACTTTCGCGGTTTGTTTACATCAAAAGTCGCGTGACAATACACGTGAAAATCTAACGCCGAAAACGTGAAACGAGGATTCTTGTGGCTTGCCTGTTTGTTATATTTCTCAGTTAAATTCGACCTCTGAACGTTTGTCAAGCGACTTAATATGTTTTTTACGCCGCTTTTGGCATATTAGGTACATTGAATTTGTTTCGTTTAGGAACTTGATAGGTTTTTTCAGCCTCTCATGTTTATATTTGTGACAATAAAGGATCTGAAATAATATCTGCAACGTGATGAGTTTCCCTGCTGATGTCTGTAACGCCGGGCACGGCTTATATAAATTTCTTTTGCAGGATGTGGTGTTTCGTATCATGGAGTGTGATCTGTAGTCCCTCTTCGTCATGAAATTAAAGTTGTAGCTTCTTTATAGCTATGCAACGTGTAATAGATGGCTGAACCCCGCTTCAGTCAAACGTGTGAAAGCAAAGTTATGAGAACGGCTAAAACACGAGCGTGGGAGTCGTGCAGGCCTGTCATCCCCATTTTACACAGTTGATCTACGAGTTTTCCGAACTAGAAATAGAACACAAATGATCTAACACGAAAACTTTGTCCCAGCCTTCCGCTCCGTTAAGAAAATGTTAGGGGAGGGGGGTAGGGGGGGTGGTCAAAGTCGAAAGTTGAAAGTGAGAAATGAGAATTCGCAACCCGATTTTCGTACTTCAGAAATCGACATTCGATTTCGACTTTTCAAGTTGAAAATTGACTTTTAAAAGCGACTTTTTAGTTCGTAAATCGACTTTTGATTTTTGAGTTTGACTTTTCACTTTGCAGATCGACTTTTGATTTTGTGTTTTTGACTTTTGATGGCCACTGTCGGCCGCCGTAGTTCATACATCGTCTCTAATTTTATTTACGCACGTAAAGCCAGTTAAATTTACGCCCGTACGCACGTAAAATTTACGCAACAGTGGAAATCAACCTTTAAGGTAGGAAAAATTGAATCGACTTGAAAAAAGCCAACAACTACCCCGTGTTATCAACGTCAAAAATAAGGTTCGTCTTTAACGCAATTATCCAATTAATGTGTAATCCGATCGATATATGATTATGATGTATTACTCCCAGGATTTCTACAAAGAGTCTTCAGCCAAAGAGAAAGAATATATAACCGATACATATACTCCTGGGCCCGGTTGCATAAAGAAACTTTTAAGATTAAGTGGGAATTTTTGCGACTGGTTCCTGTTTTCCTGAGAATATTTTCGCACCATCATTGTGTTTCCTCTACCCTCTAATCCGCCTTCGGCCGATTTATCCATAATAACGTGTAAGAAAGTCCTCTGAAACACAGGAAATGTTTGCAGAATCCCACTCAAAGGAGAAGGTCACTCCAGAAACGGTGTATTTTTTGAAATCGCCAATAAAAAGATAACACTAAGTTGAGTTACTGACCGTGGTTTTAGCTTCTAAAGTGCATCCGATCCCACTGAAATTCCTCTCCAAAGAGGACCAAAATTCAACACTGCACGCCGCCGTTTTGAATTGTACTTAGCAGCCTGGCCGCTTCTCCGTGACGTCAAAATGTGAACGAGACCAGCGGTTGGGTAACGGGGGCTCTAAAAAACGAGCCCAAGTTACCCGGCCGCGGTCAGTAACTCAACTTAGTGTTATCTCTTTATTGGCGATTTTAGAAAATACACCGTTTCTGGAGTGACCTTCTCCTATAATCTTAAGTTGCTTTATGCAACTGGGCCCTGGGTTCAGATTCACGAGGCCCTCCTAAATTAAGATACATCCTAAGTGTTGTTTTTTGACAATAGCCTATTGTTATTCCAGCAATAGGCTATTGTTGAGAGATAGTACTTAGTATACATCTTAACTTAGGAGGGCTTCGTGAATCCAGCCCCTGGTTCTTAAATTTATGAGGTAAAATCAGTGTTAGCCTGAAATCTATTTTACAAAATACGTTACAGCGCGTTGCTTCCTGGAATGTCCATAGAGAGGCTGGATCCTCCTCGGAGAGCTAAGAACCTAACACACACATAAGTAAGCTTGAACAAAACTTTTGTTGATCCCATTACCTCTCCACTTGACTTGATCAGATTGCCAGTGATCTTAAATGTTGCTACCTCGAACACATAGAACGCCTGCAACTGAAGATTGTTTGGAGAACGCGCACAGACACTTCAGTTCAGCAATATCAGGAATTGAAATAGCGTTCACGTTAAGGTCTAGTTTTCCCCATATGAAAAAGAAAAGTCTTTACCCTAATTCGCCTGGGCTTTTTTGGAATTCCTGTGACTGGCGGTGGGTCAAAATACTTCCGGAGTCAAGAAGGGGGCACTTTATGCCCCCTCCCCCCCCCCCCCCGCTCCTTGACTCCGGTAGTATTCAGTAGGGAGCTGGAGCAACCACGAGGGCAACGTGAAAGAAAACGTCACTTTAAAATGACTTCACAAACAAATAAACTGCTTCGCGATTATTCCGACTCGTTTAATCTGTCAATTATCCAGGAGCTGAATTTGTAAGGACGGAATTCTTTCAGGGAAAAAAACGAAAATTCACCTTCATGTGTTCATGTTCTACACAAAACTTTGAATTTGGTCATTTCACGTTGTAGTTGTGCTCAGGACGGCAAAGAAATATACTGAGATGTATTACGCACGTAAAGAGTTATTGTTTTGCTAATTAAAGCTTTTTTCGTTTTGTGACGTTCTCGTTTAATAAGCCGTCTATGAATCTCAGCTCAAATTTTGGATGTACCTCTCCTCCATACTTGTTCTTATACGGATCAAGAATGATATGTTTGGAAAAGGAAATGCATTGTTCCTTATTATTGGGAATACATGATACCTTTTCCATTTTACTTCATCATCGAAAATTTCCATCTACAATCCATTTTCATCAACAATCTTACAACCAGCAAGTTGCTTGATAAAAAGCTATGGGAATCATAGCCTGCAAGATTGTGAACAATTACAGGCAGGATTTTAGGCTTTTTCCAGAGTAGACTGTACTCATTATTATGTGAACTTAGCTGTAAAGTGACATTATCACTATCAGATTGTTTTGTATAGACAATCGGATCCGTATTGAATTTTACACTTTCAAAACATTTATTATGATAAATTTTCGATATAACGCGCGCTCTGATTGGTTGAAACAGCGTGCCTGATCAGAATACAGATGCAAGGAGTAGCCCGTGACGCCATTCTGCGCGCGCTGGCAAGCTGAAATCCTTTCTTGCGCGCGCTTGCAAGCTGTGAAAAAAAACTTGATTTCTTGCAATTAAAAGCCAGTTTCTTTACAAATGTGAGCAAAGCTTTATTATAAAATAAATAAAAAAGCCAAAACCGTGCTTTGTTCTGTGATAAAGCACTCAAGGAAGTGACGAGAGCACTCAAGAAGTAGGGAGAAGCACTCGCCTGCGGCTCGTGTTCACCCTACACTTCTTTCGTGCTCTCGTCACTTCCTTGCGTGCTTTATCACAGAACAAAGCACGGTTTTGGCTTTTTTATTTGTTAAATATAAATGCAAAATTCAACTGGTGAACAATGTTGGTACTTGTTTGGACACCAACCCTGAATGGGTGCTGTAACTGACTCAAAATCAGCATATACCACCAAGGTTATATGCATCATTCTTTGGGTTTTGAAACACAACCATCTTTTTTGCATATGCTGGCATTTAAACCCTTACAGGTTGATTTTTACCACAAATTTGAATGTGTTTGTTGAGTAAATGCTGATTTCCAAACGCATTCATTTTTTGAAATTTGAGAAGAAATTAGCCTGCTAAGGTTTTTAGTATATTAATCAGACAATAATGTTGTCTAGATCCTTTGGAGATAAGTAAAAGATCAATGGCATTTGAATGATCTTTCTTATTCTTATTAATTCTCAAAGGATATACATTATTGTTCTCAAACCCAAAAATGTTTATATAATTTCCAGGATAATGTTTTTCAAACCTGGAAATTGCATTGTCTTTGCATTTAATAGGGAAAGTAAGTCCAGTAAAATCAACTTGGTGCTGCTTTTCCTTTACATCGTATGATGCGTTCTGGATGTTGTTTTACAGGGTGTAAGGCCCTTAGGACACACTATTAAAAACACTGGTTGTCCCTGTTTTTTATATTAGTTTTTTTCAGGCAATTCTTTTGATATGGAATATAACTGGATCCCCGTAGTGGTTTAAAGACAATGGAATGTAGATTGAGAGATATTACTCTCTCAAATTTCCAGTTACTTTAATTTTTAGTATAATTTTCTAATCTTTCTAATATTTCTGCTATCAAGGTATCATATATTTTTGAAGCAGAAATTTTGGGGGATCCATCACTTATATCATCTTTAACCATGAAACATGATAACATTAATCTAACCTTTGTTTCACGGTTATTTTTCAATACTTTTCTAATAAATGGTTTTGCTCTTTTTAGAAATGTTTTTGGTCCAATAGAAATAATTCCTTTGATTTCATATTGCTTGGCAAAACCTCTCAATGCAGAGGATTTTTCTTCAATTTCAATAATCTCTGCATAATTTTTTTTTAATAGTACCTTTTCCTGAAATATTATTCTCATTTTTTCAATAATTTTTCAAATTTTATATTTCTTTGATATTATATTCTCTAGGTTTTTAAAACTCTTTGCCAATTTTATTTTTTATTAAAAATTCTATCAGTTGTGGTCTCCTCCTTATTATCTTTTGCAAGCTTTTGTAATTCAGAAATTTGTAATTCGTTAAAATCTTTTTTGTCCATTTGACTGCCATTTTTTCTGTTTGTGTAAATTTTTGGGATTCTTTTTCATTCCAGAAAAACTTCAGACAAAACTTCAGACAATAATCAGTTTATTTCTGTTAAAAACTTCAGAGATTTGACTGCCATTTTTTTTGTCCCAGGACCGCGGGCAAAATACCACTCACACCGAAGGAAGCTGATCAGTTTTACAAAGAAACAAAACCCCTGTTTCAGTCTTCATCGATGAATCTCCGAGCATGGGCATCCAACTGTGACAAATTCCTACGGAGCATCCCTGAAAGCAACAGAAAAGCTGGAAACAAGATGAAATTCCTTGGCACTACATTGCATATGAACAATGACTCATTATTTATCAGCGGATGTGACATCTCAGCCAGTCCAGTCAAAACCAAAAGAGAGGCTCTGCAGTTTATCAGCAAAATTTATGATCCTTTAGGGTTTCTCTCTCCAGTCAGACTGAGTGGAAAACTATTCATTCAAGACCTATGGCAACAAGAGTTAGACTGCGACAAAACACTCAGCGCTTCACAATAAGACAAACGGTGCAAACTACATGAAGGTCTTCTCCCACTGTCATCGCTGTCTATCCCTAGATACATAGGAGGAGACGACTACAAATTATTCTGCTTCAGTGATGCATCCGCCAAGGCATATTCAGCAGTAGTATACCTGTATTCTACAGTGGGTGGAACCGCAAACGTGAGCCTGATATTCTCCAAAGCTCTCCAAACAAACATCTAAGCATCGGAAGATTAGAACTGTTAGCTGTTCTTATTGGCACTAGATCTATAAATTATGTGGCCAATCAACTCCAGGCTCCTGTGACAGACCGTATTCTGTGGAAAAACTCCCAATCTGTCCTACACTGGATGAAAAGCCACAAGCCATTGCCGACATTTGTTCAAAACACGCTGAAAGAAATATCGTTCCTTGCACAAAGATGTAAAATTCAGGTATATCAGCACAAGCCAGAACCCTGATGACCTAACTACCAGGGGACTCACAGCAGAACAACTCGTGCACCGCAAAATTATTAACTTATGTTGGCACAGACTATCATGGCTCAAAGATGACATGACAAAGTGGCCCATCCTGGGACTTTCAGCAGATCGATGACGACACATTATAACAACTGGCTAAACACTCGGCTGTGCAGAGGTTATGTACGAAACCTCAGCTTTTTCAGAAATAGAATGAAAACAAAGAAATTAAAGGCTGCTGAACCAATTGCCCCTTTCGAGCTGAACGAAAAGGATTATTCCTCTTAAACCAGAGTTCTCAGAGTGTTAGCCTGGGCACTGTGATTCATCAGAAAACTTCGAAAGAAAAGTACCGAGAGAGAGGAGCCTACAGTTCACGAAATTAGCCAATCAAAGCTTATGTGGAAAACATACAACCAGAAAGGCAACTTCGCTTCAGAGAACCATGGTATCAAGAGCAACAAGAGCAACAATGATCTTACAAGCTATTGAAATGATTCAATCGGAAAAGAAATGATCCCAACCTTGAAATAGGAATCATTTAACAAATGCAGATGTGAGCTTAAGGAAAAGTTCATTTAACTGACAATTGACAATTTCTTCACAGCTTGTACCATAATGAAAGAATAACAATGACGTAATTAAGACTAACAATTATAGTAGGATACCATGGCCAGAGTAATAACTATTATTTCCTTACTTTTGATCGAACTATGACAACTATTCAAAGAATTAATCAGAAAAATATAGCAATGTCAATAATGAAATGCGAATCAGTAGTAAGTGAGGCTAAGAAAAAAGGATATAAAACCAGAGTTGGCAGTTTCTTCACAGCTTATACCATTACGGCAGAGACTAACATAACTACATTTAGACTAAAAGCTATGGTAACACACAATTAGGTGGTACATTAATTTTCTATCCCTAGGCTGAAGGAACAAGATGTACACATGAATACATGAATACAGGTGTACATAATGCTTGGAGCAACAGTTATGAAAAAGTGCTAAGTCATGCGCTTGGTTACCAAGGCAACACATAGGAGGGAGGGAGGGGAGCTGGTTACTAGAGGTACTCAACTGGAATGATTACAAGAATGAAAGGCTGAAATGAACAATGGTAGATTAAGGGTGCTCGATTTCACGTGAGTAGCCAAACGTCATTGGTCCGATATAAATATCCTGATTATAATAATAGTGATGTTTGCACGTGAATGCGGGATGACTTTTAGGCATGTTGATTGAAAGGACTTGTCTTGATAGCATATCGCATTGCCCATATAGTAACGCTAGATCATTAACCTCATGGTTGTCACATTAACTTTAATTTATAATATTTATAACCAATAGAACATCACTTCAATGATCTCAAAATTTAAAAGGTCACAGTAAAGAGTTATAATTTTTATTAGAAACATGCAGGAAAATTTAAAATTCCGAAAAACTGCATGTCAAGTGCCGTTCAACGTCAAATTTTATGCATGTCATTCTAAATTATTAACACACAGACTTTAGGAAAAGTCACAAAGTTTGGTGGATTTCGCTTGCATATTAAATTAAAGATTTATATCTTTCAAAGTCAGCGCCGGCAAATTGTGCCTGTATTTTGCTCTGCAATATGTGACTGGTTTTCACTGTCTAGGCCTGAAACCCAGCTGAAGTCGTTGCATTGTTAAATTCGAAAATATATTTGGGAATATCGAAACTATCTCTTTTGAATTCCTAACAATGCAAAAATGTAACAAAACAAAAGTATGTGACACATACAATGAAAATTTAACCGGCAATTTCTCACTTATTTCACGTACTTACACTTGAAAATAGCTAACAAATGTTCTTAAGTTCGTTTTCTTTGGAGGGTGTCCCACCCCTTAAGCTTTACTATTCTAACACAAAATGAACGATATTAGCAATCTAAGTAAGTATATTTACAGTATATAAGAAATATAAGTATGACCAGTGTGAGCGGCCGGGTGAGAGCAATCTTGCGAAGGGTGTGCTGTTGTTGATGACAATTTGACTGAGGTTTCGAAAAACCTGAGCTCCACCTTAAGAATCAAGACGATGGTGCAACACCAGTCGATGGCAACAACAGTCCCTTTAACCCGGACCATCACACTAGACAGAATCACTTAAACTCGTGATATCCGAAACCACTGACTGAAGTGCGATAGAGTTTTGTCGGGTCTACGCTGTCTTAGCTCGAGGGAATGATTTGCGTTATGCATTTTAACTAACTGCGTTTAACTACATTAAGAGGCGAACCATTTGAATTTGTGGGGGGGAGGGGGGTTGGAAGATTTGGAAAAAAAATTCCCTGCAGCCGCCTAAGGAAGGAAAAATAAATTCATGCATGGTAAGCTCCGAGGAAAAAAATATCATGCATGGATTGTGCGGCAAAAAAAAATCCTGCAAATCATAGACATTTTTCAATGGGTTGGTTGGTTGGTGCAAATCCCTGCCTGTAGTGTAGCAAATCTGAGTGCAGTCTTCACATCAAAGCTATGTTCTTTTATTTAAACAACCAACATTGTCTCAGAAACAGGATTTCATATTGTCTTCAGTTAAGAAAATGCTTTTAAAATTACATAACAATCTTTGAATCTCAACTGGAGCTCGGAATTTTTTCTGAGCTCTGTGATGTTTAATTTCCCCTTCTTTCCAATTAACAGATCACATGAAAATTTTAACCTCAAAACACTATTATAAATCAGTTTTATATCACTGCTGTTGTACTTCATGCGGGTCTACTCACTTTAGAAATTGAACATGCAGTACATTAAAACATACCTTTGAAACGAATGATGTACTGAACAAAACCTTATTAACGAATATTTGATTCTGAAATATAACTTTAATATTTAAAAATATATTACTGCATTTATAGTTTATAAATATCCAATCAAACAACATCAGGTACTAAACAACACTAAATAATATCTGCTTCTGAAATACAACTTTTAATAATTAAAAAATAAATATTACTGCATTAATATTACATGTATAACCTAACTAATTGAACGATATCTAAATGATAAATAACATTGAATCATAAAATATATACTACAGTAAAAACCTGCGAGTATTAAAGAGACTCGGATTTAGTTCTTTTTTTTTTTTTTTTTTGCTTTTTGGTTTTCCTGGCATTCTGCCTTCCTTTTCTGAAACTGCTCCTGGACAGTTTTTTCAAACCTCTCCCGGCAGCTTTCAAGGACTCCAGTCAATCTTTTTGCTTCACTACTAGGCATGCTTCTAGCTGCTTCAAGTGCCTTTCAATGGTGCATGTTTGGCGTATGACGGTCTCAAGGAAAGGAATAGCCCAGGGGCTGGTCTCAAGCCCTACGCTCCTGGGCAAGAGAGTCCTTCACACTGCATCTATGTTTGAAAAGGTCAGTACACAGCACCACACACATGACACTCAACCTTTTTCTTTTATTTATGCTGTCTTCTAGTGCTGGCAAAACACTGTATTAAAATTAAACACTGTATTAAAATTAAACATTTTATAGTCTAAGAAACCATTGTAATGCAGAATGCTCTTTATTTTGAAAATTCACATGTGAGGCCTGTTCCACTCCTGAAAAATTTCCTGCAAAGGATAATCACAAAAAAATATATCATGCACCGCTTTTACATTGGAAAAAATTATCTACCTTGTTGGTCAGTGTGAAAAAAATATCTTTCCAAGGGGAAATCTTCCAACCCCCCCCCCCGTCAAAAGTCAAATGGTTCGCCCCTAAAGTTGCTAAAGGATCGTCTATAGGAAATAGGAAACAGAGAGTTACCCCTTCATTTTAGCCTCAACTAGAGCTTTTACAGAGGAGTAGGTGCCAAAGACAGAAAACACACTTGACAAAACAAGGATTGTAATATCAACACAGATCTCAAATCTGCTAAGTTCCTGGTACTTCACCTTAAGATGCGCCGCAAATGGAATCCAAAAACTTGTTACTACAGGTGACACACTTCCAACTAACGCCGTTATCAGTGCAAAGTGTGGAAGGAGCACAGCTATTGCCAGTGAAAGGATAACCAAGGAAAGACCGAAAATTACATCACGGGCGATGTTCGAAAGCTTAGAGGTAATTCTCTCTCCTCGAGAGATTCGACTACTGGATGCAAGCAAAGTACGAAAGAAAATAAAGCACTAACGACGAAAATTACGCTTATGCTTATGCGAATGGCCCCAGGAGGAAAATTGTTGACTAGAATTTCATCTGTGTTAAACCCAAAGGAGAAAAATCCGCAGAGTGATAGAATTATTTTAAACAACATTGTTATGAACTGTGCCGAAGCCAGAACTTTGCCAAACTTGGTTCTATCCCTCAGGCTTTGTTCTACTGAAGGAACGATCGGTACCGCGCCGTAACTGTGCAGAATAATGGAAAGAGAAGTGAATACCCCTTCCAATTCCCAAAACATAACCGTGCTGGCATCCCACTGGTTGATAGGATCCACACCGTACCACAACGTAGTTGCTACTGTTAAACCTATGGCGACCACACTGACTGTACTTAGCCACGCAATTTTAGAATATGATTTCAAAAACACTGTTGGTAGAACAATTGCAACAGCACAGCAAGTCCAGGCAGCTTGCGTAAGAGGCACAGAAGGCAGGGCGTGGGACAAGAGGGACCCACAAAGAATGAGATAGGACGATGCTAAGCTAATGAACCCAATGTCTTGATTCCACGCGACGATTTTGCCTCCGTATTTAGGAGATATAGCGTCCCCTAGTTGCTTGCAAGTGGATCGTGTACTGATTTTTCCTTTCTTCCCTTGGCTGTCATAAAGGCACTCCACTACCACCATTCCCGTGTATCAACAAATAACTGGCATGACGACCAGCGATATCACTGCCGTGATTCCTCCTATCTTGATTGCATAAGGCAAAGAAAGAAATCCGATTCCTTCGATGTAGTTAACCAAGTTCATCGTTGCTTTCCACATGGAAGAGGTTCGGTCGGGGGAGGGCAGCTCGTCAGTTGTTGTGATGAAGTAATCGTCTGAAGAACTGCTGTCACTGGCATCCTCTGAAGGACTGAAGCTCCAGGATAGTTTCGTCATCACTGTTTGATTGTGGAAGGGTGCAATAGGTTGGTTTCATATTTAGGTTGAACGTGCTGTGAGCTAGGCTTAGTCCTTTTCATTGACGTACGTTGGATGTTTTTTCTCGTGTTGATTAAGAAACCTAAAAGTAAAGTAAATAGGTACTGTTAACGGTGACTGGTGTGGCCTTTTGTCCCAGTTGGGACCAAGAAAAACGGTTGAGGTGTTTTTACGAGCCTAGTGAACAAGGGAAGAAAATGGGATCATAAAGCCTGTGCTTCATAAAGGGGTAAACGGTGGCCCGCATGTGGACATACCTAAAACAAACTGGCCCACAGGAAAGTAAAAACGCCCACATGATATCAGTTAACTCGCCCAACGTCACCCGGCACAGTTACAGTCAATCTATGTCACGCGCATCCACTGTTTGCAAGATTGGAAACGAATTTCGAATTCTTTTTGATCATCGTGTTCGGATTGTTCTGAAAGTCTTCTCAGTATCAAGGCAATCTCAGACCCTTGAACGGAATTTTCGCGATTTCGTTAGAAATGCAGAAGGGTTGCGTCATTTCAGCGCGCGCTTAAGTTGTAAGCATGCTCAGTTTTGCTCACGAAGGAGGTCGCAAAAAAATTGCAAATCGACTTTTTGAAGCCAAACTACTTGAAAACTGACTGTATAACCTACAGTGAAAATTTCAGAATCGATTTATAGTAGTAACGTACACTTGTAGACAAAATATTAGCAAAATCTGTAAGAGCGATTTTTAGTAATTCTCAAAAAGGCCAAAATTCGACATTTTCTTCATTAGCAGAAATTCTGCCTTAGAGATTTTCATTTTCTTTTAGATAGGTGTTTATTTGTAGCTTCTTTCAAATCCTGAAAATCTGAGGTAGGGTCGTACGGCTAGATTTTGAGAAAAAAGCCCTGAAAAAGTCTAGTTTCCAGTCCCCTCGTAGGGCTCGGTCCGTTATTTTTAATACTTTGTAAGCTTCTCGTATTTCTTTTCTACCATAAAATCATTTCTTTCAACAGTAATAGTGACAAATGACACAAAAGAAAACTCCTGTTGGTTATAAACTAAATATTTTAAAAGGTTATTTTTCTCCTCTGAAAACTGTAGTAAGCCACCTTAACTCTCTTAAATGTTCGGTGACCCCAGATTTTCTTTTGATAGATCACTTTCTTTATCGATTATCTGTGTCTTAAGAAAAATTGAAGAAAATCTGCGTTGTGGAAGTTTTTTTTTAACTTTTCTGCCCACGCATCATTGAATTCTGCCATTGTTTTAGCTGTATCAGGTGTTGGCAAAAGCTCATCTTAAAGGTGGAACTTAAATAAAAGGATGGCACCGGTTCAAATTATTTACTTGACAGACCCACTTAAATGAAATTTAACTGAGAAAGTGGATCCACAGCGAATCATTTTTAATATTTTTAACTAACAACCACTGAGGCCTTGTCGAGTTACGAGGGCCGGTTTGTCATAATTGGGGTAGTTTTTCACGCGCTTTATTTTAAAAACGAAGTCGGTGATACCCAATTTTTTTGCATTTCTGGCATAGGTAACTCACATATCTGCATAGAAGATTTGCGCGCGAACGTTCTTAAGCAAAGTGTGAACCGATCTAAAGAAGTCAGCTTTGTACGGTACTTCGCTTTTATACTTATTTTAAGAGTGACTGCCAGAAAATATCGAGCAAAATAAAAATTTAGCGGCCACAGTGAAAAATTGTTTTTCGCTCATATTTAATATATAGGTAGGCAATATAAGTAAAACAATCGTGGTATAGTTTGTTTTTCAGTTACTCGCTTTCATTGAGAGAAAATCGGGAAAATACATTTTCGCCGTCGGTGACCTCAAAACAACCAAAATTACGGGCGAAATCGGCAGTTACCAGACATCATCTCGTTTGCCGAAGAAAAGTAAGACTGAAAACATTTGCCATAAGATACTTATTTAAGAAGTATTTATCATCTCAATTGACCTCAAAATGTTTCTAGGCAATAATTTTAAACGCAAACAATCGCATTTTTAGGACCCGCTTCTTTCAAACTGACAAAACATATGAATTTACCTCCAGGACGCAATCAAAATTTTTTCCAAGTGCCCAATGATAATTTTTCTCTGTGGAACAAGCTGTAAAGTGTTAAAGACTTGCCCTAGCACATATGTAAAAACTGGAATGGGTATTTTGCTTTTAGCTTCGCAAGAGACCTTCAAAGTTGGGTAAATTTTCATTGATTAGTGAATAATTAACAAGGTTGAGCCGAATCAACGTTTCTTCATTCAGCGATTCTAAAGAGGAATATTTGAAGCTACAGCGTAAGTGAATGAGTTGAAAAACTGCAGTTTAAAGTACTTTACCTGGTGTGCTTTGCATTCAGGTTATGCAAAGCTTTGATTTGTGGATTTTGGACCCTTCCCGTTCCTTGTATCGACCAGCTGTTGAGTGTTGACCTCGAGGTCATCAGTTTAGATAACACCAAACGGTAAATTCAGTTACTGAGGAAACATTTACACGTAATTTTTCGTCATCTTCAACAAATGTAATGGCAGAAGGCTTTTTCTTCGAACACTGCTCTCCAAAACAGCCAAAAAGCAGCGCGCTAGCAAAAAAACAAACATGGTGTTGCGTGACTGCATTGAGCAAAATCTTTCGCTCAGGGTAGGGGAAGGTGCGAACGGTAACTTACTTGCTATTGTGCGTGGACTGTTGCTAATGAAACAGTTATTTACCTTAAATCAACTCCAACCCGAAATCCTACTTAGAGGTTGAGGTAATTACGAACAATATGGCGAGATGCAGCTTATGGTAAAAAAATAAAATAAAATAAATAACTTGACATTTCCGAATACGGTTTTGCCCATATCACCGCCCATCGCTAGGCGTTGAATGGAAACGGCCATCCGACAAATGCTTAGTTTCCACGATTATGTCATCACAGAGAAGATGTCGAGAAGATACCAAAAGCGGAGAGAGGACTCAGCAAAGCTGGTTCAGAAACTGTATTTAAAGAGTGCGGGATCCATCCCGTGGGTTCAGGTACGTGGTCTCTGCTTAGATTGTCGATCATTGTTTTTAAATACAACCGAAATAATTAAAGTTTTGCTGTAACAAGTATTTACCACGCTTAAATGATAGATTAATTAAGGCAATTCATCTATTTTTGGAGTTTTGTAGTATGTATATATTGGAGTTTTTGTTGTATGTATGTTGAGTGAGTAATCATTAGTAGTTTTTAATTCTAACCCTTAGTAGTTTCTAGTTTTGACTCTATGCTAATTCGTTTTGTATTTTTAGATTGTATTTTAGAAAGTTAGGTGTCCTCTATTAGCAGTGGGGAATCGCCTCTGCTAGATTATTGCTTGACACGTTAAGCAATTATTAAGCAGTGAAAGCGGGATACTATAGTGCAATACGTTTTCTACAGTGTAAGACGCTCTCATACTCATATTTTTCTCCTTATATGGTAAAATGACGCTGACGCTGATGATGATGATGATGTACCTTATTTACTTGTATTAATTCCCCGGGACGTTTAATTAATAGTAGGAAGTAGTGAACCCTAAAACATCCCAGGGCATTGCTTTCTTTCTTGACTGTCCAATAGTGGTAGTTACTCAGAAGGAGTAGCTTACTGGAGTTAATATGAAATATCATTTAAATTACTGTAAAAGCTCTAATAGTCCTGCTCTCTAATACGCCTTCTTACCTACTACTTGCTAATAACAAATAAATTATTTGCTTACAATCATGTCACGACATTGGGACTTGAAAATTATTTTCTGTTTCGACTGATGCCAGGTATTATTTTACTGCCAGAGGAAGAATAGATGCGAAGAAGTGCAGCATTATGCATGTAATTACTTACATGTAATTCAGGTGAATCAATTCATTCATCTATTTTAAGTACCAATCAGTCAATCAATCAACCACTCAACCAACTGGCTGATAAATCAGTCAATCAGCCAATTAAAAAATCAATCAATCAATCAATCAATCAATCAATCAATCAATTAATCAGTCAATCAATAAATCAATCAATCTGTGACTTCAGTGTTGCCAATGTGAATAACAAATGGTCCAGTAATGACTAGTGACTTTATTTGATGCACAGATTATGACTCACTCTCTTACTACCCCAGAGCGTGATGGCAGTAGATCTCGAGACTTTAGTTCTTTTTGGTTTGATAATTTGTCATCACTAAGCATTGTTAATGATTGCCATAATCTGGTACCAAAGAAAAACAAAAGGAATAGCCTCTTCCTAAATCATTTCAGAATAGTCTGAAACCTAACACGCAATGAACTGACAAAAAGGGATCAGACTGTGGTGAATCAGTCAATCGATATAGTTTTCCCCATAAAGAGAATTCAATCAAATAGGTCTGACTCTTCATTCCTGGGATAGTAGTGGGGGGGGGGGGATACTCCCCCAAAAAAAGATATGGGGCAGGGTGTGCTCATCAGATATTTTGAAGTAGAGCCCTAAAAGGTGTACTCCAGGATTCATTCCATTTTCATACATCATCCACTTAGTAGTACTGAGAGGTCAGTCAAACTAATCAATGACATCAAAATGTTAAGCAGAAAAAGACAAAAAAATATATAGCCTTATTTCAAAACTGCTCTTCAAATTTTTTATTTGAATTGATAAAGTGTGTCTGGGAATATAGCTAAAAGTACAAATTTCTTAACCAAACCCTTAATAATAAACTGCCATATTTTCCTGACATCAGGTTGATGGAATAAAAACCTGTAAGAAAAACAAAGCAGATTTTAATTATCGCAATTACCAATAGTAGGACAGTCAGTGTGCACGCACCAGAGAAAAATGAGAGACTGCTCGTAGTCTATGAGAATGGTACCAACTTGGGCCGGTACAACTTCAGATCGACTCCAAATGCTTACCTCTGTTTCCACGCAACGTACGAAACATGAAGCTAGTATAAAATAATTATCATCTTAGGCTGTGTTTACAGGAGTGATTTCATCCCAAGATGACTTTCATATCGGTGTCTGTTCATTTACCTGTACGTTTTTACATGGTTTGGAGCTGAAATGGTGTTTACCCTGGGACGATTTCATCCCGGTGCTGAAGACCGGGATGAAATCGTCCCAGGGTGAACACATGTCAGCTCCAAATCTTGTAAACATTTACAGGTAAATGACCAGACACCGCAATGAAAGTCACCCCGGGATGAGATAAAAGTCATCCCGGGATAAAGTCACTCATGTAAACAGGGCCTTACGCTAGTTTAACTCATCACTGCTGCTGAACCAATATGAATGACTCAGAACGGTTTGAAATCAGACTGGGGTGCCACTTAAGCATGAACAAGGTTCCAGTTGGTCTGAGATATTTGTTTTGGGTATGCACGTTTAATAAGTGGCATTGGAGCATTCCAAGCTGTCTGATAATAGATAAACTGGATTTTTAAGGATGGGATGTTTGCAGACAATATTAACACAAACAGAGTTTTGATTGGTCTCAGGTAAACACTTCATGCCAGTCTGACTTTCAGACCGGTCTCATGAAAACAAAACCTTACCAGCCTGAGTTTGCACCAGTATCATGAAATCAGGGCGTTACTGCCCCTGGGTCTCTGAGAATGTTGTTAAACATTCTTGAGAGCTGCTCGACTTTAGGCTAAGGGGGTGTTTACATAATACCAGCATGATTTTCATTCTGGTGCAAGTTCTTCCTGATTTCCTCTTGTTTCTCTGTATTTGTTTAATGATTACAGCACAAAATCTCATAACTGTACAAGTCATACAAATGTACCTGTGTGAGCTTGCCCCAGTAGTGGTACTGGGTCACAATAATCACTAGGGAACGGAAACCCATACATGGTATAACTGTTTGATTCCTTCTGCATTAAGTTTTAACCCTTTAACCATCAAGAATAAATCTTACATCACCGTGAAAAATGGATTTTGTAACTTAAGTGGGTATAAGGTTTTCATCACCTACCCCAATGGAAGTCTTGATGGAACACTCATGTAAATGTTGTGATTTAATTTTATCCTTGGTTCAACTTTTATTTTCCTTTGTGAGTATTAGGATTGCCAAATTTTCTTTTTCCGAAAAGGCTGTTTTAGCCACCCAGTCTTCTATGTGTTTACACGACAATATAAAACAGATCATGCTCAAATTCCACACCACAGAAATTTGTGCTTGTTCTCACACACTTAAAGGCAAATGGTCTAAATATCTGGTATATTTGAATGATTTTAAAACTGTTTAACTGTGCTTAATTATGTTTGACTGGGTTCAGAAATTGGAAGCAAACACTGCTGTATGCATATTATTGGTTTAATTGTGTTCAACTACCGAACCCAAATTAAACCGATCATTGCATTTGACCCAGTTCATTTTACTGAACAGTGAGATAGTACGTAAGCTGGGATAATTATATGATTTATATCTTCCATGTGCATACCTTCACTGTAAGAAAAGCTACATCACTGATCACTGCTGACATATACATGCCTAGTATAGATACAAAAGGATCAGTGGAAACAACAACTTCAGGGCTAAAAATTGACAGTCTCCTGGTTACCAGTAGCAATTTAAAACTGACCAGGGCCACTAAAAGTTGAGGTTTGTTTTTATTGACATGTGACTCCAGTCTTACATTAGAGTTCTACAGTATGTGGTACTTTTTCCACATGATTATTGGCGAAATCCCTGGATAAAAGACTTACTTCTCACCCGGGTTGGGAGGGGTCTATTCAAGTAAATATCGTTTTAATTTTTTTATTTAGACTAGAGGATTTTGAAAACCACTTTATCTAAATGGCCTGGTCCACTATACTAAGCGAGCAAGTGAAAAGACCCTGGGGACGAGGTTGAAATTCAAGGATACTGGCCCGAGTTGCAATTCAATGATTCAAGCACTGAAGTTAATTTTTTACCCTGCAAATTATGGAATAATTTAATCAGTAAAGTATAGAATGAGATGTACATAAAAATTGCATCCACCTGCTTTGAACTCTATTATCTTAAGCATATTTTCCCAAAAGTGATCAACACATAACTTTTAATAAAAGTTTTACATGTACCTAATTCGAAATTTAAATTTGTTGTTTGTCATCAAATCATGCCAACTATACCTTTGAACCTTACTTAATCTAAGAAACATTCGTGAGTCATTAGATGTATATAAATAATTTGCAAGCAGTGAAGAAAAGCCCCGCTAATAAACAAATGGAGTTGGAGATAAAATAAAGTATGTTATGTGTTATGTTATGTTGTTATGAGATGTTTACAACACGTAAGCTTAAATGATGCTACACAAAAGAATTTAAGCTTATCTGCCAGTATCAACATTAAGAGAATAGCCTGACCTTCTTGCTTTAAGCAATAGCCGTTTGAAACATTATTTTTTACAGCAACGCTGTAATTAAAGTTACTGAAAACATAAAGGATGCGATGCTACACTCTTACTTGGCCAACAAATAACATGCGATTCACAGACGAGTGTACAAAAACTACATCACTTCATATAACGTTTATTTTAAGACTTACCAAACTTAATAAACTTTAGTTACCAACCTAAGTGTCTATCTTTCGGCTTTTTGCTACCGGAACGAAAATGGCAAATTATTTAAGCACTGGACTAACGATAAATATGAAACATTAAACTATAATGATCGATCGGTAAAGCCCTGTTAATATATTAAGCTGTTTACCGCAGACAATAAAAAGCTATAATTACACGTACCTGACATGAGCAATGCAGCGAAAAATGAAGTGCTGTCCTCTTTCCGAGAAACCATTAACAATTCTTTAGCAGAAATGGACCACAGAAAGCTAAAACACCTTTTCACCCCATTTTTCAACTTTTGTCGCTAGCTATGGCGCCGCGCCAAAAAAGTGCACCAGTCTTCCTGAGCAATCCGTGACATTGGTGCCCAGTACTCCCCGTGCCTGCAAATTTACATCCCTGAGCTATATGAAAACGAATTTTTTTTAAAAAACTGTTAACGTAGTTAGAAAGAGCATAGTTTGAAACCAAATATGCTGATTCTTTTTTACATTTATATTAAAACCTCACAAAACAGGGGATTATCAAAAGTTTAAGGTTCATTTTTCATCGTGTTTTTTTCAAAAGGAAAATAATAATGGACTTTTTTGAATAACTTGCAATTTTTTCTGCAATATTGCTGTGAGAAATTACGAATTTATTGAGCTTAAAGCAGTTTTAAAGTGATTTGAATTTTCTGTGCGCTCTGGTCACGTGACCAATGACGTCACAACAGTGAGCATATCATGGTCGTTACTTTCATGCGAAGTTCTATTAACCAGCCAAGCTTTGTTTCTCTCCGCCTTAAACTACCATAGTTACTGACTCCTTACCAGTCCCCTGGGAAATGCTCCTGTACAGAGCCACCTTAACTTTCAAATGCCAGATGTCAACTGGCAATTTCCATATTGCCCATTCCAATGACTATCAGGGCACGTTATCTGCTTTTGAATTGATGGAGGCCTGTTCTTACAGTGAGCGAAAACATATTTTTTGCCATAGTCACGTGAATAATGACGTCATCACCCTAACGTTAATATGAGGGATAACTTTCACAAAGTCTTAAATAACACATGGTACAGCATTCTCTTCGACCACAAATTAGCTAAGTTATTTTGCATTGAAATTTTTGTGGTGCAAGGCATTCTGGGAAGGTTCTTATTATAATTATAATATTGTTTTTAATTATTATAATTATTATTTTAAAATACGTTACAAATTAAGTTTAACCCAGGGGTGGTTGGACACGGTGCGAAAGGCATGGTGGATCATTATATTAGCCAATCACGAGCATTCTGTCAACCAGGACGAGGAATCAACATGTCGGCCTTTGACGGGAATGTGAGCTTCACTTCTTGTCATTTTAACGTGCTATCTGTCCCCAGTGCAACTTACATTTAACAAGAATAATTAGGATTTCTAGACGTCTTGAAATTTTTGGATCTGGCCTTCTTTTGTAAGTTAAGTTTGAGCACAATTTCGTTGTAGGTGGATCGAGCAACGTGTGCTTTCATGACATTTGAGTAGGTCTTGCATTTTGAGAAGTTGTAGGCTAACCCAAAAAGCTAAAACCGTTTATTTTACACCAAGATCAAGAAGGATAAATTTGCTTTTATAAAATCATATAGCGCCCGATAGCGCCCCTCTAGTTAGAGAATTATGTGTTGTTTAAAATGTCGAATTTTCTCTCCAACATTACTCTCACGTTGCGAGATGTGAAAATTACCCGCGAAATAGTAACGTGAGTGATCGTCTTATTTTAATTATGACAAGTATCAACAGTATGGTGTGGCATCCCAATTGAGTGTTTTCCCTTCTTTGTTTTGTTGTCTTTAGGTTAAGAGGCAAAATACTTTCTTCGGTCTGCTCTGTTGCCATGTATGCAACAAACTTTCAAGAATCACATTTTGTTTGCTGAAATGACCAAAATTATTTGGGCTTTAGGGTCTTAATATATAGTCACATCATCTGTTGTGGGTTGGTTTCCTAAGATCCCCTTAAGGTTCTTAACTTACAACCTCTGTGCAGTGAACCATTGAGAAAGCTAAAAAAATTCAGTATTGATCAGTAACTCAGATTGGAAATTCACGGTGCTATCTAAAACATGCAAGACAAACCAAAACTTGTTTAAGAAATCAAAAATTTGAGATAGCCAATAGCAAATAAGTGAGCAAGATCAACCGAGGAAAACAATAAAAATATTTTCACTTCAATATAATTGTGAGCAGGTGGGGGAGGGGTTGGGTTCAAGTTAGTGGGGTCTGCTGTAAGAAATAAAATCTAGAGCTATTGAGCGAGAACTGTGAATTATTGATTGAACATCCCTTTCAATTTGTCAGTTTAGTTGTTATTAATTACAATTAGAGCTATTGAGACCCATAAAAGGGTTGGAACTGTGAATTGATTAAATATCCCTTTTCTAATGGAACTCGCAACTTTCGCTTTCTTCATCAATTTGTTTACATTGATATCAATCCCTATTTGTTTTCTACTGAATTGTCTTCAAGGAGACAGACCACACCAAAATGAGTGGTCTTACCGTGTTTACATGATTATGGTGCAAGTTTTTGCACCGGATCGAAAATCTTGATCTGGTACAGCAACCAGAATAAACTCGCACTGGTATGACTCGTAGTAGTATGAAATCTTGTGCTGGTATCATTATACAGAGCCACGAGAGGGAATGAAACTAAAACCTGTATTATGTAAACACCCCTTAAGTTTCTGTTACTCGACTTAACAGGCAGACTTGGTGCCCAGTGGTGAGTTCAGACTTTCATGGAGGGTGGGGTCCAAGTTTAATGGTGGGTGAGGGGAGACAACAAAAACAAAACTTTTGTGGAGTTATATCTTGGTATTATTCTGACTACAAGTAAATCGACAAAAAAAATCAGATGCTTTCTGAGTGGAGTATGATGTAGTAGTACACAAGCTAATCTGCGCTCCGCTTCGTTGTAGTCTGGAGTAAATGTATAACTCCATAATTGTTTTGTTCATGTATATTGCTGTCTGTTAGTCAGTTTTGTCCAGCCTTATTTTCTTTTCAACAAAAATAAGGGGGGATACCCTTGGCCCCTCTTTTGGATCCACCACTGACTTTTCAACAAGGTAGAGGTCTGAAGTAAACAAATGAAGGACTGGGCCATTGTTTGCAAGCTAGGGGTAAAATATGGGTACACTGTATATAATATTGTCACACATTCTACAGGTTGAACAGAACTTTGTTAAATTTTCTTAAGACAGATTTTCATGTCCGCTGCAAAAGAAAGTGGAATTCTCGTTCAATCACAGACTTACTTTGTCAGCATCAGTTACTTTCAAAAGCAAAACAAATTAATTAATTAATTCATATTGACAGCTAGCAATTTGAACAATAATATTTTAATACAGCCTTGTTTAGCTAAGCTGTGAAAGTATAATTTCAGACCAACCCTTCAGGATTACTACATCCTGCATCAACGGTCTTCTTGAGAAACAGAAGCTTTTGGACACCCTGGAGGTTAAAGGACTGTTAATGCTATAAAATAAACATTCGTAAGGTTTTTCATGACACGTACTCGACGCTTATCCATTGGGCAAAAGTGACGATTTCACACAACTGACGCAATTACAGAAAGCCAGGCATCTGTGTTTTCACTTTCGATGATTGGAAATAAGTCCTTCATGGCCCAAGAGGCTATTCATGGTAAGATGTTTGCACATATAGGTTACTAAAGAGAGCTGTAAAGAGGCTTATTCCTGATAAACCCGGGATTGAAGTCTCCACGTGTACGCGTTCAATCGATCAATGCATGAAACCAGCCGTTAAAATGTTACATCAAATATTCAGATGTAAACAAAGGATAATTAGATCACAAGAATCGGAGAAACTTCCATCTTTGTTATTTCCAGCTCTTGTAGTTGAATTTGTTTTGGCTCTTCGAGATCCGCACAGTACGAAGGTTCATTGCAACTGAGCTCGAATCGATCGATAGCCCCATCATGCTTTGCGAACCGTGTCCAACCACCACTGAGTTTAACCTAACATAATTTACTGGCGTTTTTTGGTTTATTTCTTAGTTTGCTTGCTCTTTGTTTTGCTTGGAGCGTTTGTTTTTTGTTTCTCTCTTTTGTTTGAAGTAGAAGAACAAACGAAAATAAAGCGTAAAATAACCCTTGAATCGTTTTATCCAAGGGTATGCCTAAATTAAACTGCAGGCATTTGTTACACGGAAAAGTTGAGAAGGCTGACGATACCGAAGTCATTTTGCTAACGGAGGATATGTCTTTGGTAAGCTTATCACACTCAGTTCGTATTAAAATGTGGTTTAGAAAGTGTTTTTGCCATCAAACCAAACACAACGGAGTGAGTAGAACAACTAAAACTTAGAAGGGGGGAGGGAGGGAAATAAAGGACCACCACACACTAAGAGGACCACCCCTTACCCCAACCCCCCAGTTACTCCGTCTAAAACTGACGGGTGCTGATTAACTGCTCTCGCCGCACAGACAAACATTGGCCCAGAAACAAGAAAGATCATGCGAATAAGTGACAGTGGAAATTAACGAAACTAACCATTCGAATTGATATATTTTCCATGTACTTAACGTGTTAATTAGGTCTGTAAAACCCACTGGGAGTACCTGCAGCAAGTTGCTTCTCACCCGACTTTCAGACGTCACAGAGCATGTATGTTCTCACCGACACAGATGATTCCCTTGTACTGTCTGGTCAACTACTTCAACAGCTGAACACTTTTCTACAAAGTAGGGAAATTAGTCCGGTGAGATATCCCATGCAAACTGACGGGAAGAGGCCAGCAAAAGAACAAGGCGTCGTCACATACGGATAGCGAAACAAGCAAACAAGCGACAACCATAACCGTTGCGAACTTATTGCACGCTCAAAGCTATCAAAATTTGCTATTCAAATGCTTACGGATATCTGCGAGCACTTTGATATTCCCACGGCTGACGCAACAACAACGAAGAATTAGCCCCATACTTGTACATTGTAGGAATTGTCGCCCTTAGTACGAAATGCACCTGTTAAGGTTGATCATTTCTTTACATGTGATGAAATTTCACAGTAACTACATATCTTTATCACAAAAATACACTGAAAGGACTAAACAATCTATCAGTAGGTAGGGGGATTAAGCTAATACAAGAATGGGAAATTAAGAAAAAACATGCACAGTAAAAGGATTCAAAGAAATACTTTGAAAACTGAATAAGACCGGTTCATACAAAGCTTTAATTTCATGAAGGCCAAAAAAATGGGTATCAAAATAGACAGAAATTAAAAATGCTTAACCCTCCCTCTCCCCCGTCCCACTGTTTAACATTTAATGGTCCATCCCTTAAGCAGGGGAACTCGTTGAGAAGTGACACAGACAAGAAATCGTTTGGTCGTAAGTGACGTGGCCACAGGATAACCATAGAAATATTAAAACATGACAACCAACCTTACTTTGAGTTGAACGAGGTCCATTAAACTGATTCCACCACTTAATTTTTGTGAAGCGATCCGGCTTCCGACAGAAGAAAGACAACAATTAACTTTCTGTCAGCACCTACTTTAGAAAATGGTCACCATAGTGATGCAATTCCCTGCTAGCAGAGGTCCCTTTTCCTTTGTATTCGCTGAGCTGACGGACGGGACGAAAAGGGACCTCTGCCATGGGTCGAAATGAACTGTGTTGAGCATGCGCCACGGTTACTTAGCGACCGAAACGTCACGTGATGTTTTTAGCACGTGTTCAGATGACGACTCCCACCTTTCTCAACTAGCGCGCCAAAAAGCAGCTGCACAGTTTTGTTGTCGTGAATGGCGAGTTCACCAAAACCCTAAAGAAAGTAGACAGTTCGTCTAGAGATAGTTGTTGTCTAATCTACGTTATTAATTTCAAGTTATCTGGACAAGGAAGCTTTTTTAACATGACCCCAACTCCAGGAATCAAAGAGAATTTAACCCATTGAAGGCTGCGTGTTTTATGATCGCTTCACTAAGTTAGCAGTTGCATTACGAAAGGACAATTTATAGGTTCGAAAACACGAAACTCACTTGATCTAGAATAGTTAAAATTTCTTACTTTTAAATAAATTACACCAGTTGTCAATTAAGAATTAGCCAAAAATACATTCTCAAAGTCAAAATTTTGAAAATTTCCGTAAGAGACTTTCATGTTGTCTCGCGCGTGAAATCAAACCACAACAGAGCATTTGTGTCTGTTTAGGTCAGATTACTACTTTTTGAATTTTTTTGAATGAAGGTACACAGAAGAAGAGACAGTAAGCTTTTCTAAATAATACATTTATTAAAACACACCTTTACTTGTTTCTGAAGACCAAACGCGTTCAATTCTTTCTTCGAGGTAAGCTACGCGCAAGCGATTTCGCTCGATGTGTAAGTTATTTTGAAGAGCAATTGGTGATGCGAACTGTGCACATTTTTCAAAGCTTTTACGAAAACTGTAAGGAATATGAAGAATCCCTCAACTAAAAAGCGATTTCAATACAAATTTACAATCAAATGTGTAATTTACTCTACCGTAGACTCGTAGAAGTGCTGGCGCATTTCACAGAAAGTCCGCAAATCGAAAAATCTTTGGAGGTGGAAGGTTGTCCTTCGCCTTGACAGATGTTTTCTTCGCTCTAAATTCCATTCCTTGACTTGTCAAGTGTTTCTTAGAACTTCTTCTTTCGATTGTTTATCTTTCCGTCGTCCATGTTAACAAAAACGAGAGAAAGTAAACGTTGTAACTCTTCACGAGTTTAGTTCTCTTTCCAGGACGGCAAGTTACTATGCAGGCTCACTAAATGACAGCGGAATAACTGTAAAGGAATGCGCGAGATACGGTGGGCTCAAGTCACGGTCAGCAAACAATACAGGGAGCATGCGTTTCGGAAACCGCCGTCCACGACCATGGACGGCGGTTTGATCAAAGGGAGTTTCGACCCATGGCAGAGGTCCCTTTTCGTCCCGCCCGTCAGCTCAGCGAATACAAAGGAAAAGGGGCCTCTGCTAGCAGGAAATGATGCAATTGTCTAGGAGAGAAAAATTCTAGCAGACTCCAGTTTTATGAACCCTTACTCGAGTTCCTGTTTTCACCAAAGTCACTAACCCACTCAAGTAACTGTTTCGCGTTAGGTAGGTATGAACCCAGCCGTAGAAAGAATTTTGCAGTTAAGCCTAACGTTTCTCAAGGTTAACGTTCGACTTTTAAATAATGAAGAATGTACTTGGCTGCAATTAGGTGTTATCGCACGGTAGCTTCTCACGTAAGCGCTTAAAATGAGTTGGAGGCCTCTCACGTAGCGGGGGGGAGGTGAGGGTACTCCCTTATATGGCCTATGCGGGGACGTGCCGCTGGACAGTGTATGGTTTTTGGCCTCTCTTTAACAGGGTATAAAATTTTATGCTAGTTAGTCCTTAACTAAACAGGATCTGAAATTATCCTAAACAGGGTACGGTTGCACGATTGTTGGATTTTTTGCTGTTAAATGTGGCTTATAGTCCAGACAGTATTCAGCAACTTTACTTTGGGTAAAACAAGAGAGTGTATTGTTTTTTCGTTTGTCCTAAACAGGGAACGAGAATGGTATTGGAGTTGGTTTTTTAGGACATTTTTTCGTCCTAAACAGGGTCAGGGCCGTCAGACCGCTTGATAACATTCCAGTCTTGTACCAAGAAATGATGGACAGTTCGATAAAGAAATCAAAATATTCAAAAGTCTTTCGAACCAAATTAATAAATAAATAAGCGAATACATACATAAATAAATAAATATCTTACTTTCTGCATATCGTGCTTGCCTCGTTTGCCCCAACTCCCCCCCGCTACGAAGAAGTTTTCCCAGTCACGCAACTTCGGAAACATCACGTTAACTATCGAAAGTTTACTGGCTTGCCCCTGCTTTTAGGTTGATCTCTTTTAAATCGGCTTCATCTGTTTTGAACTGTGCCCTTCTGTTATGGGGCGTGCTTCGAAAAAGCAGAATACAAAGGTCGAATCAAATTTCCGTTAGAATTAAATCTTTATAGAGAGATTTTTGCCGCAGACAAAAGTTACTCGATCGATCGCTTTTGAACCGATCAGCAGTTGATGATGCATTTCATAAACTGGGAGAATTTGTATCTTTCTTTGAAGGTAGGTCATTTAATAGTCTAAATCTTCTCATTTTACCGTCATTCTAATATTGTCAGTGAGGAGTTGTCTTAGGGTACATTTCGTCGGACCGAGAAACTATGCGTTACATCGTAACTAATTAATTATTCAAAAAAAAGCACAAAATTTCTCTGACTTTGAGGTTCTCAAGGGAGACTTAAATCAAAAAACCCATTGCAGTTTTAACATATGTTTTAGTTCAATGCTTAAGCAACTTCCAGCGTGAGCCCTAGAACAATTCTTCATTGGGCACATGGAAAAAACCTGATCGCGATATAGCGGTAAAATCGTAATTTTTATTACCTTGCCAAATTCGCGTCCTAAAATTCGTTTGTTTTCATTTTAAGTTGTCGACAAGAAGTCAATCCCATGTCAGATGAGATGCGAAACACCTCCCAAATCGATATCTTAGGACAAATATTTTCTGGCTTTGTTTGCTTTTGGACGAGAGTAATATTTTGGTGACTACTAAATTCGCCCTTAATTTTGGCTGTTTTGAGACCAAGGACGTAAGAAATATATTTTTCCAGTTTTCCCAAAATTGAAGCGTTCTTTTGGAAAACAAACTGCATCACGATTGTTAACTTAGTATTGCCTACCAACAAGCCAAGTATGAGCGAAAAGTAATTTTCAACTGTGGCCAACGTTTGCTCGAAATTTTCTGGCATTCGCTCTTAATATTTTGAGTCTACGGTCTCTACGATCCACATATTTCACAATTTTTTTCTATTTTTACTCTTGTAGCGGAGGTAGCTTGCTAGCGCGTCAGCGGAGCCCATTGCTTAGGAAATAGCCCATTTCCGATATGTTTGGGCGCGCGAGATTGGTACCTAGTTTGGGCATGAAAGCGAGGCTGGGGGAATAAAGCGGGAAAGTCAAAACTTACAGCTGGTGAACAACGAAACAACCTAGGATATTTGTTATTCTTCTGATGTGTTTTGAAGTTAGAAATATCGCATTGCGAGACGGCAGACCAGTTCAAAAGTAAGAGTGTTTCCTGGTTAAAAGAGTGTCTACAAATAGAGGTATACAGGTATCTGACCAGGGGCGAAATCAACGTAAAGCTGAACTGGTGGAACTCGCTGAAAAAGCGTTCCAGATGAAAATACGGCGGATTGACAATGAAGAAGAAGACGTTTCAGAGGTCATAACAAGTAAGCTAAAGACTGACGAGGGAATACTACCGAACCCACAGCATATTCAAAAGTGGACATATGATTTCGCTGCCATGCCAGAATTTACGTTTGCCGATTTATATACATATTTAGTTGGAACTGAAGAATACACGACCGGGGACCTAAAATCTTTTAAAAGTTTACATGGATACAAACTATTCTCAGATGGTCATGTACACGATTGCGTGATGCACTGTGTCAAAGATAAGGGATATACTTTATTTCAGTTCAAAGTGCAACCGACAGAAAGATCCAAAACGGAGGATAACAAGCCCACTTACAATGGCTTTATCGTAATGAAGAACTCTGGGGTCGTCAAAGATGGATTTTGTCCTTGCAAAGGAGGGTAAGAATAATATAATGAATCCTTAGATTGAGGTTTTTAATAATTTTCTCCGTAATATACCCACTTGGGATGCTCAGGAAGAACATTTTATTGGACTAAAGCTTGTTAACTTTTTCAGTGGGCTCCCGAATTCTTTTTTGCACTACAAGGGGAGGAAAGAGGATTTGAAAAGAAATAGCAAACTTGAGAAGAATATGGCTCCTCAAGTTTCTAATAGGCTGTGCCACAAGGAACCTCTTACAGGATTAAAACCTTAATTTCGTACCACCCACTAATAAAAAACTACTGACAGTCAAATTGTTTTGAAATGGTTATTGATCTGGTAGAAGGAGTCTCTTCTATGGTGGGGTGTGTCCCTCCATGATTGAGTCTTTGCAAACCTGAACGAATCTTAAAAGAAGAGGCAAGAGGGTGTATTGAGGTTTTCTTAACTTTTAAAAAAGTGATGCTTCATGTAGTTATAAACAGGCGACCAGGAAATTTTTACAAAAAAATGGATTGCTTTCTCACCCCTCCTCTCTGTATTCCACAGTTTGTTCCTAATCTCACAAATCATTGTGGTTTTGTTTCAGTGATTTCACTTGGACATTTTTTTTTATAGATTGGATGGAAACTGTCGCCATATTGCCGTTGCCTTGTTTAATTTGGAACATACTGCACGTGTAAATGAGTTGAAGTCTTGTACTTCAGGTCAGTGTGAGTGGGTCAGACGGGCAAAACCTAACACCAACTCTTGTCCTCTGCAAGACCTGAAGCTATCAAAGACAGAGCATGGAAAACAACAAAAAGTGTATCCAGCTCTTGAAGAATTTGAACCAAGATCAAGGACTCCTGACACTGACATGCTTGGCAAAATTTTCAGGGAAGGGTTAGAAAAGGTATGCAGTGAAGCAGTGGTACTGCATGTTCTTCCACATCCTCAAGCTTGCCTTGTCAGTGAAGAGATCCTGCAATCTTTGATAACTATGGGGGGAAATGTGGAATCTGTGGAAGAAGTAGAAGATGTAGAGATTTCCTCAATCTTTGAGATAAGAGATGAGGTTATTTCTTCACACAGTCTTGATCTTGCAAATGTAACTTCACCTGACAGTGTAACAGTATCCCAGTTTTTTGAGGCAATTACCCTGAGTCAAGAACAAGCTAAAATGATTTTTGAAAAAACCAAAAGCCAAAGAGAGACTGATTTCTGGAAAACACAGAGGATAGGCAGAGTTACTGCATCAAACTTTTATAAAATTTGCCACCTTCGTGACAGCACAAATAAAGACAATACACTCAAGGAGCTTTTTAATTATTGTCCCCTTCCAGCAGACAAATAGCCTCAGCAATTCCAATGGGGTCACGAGAAGGAAAAGACAGCCATAGAGCAGTACATTAAGAATATTCAGAAGAAGCACAAAGGTTTACGTGTTGAAAATAGTGGCCTTATTATTGCTTTATGGACACACCTTGGTGCCAGCCCTGATGGTATCAGATATTGTGATTGCGGTGAGAGAAGGGTAGTGGATGTTAAAAGTTTGTTTGCGAAGCGAAACCTTCCCCCTCATATTGCAGCAGCTGAGTATATTACCAAAGCTAATGGCCAGTACACTCTGAAAACAGAAACACGGTGGTATTATCAAATTCAGGGGAAACTTGCCACAACTGGTTGCAAAGTGGCTGATTTAATTATGTAAACTAATAAGGGAATCCTGGTGTTTGAGGTGGAGTTTGATGAGGCATTTTGGAAAGCAATCCTACAGAAATTGCCTGCTTTTTACAAAACGTTTATAATTCCTGAGTTTTTAACCAAAAGATTATTACACCTATTCTCTTATACATTATGTATATTTTAGATTCTCAGTTCTTAGACATACTGTAGTTCAATAGCAGATTCAAGGGAATTAACTAAATGCTTTAATACCCCTTTAAGCCCCAAGAGTTACAAGCATCTTATATCTCCTTATAAATATTACTAGTTGGTCAAAGATACAGGTTATGAGAGTAAAGGATGTGGTCACCAGACATGAAATGTGTCGATGTTTAATCAAATTCTCCCAACTAGTAACATAGGGAATATATGGAGAACAGTGAGGAGAGTACGCATGTGGATACTGGGGCTTAAAAGGTTAAACCTGAAACTGGTATTTGATCATACCACCAAACACAAGTAGAGAAAATTGAAGACCAATTTCTTTAAAAGTAGAATTTGACTTGATACTTCCTGTGTTATTTTTAGATGGTAAAGGCTATGTGGCTGCAGTACACTTATGTGAAACGTACTATCCTTAGTCCTTTATACAAGTTTTCATAATTACTTTTCTTCTTTACAATAATTGTAGTAATAACTTTCTGTATTGTGTCAACATTATCAAAGTTGCAACTCAGCTCAAGAAGCTAATATTTTCCTGTGATCACTGTGAAAATGAATTGTTGTAAAGCATCTTTGAAAATCAACATAGCTGACTGAAATTCAACATAGCTGACTGTACATGTAAAATTAATTGAGAATGAAAATTACTTTGCAAGTGGTGGGAGGAGATTACAAAGTGATGCACATCATCAATAACTTCCTGGTCCATATTCTTCACAGATGTTGATGGAATGTTTCCCCTCTAATATTTTAAACTCTTTCAGTCTCTCAATTGCCCTTTCTACATGGATCCTAATTTTAGCAATAGAACTTGTGTCCTTGCGTGCCTTTCTTGAAAGCTGTTTGCCTGTCAAAGAAACAGAGTAAAAAAAATAGAGACCTCTTTCCAGTTGCCTTCACTGCTTTTTTAAAAAAACGATGTTCATTGCTTATTATCAGTTACAAACAGAGAAAGTGACATCAATCACACCTCAACTCTGTTTGTGATAAAGATGAATTTCCATTACTTGTATTTACCTTTGCTAAAGGGTGGTATGTTAAGCATAACTTTCTTCTTCGTTAGAAGATCCCTAATAGTAAAACTCTGTCTGCCATGACATGCACACTCTTCCTTTGAAGGCCACCGAAGTAGAGAGCCCTTTAATGGGAAGGCCAAAAACCGCACCCAGGTCATATACACACGACTAACCGTGCTCACAGTGACAGCAAAAATGTCAGCCAGGTGCTGTTCCATGAGTCCTAATTTCAACCTCATCAACACAAGAAGAAATTCTTCTGTAACTTGAAGAACACGTTTCCGACCAGGCTTTTTCTTTTGAACGTCTTTTTGGTAATGCGATTGTTGAGATTTGTTTCTGTCCCAGTACTTCATGTTTTCTGTGTATGGCAGGAGGGTATTTGACAGAAATGTGAAACACAAAAGTGATGGGATGCCTGCGTAAAATTTTACTGATTCATCACTTTTCAACACGTCCTGAGCGACTTGCTCTCGTTTTTTCTGTGCCGACATACCGAGCTTTTGTTCTTGCTTGGGGCACTGTGGTTTAGTTGTGAGTGTCTTTAGTTCTTGTTCAATTTTCTTCAGCTCTACCATAGTAAGATCGGTTTGGCATAACACATTTTTGTATAGCAGGTCAACTTCTTCAATTCTATCCGTATAGTTGTGCTCAGCCGGAGTAAATTAATCTCGATGCAGTCGCAGTCCTGAAATAAATCGGTGTTCGTTATGTCGTTTACTTCTAATCTTTCTCTCTTTGTGGGAATTTCTTCATCTTTGTCAGCTGATCACCCATCTTGGAGACCTCTCTTTTTGAGTCTGTCTTAACGAAGATCAACCGAGTTCGCTTTCGAGGCTACCTTTCCTGGATTTCTTCTTTTCTTGATTTTCTGCCTTTTTACTGGATCAAATACGGTAGGAACAGCTCCTGTGACGACGGAGATTCTGCCAAATAATCCCTTCTTCTTGTCTTTTTTATTAAAATGAAGCGAGCAAATTCGAGGATCGGTGAGATTCTTGAATTTGTCGTCGGCTCTTCTGCAAAACATTTCCCACTTCTTGCGTAGTTTTCCATCTCCAGGAAAACGAAAATATGAGAGATCTGGCTTATTATGGGTCCCATTCTTACAGAGTGCAACAGCACAGTACTTCGTCATCTTGAAACTGACGAGTAAGATATTTCCAACTTCGATAGTTGCTTATGTTGTTTTGCTGTTCACCAGCTGTAAGTTTTGACTTTCCCGCTATATTCCCCCAAGCCTCAAATATTAATCCTATATAATTACTACTATTATAAAGGATCCTATAAAAAGAAATAAATATCTTCTTCAAATTATGATTCCATTGCGTGACTAAATACCGACAAACAAATCTAGGGGATTCCCCGCTGACAAGTCTGAACATGTTTTGATAAACAGGAAATGACCTCATCACTAATAGCTATTGTTTCGGATCAGGAGACTGTCGTATGATTTTTTCAATTCTGAATACATCCTGTTTTGCTTTTAATAATTCAGGTTCGTAAAAACTCCCTTTTATCTCTTCATTATTGAGATCTTTCAATTTGTATGTAATTGGATTCGTATATTGGATTTTATCAACCGTAAATACTTCTTCAGTCCAGTTTGGAGTATATCCTTTATCAAATACTTTTCTCTTGTACTTACTTATTCTTACTTTATCACCAACTTTGAATTTTGGTTTTGATGATGGTTTTGTATCACCATACAGATTAAAATATACAATTCCTTCATTCTTCTTTTGACTGGCTTCTATGGGTGTCATTTTTATTGAACTGTGTTTAGTGTTATTATACTGTTTTAATATTTTGGGTAGAATGTCTAAATACTCTGTGTTACCTTGAATAGTGAACTGCTTCCACATTTTCCCTTTTATAATTCTGTTCCATCTTTCACAAACAGACGACTTTTCTTCATTTTCTGTTGAATACATCTGCATATTATGGTTTTCTAAGAGTTCTTTCAGATGTTTGTTATAGAATTCCTTACCCTTATCAACCCATAGATATTGTGGTTTTCTACCTTCCTTAAAAATTAATTTGAATGCTTCAGTTACAGTTTCACCTTTCTTATCTTTTAATGGAACAATCCAACCATATTTACTGAACACATCTAGAACCATGAGAAGGTATCTGTAGCCTTTGTTCCATTTGCTGAACTGTTGCATTTCAACAAGATCGGAACACTATCTCTCATGAATGTGGTTTACAATTACCCGCCGCCGAGTAAGGTTACGTTTTATGGGTTTATGTAATTCATCCGCTAATTCTTTTTTGGCAGTTTTCTTCACTCGACGGCTTTTCCCGTTTTTTGTCTTCCTTTGTTTTACACGAACCCCCAGTTTTTGTTTTGTTTTTATTAAAAATCTTGCTGTTTGTCCCCATTTTGGCATTTGTCCACAAGGTATTTCATCTAATGATTTAACCATTTGTTTGTCACATTCACCTTTGTTTTTTCCCATATCATAACAAATATCATGATATGCTGCTATTTCATCCACTTTATTGTAAGGTGGTACATGCCATTTAGTAACTTTACCAGTGTTTTTATCATATTCCAGTTGGTTTTCAAGTGGATTGTACGGACCCATGTACTTATACTTTCCAGGAGTCCATCCTGATTTTGGTTTTGGAAGCTTCCCAATAGCTTTGTGGATATCAATTGCACCACCATCCAAATCTTTTCTGTCGGTTTTGTATTTTTTTATTGGGACGTATTTTGGTCGATAATTCATCAAGCATTTCTGATTCTGTTTCTGAATGAAAGGAGTTGCTTTTGATAATGCATAATCGCTAGCCTTATTTTGCAGTTTGGGGTTCCTAACAGCCTCACTACCATAATATCGTCCCATTTCAACAGCCTTTTTACCTAGCCATGGAATTCCATGATGAATTAACAAATCAGCTCCTGTTGAGGCTACTGAATCTAAAATGCCCGCCCCTTCAGACGGGCTAACTAGTTTCCCTGTTTTACAAATTTGGTTTTCGTAATCCCACATTCCGAACAGGTGCTTTTTAACATCAGTCTTCCATTTTTAGTTCTCACATAATGTTCAGAGCCTGGTACGGAATCTGTTTGTTTCTTCTGTCTCACACAATAACTTTTTACCATATATATATATATATGTATATATGTTAGATTAAGGTTCAATATATACGTTCTCATATTTACCAGTTTTTGGATTTTTGATTAATTTTATAACAGTACCTTTTTTAGGATGAGTCCAGAACTTTTTACTGGTTATTCCGGTTGGTCCTGTGAAAGCGCCTTTCAAGACGTCACCAGACCAATATCGATCAAAAACATGGTTTGTTGAGGGTATCATTTTTCTGCTTATTTGTTCAGCTAATTTAGCTGCTTCAAGTGGTTTATCTAAAACACCGGTTCCTTGTTTTGTCTTTACGAATTTGGTTTTTGCAATACCACATTCAGCACAAGTTGATTTGAGTATTGATCTGTTATTCTTAGTTCTGCCATAATGTTCAGAACCTGGTACGGAATCTGTTTGTTTCTTCTGTTTGACGCAATATGATTTTACCATTTTTATAATTGTAAGTTAGATATTTTTAAAGGAATTAATGATGAAACGATGATTGACACTTTGATCATTCATATCGAATTTTGCATTATGTATCGTTTCTAACATACTTTTGCCATTATCTTTCCAGTAAATAGTATAAACACCAATAACCACATAAAACACTATCTCTCTCTTGTATTTCACCTTCTGAATAAAATATTTTTTTCCACTTGTCATCAAATAATTCATGATTTCAAACGGCATTATCAACCCGAAAGAATCAAAGTGTTCAGTGTATTCTTGGCTGTTTCTGTATGCAACCCAATGTGTTCCAGGTCCTATTTGTGAATCTAAATTAACAATTCCAACTTCATCTTTCAATATTTTTGGTGGCAAACCGTCTCTGCTATAAATACCTCTGAAATGTTTTATTCCCCGTTTTTTGACCCAATTCAACAAATCAAAATTGCTTAATGGTTTTTTTATAAATCTTATAGAATTGCTCCCATTAATGGGATTCCGTTGAATGGACTTTTTTTTTGCCAAGAATCAACCCTTGTCCTTTTTTTTTTTTTGGCAACATTTTTTTTTGTTTTTTTTTATCCCCATCCCAACAGGATTTTTCCACGAACCAAAGAAGGCGGGGACTATTAACCCACCATCTTTATTTAGAGTGTTTCGAACCGTTGTAGTGTTTGGAACATAAATAGGAGTAGATTGTCTTAATCGTTGTCTGTCGACATGCAACCCTTTTCCAGTCAATGCATTCAACAACAGAGGTACCCCAATGCTGCCAAGCAATCTACCCAGGAATCCACCATTTTGTGATTTTGTTGGTTTGATCACGAGTTGTCCGCCTGTATGAAAAGCCGATACAATCTGTTTTTTCTGTGCGTTAGTCAACCAGTCTTTATACTTGATAAGCTGATCGATTTTATTTTGCGGAATCAAAAAACCACCCGACTGACCCTTTCCAAATATTTTGTCAACGCCAAGTGAACCCAAAGCCGTCATAGCTCCTGTTGCTAAAGCTGGTGCCGCCTTTGTCACTGCTTTGGTTGCATAAGGAAGTAGTCGGGATCCAAGGCTGAATAGTGATGTCCATAAAGAACCTCCTTCTTTGACAACCTTCCTTATCTGTGTTTTACTGATTTTCAAATCAACTCCAGTTCCGTTTTTAATGGCTTTTTGAATCCTTTTTAATTGTGTTTTCGTGAACATTAAATCATCTTGACCAGTTAAATCATTTTTTGTCAATCGTATTGTTATGGCTGAATTATTTAACAAAGCTTTTGGCAATTTCTCTTTCTGTCCGTCAGAAAGCTTGACTCCATATGGACTATAAGACATATCTTGTATATAATATATGTTAGATAAAAAGATAATCTTTTCGGATTTGTTTATCGGTAAAGTAGTTTGCCATTCTGTTGGGTGAGTTCAGCTTCCTGTTCATACAGAGTCAAGGCATATACACTATAAGCTGCTGCTGTGGTGCCTGATAGTTCATATCTGAAAGTGAGTTTTGTCATGCCATCTTTAATGTCTTGTTTTGTTTCGTGATATCGAAATATATGAAGGGGAATAATATTTTAAAGTTCACAATATTAAGAAGAGTGCCCTGGTTGTATTCATTATTAGCATGAACAAATTTGAGTACGTCTCTGTATACACGGGTGAGATCTGTTGTCGGTGTATAATGAATCTCGGGATATTCATTGCCATTACCTACTTCCAGAAAGCAATTCTGAAGAGTCTTAGGATCAGTTGAGACGCCGAAAGTATTATATAAAAATGGGTTAGTTGTTTGTGAATCAATATTAGCATCATTGATTGTGAAAACGAAAACATGCCTTGGTCTTGAAATCCCACTGGATATCTTGAAATGACCAGATCTTTGAGTTGTAGAGTTGCTTCTTTCTATATTTTCACGAAGATAAGTCCATTTGTATGGTTTAAGGTATTGGCTCATATACAATGAGTGTCCTTCACTGTTGAAGGTGATTCGAGGTACAATCAATTGTAACTTTGTGATCATTACTCGATAGTCATCTGCAGCTTGCCAAATAAGATTTGCATCTGATTCGATTTCAAAGTTGGCTTCCAATCTTCCTGAGGGGAGTAATTTATCTTCCAAAGCTTCAAACAACGAATAACGATTAAGGGGTAATTCTCTTGTCACAACAGCAGACGTCCCCAAAAGCAATTACCTTGCAGCGAACCCCTTGTTATAATTAGCCTGGTCTGATCGTTCTTCGGCGTGTCGGTTGGTATCCAGGTGAAATAACTCATTTGTAGCAGTCGATTGAGCATATGAAGGACTGTATTCTAGAAGGTGTTTGATATTAACAGCATGGTTAGAATCATTACAGTCATAAACCTTTTTACCGTTAAGTTTGATATCAAAATTCTTGTTAAGACTATGGATCCCATTGACAATTCCATTATGGTCATTTCCAGCAATATTACTGTTGTCCATTTTTTGTACTTTAAAACTAATAATTGGACGAGAATTGAACCAATCAAATGGTGTTACTTCTCCGGAATTATCAACAACAAAACGATAACCATCCTTTTTTTGAGATCGATTATTCCCAGGATTGCCTGTGCTTATAGGCGTTTCGAGATCAAAAAGGACATCTTCGAACCTCTCTACATATTTAGGATTTCTGAATGATTTCATATATCAATAGATTACATAATTTTTCATTTGCTGAGTCGACCTCCTGAAATAATTTGATTAACTCTCTCAGCTATTTCAAAATCGGTTAATGGTCGGTCAGCTGGTTGTTGACTAATTGGATGTTGAACAGCTGGTTGTTTTTTGCTTAATAATTGAATGATTTTATCACCGGCTTTACTTCCAACAAATTCACCGGTTTTTTCCGCCGTTCTAGTAACCCCTTTTTTTACTGCTTTTTTTGCGATTTCCTTTGTCGTATTTCCGAACACCTTTGATCCAACAGATTTTATTAAATCCATTATAGCGGAGCCTGCGGGCAAAGCCCGCCAGCGGAGCTCCATTGCTAAGGAAATTTGGTAACCTATCAAGCCGAGAAATTTTGGTTGTGACGTAATAGTCACGTGACCGTCCGTCCGCACAGTCTCTGGGAGGGGGAGGGGAGTGCCAAGACAACCCGACGGGGGTAGAGAATGCCATCTTTTCTTGGTGGGAAATCGCGCGGTGCTTTTGGGCAACCGGCGTTTTTCTTGGCGGGAAATCGCATGACCGTCGTTGCTTTTGAAAAAGAGGTTTCTTTAAAAGCTTAAGCTTCTTAGGCATTTAACGATTGTTCGAGAGTACTGAAGTTTTATACTTGACAAAAAAGACATCTAATATCTATAAATGGAAAGAAAAAGTTCAAAAGAATACTGGTAGAAGGCGAAAAGTCCAAGTTACGAAAGCTGCCTTCAAAGGACTTCATGGCTTTGTTTTCTTCACGGCGGAGAGTTTGCCCTGTTCTGAAACACAACCGAGTAAGTGAAGTTTTTAAAGGGTCTAAGGTACATGATTCGAGTATTACGGTGAAAGAAATTACGTTTTGAAATGGAAATTTGATTTATGCCATTAGAAATGTGTCATTTACTTTTGACTTTAAAAAATTATTAGAAAACGCGCTCAGATTTGTGACAGATTCTTGAATATTTTTCCATGCTCAGCCGATTTCACTAGTGTGGACTGACCTACGATTTTGGAAGTGTAACGCGAATTGCATTTAAGTATAAACTTACGGGTTTTCGAATAAACTTTTTTCAAAAATGATTTCTCTGTCCATTATTTTGCGTTTGTTTATTCGTAACAGTAGGTCTAAGCACAGTCGCAAGACAACTGCACAAGCTTTGCTTTCAATTTTGACTGTCCGGTCCATCTGTTTGTGCAACTGTCGATTTTCTTGTCCTAGAAGTTTTCAATAGTAATAATCTTTTAAGCGAAGCAGTTGTCGGTTTAAAGCTATTTTATTCCAAAAGCTTGCGAAAACAGTTTTGTGCGTTCCTGAAAGCGCCTAACTTTATATAGGCTTACTTCGCATCCGCAAAACTTATGCCGGCATAATTTAATTAAAGTGTGTTTGGTGTTTCTTTGTTTTGAATCTTCATGGTCTCTAGTTAGAGAACGAAATATAACAGTTATTTGAAAAACTATAAGCGAAGCAGTTGTCGGTTTAAACCTGTTACATCCGAAAAGCTTCCAAAAACAGTTCTGTGCATTTTTAAAAGCGCTCTAATTTCAGACAATTTGCAGCCGCAAAACTTATGCCACAGAGTTAAGAATGTTTGGACGGTGTTTGTTTGTTTGTTTCCAATCTCGATGGGCTCAAGTTAACTATAAGCGAAGCAGTTTTGAGTTTAAAGCTATTTTATCCGGTAAATAATGTGTGTTCCTCAAAGTGCTTGAATTTTTTCGCGGCTGCTAAAACCTACGCGACATTTCTTCGATAAGTTTATTACAAATGCTTCGAAGCTCCTCAGATCCTTTCTTTCGGGTAATCCCAGTAAAATGCCGGTGAAATGTCAGTATAAATTTTTGACCAGAGTAATATTTTTATTTAGTGGCAGTTCATGTTGTTTGTTAACATCCGAACGCGATGAAGACAACCGATTTAAACAGTCGAATAATTTTTATTTTGTTTTTGTAAATGAGCGCCGTTTCAAGTTCATTCAAGCGAACAGCCAATTATTCAAGGAGATTTGACAAGCCTTGACAGTTAATGACAGGATATGGAAACATTACAAACACCAGGCAACACGGTTCGTGAGTAAAATGTGTCCAGTTTGATGCCCGAAAAAAAAAATAATCAAGCTGTGCTCAGCCTCGGAACACTTTAAGGCTTTTTGAGAAACACTTTTCGAAAGCGAATGAGCCAAAAAAAAACCCGAAATACATTTCAGACCGAAAAGTTTCAGGACTATTTTTGAGAAACGAACACCAGTTTATTCCTTCGCGGCTCCGCTTTTAGGCTTGGCTAAATCTATATATTACCTTCACCATAAATATGTTGTTTGACAAATCGACCCATTTCTGGATCATACCTCATCTTGATTTCACTTTGACGCATGGTATATTAATATATTACATTAAACTTGAGCGAATGATCAAGCTCATATACCAGTCTATACCATTTAAATCTATGGGTCGCCCTAATGAATCTGTGACGGTAATACGCATTTCAGATATTGTGGTTTTGGAAACGGGACTGAATAAAGCTCTTCTAGGTTCGAATGTAAATGGATATGATCTGGTCAAGTTATCTGTTGGAATCATTACAAATGTGTTGCTAAATCGTCCATCTGTAATGCTATCCGTTATCAAATCACAATTGATATGTATAGCGTCGATGTTATTCGTGATATTGGTAATTTTGAACTATAGCCAGTTTTTGTTAATATTTGGGGTTCATACCCAATAAGATCCCCAAATGATGAATTTTGGATATCTAAATGCCACTGGTTCCCGAGTTCAACAACAACACGATAACTTGATAAGACAAAATAGATTTTTATACCGGTTCCATTATCCGGTTTAATTTGTCCCCATTTTGAGCAATCACCTGATTGATATAGTCGTTTAGGTCATCATAACTATACATACCGTCAACAAATGAAATCGTTTTCCAACTAGTTCCACCGTCTTTTGAGTATTTAATTGTTTTATTCCCATATGCTGCATTGATATTATTCCACGAATATGTCATTGATGCCCGATCCAAAGCTAATTCATGCCGCATATTACTGTCGAGATGCATTGGTTCTATGGATAGGTATCTCACTGAGTCTATTTAATTCATTGAAAACCATTTGTGATAGAGGACTATATTTCTTTTTGCTATTGAATCTCTTTGTTAGCAAATCAATAGTGTCAAAATCAACCTTTCGATCAAACACTCTTTGATTGTCTTTTTTTGCTACTAAATGTAATTGGCCCATTAATTTCGGAATATCAATGATCAGATTACCATATTGCCCCGCACCATTGATTTTATAAGCATTTCTCTTTGGTTGTGTATAACCGGTTCCAATGAGTGCCTTTTTACCTTCATCCAAAATTTTAATTCTATTCCTGTATTTTTTCAATAACTCATATCTTTTTCTAATATCTTGATTCTTTTATTCATTTTTTTGCCACTGTTATTTGATAAACCGCCCTTTTTTTGACCGAGATTCATTAATTGTTGGCTGATAGAATCGTCATATTTATTAATATCAAGTTCACCTTTCATTGAAGCCTTCAGTACGTCACTTGGAGCATATAAATTATATTCATCAATTTTTGTATTTCATCTTTAGAAAAACCAGTATCAAGATCAGACTTGTATTGAGGTTCCATCATAGCTGGTTTATAATCAAGAGGGAGTTTGGTTGCTTCTTGTGGTTTTGCATCAGGCAAATGCTGTAACAACAACAAATCTTCCATCCCTGATGTTAATGCTTTCTGGTTTTTCTGAAGTTGCTCAAGCATTTTATCTTGTTTTTCATCATTCGTTTGTTTAACCGTTTCTTGGGCTTTCACAATTGGTTTGAATGTTTCTGATAAATCTTCCTGCATATCTTGTCTTTCATGTTGGTATTCCTTGATAGCGTTTCAAACCTGATTCGTCAGAACCGCGGCTTTGATTTTTGATTCAGATATTTTCTTAATTCGTTCTATGTCCATATATATTACTTATATAAAGTTATCTCAAGTTATCTAAAGTTATCTCAACTTATCTAAACTTATCTCAACTTATCTAAACTTATCTCAACTTATCTCAACTTATCTAATGTATTATTATATGGAAATCCCCAATTACGATAGTAACAGCATATGTTGATGAAACCCTTAATTTATTACGATCAAATTCATTTATACGCAAAAAATCTCGAACAAGATAAATACCAGAACATGATAAAGAATTTCGATGAAATCAGCCGATCGGTCGGTTATGATGTCCTCGTATGCAACAATGACGAAATAACTCCAGTTGAAAATATGGAAAGTGAAACACAGAAGATAGTCATTTTCGACGACTTCATTTGTGAGAAAAACCAAAAACCATTGATCGATTATTTCATAAGAGGACGTCATAAAAACTGTTCAGTTATATACCTTTCACAGAGTTTCTACAAAACACCGAAGGATGTAAGGTTGAACTGTTCTCACTTCTGTATTTACGATTTCCCAAGCAGTAATGAACGGAATTTAATATCCAGAGAGCTGGGTGTCAACAAGGAAGATAATATTAAAGCAACCAATAAACCGTATTCATTTCTGTATGTTGATAAGCCGAAGAAACGAATCAAAAGGAACTTCTATGGAAATATATCTAATCAAATAATATAATGGGAATTTTTAATGAACATAGTTCATTGTCTTCGTACACAATAGGTTCTGGATCTCGTGGAGAAAGAGGACTCCCAGGTATTGGATTTGTTATGAAGGATGGTAATTATAGTTTAGAAAACCGCAAATTAGTTGATGTAAAACAAGGTACAGACCCAAATGATGTTGTTACAAAGAGTCAGGTCGATAGCGAAATTGCTAAAATTAGTACAACAACACAATTTGTTAAAAAATCAGGTGATACTATGACTGGACCTCTTATTGAACCAAAAGATTCATATCCGGTTCAAGGAGATCTTAATAAAGTCGTAAATTATGAAACAATAAGAGAGATATTTTTATCACGAAAGGAAGCGTTTCCAATGGAGACATCTATCAACATGAATAACAATTTGATTCAAAATGTAAAGGACCCTGTGAATTCAAGACACGGAGCCAATAAAAAATATGTTGACGATCAAATTAGCACAAAAGCCGATCTTACAAAAACAACAACTCAAATATTCCAAAGCAGAGTTCAAGTTCCTGATTTCAAACAGTCAACGCATTCAGGATCGGATGTTGTGAATCTCAAATATATAAACAGTACCTGCCTATCTAAAAATACTGGTGGAATGATGCAAAATCCTATCACCTTCAACAGTTCTCTTCCAAATAATCATAAACAGATTCACAACCTCGGGACACTACAATTCAATAGTAGTGCTGTCAATAAACAATATGTTGATAGTGAGATAGGCAAGATTCCAATACTTGATTCATCAAAATTAATCAAAAGGGATGGATCAGTATCAATGGAATCAGATCTGAATATGGGTAATAACCTTATTGAAAATGTAAAAACTCCCCTAAAAAACACTGATGGAGTAAATAAAGTGTACGTTGATGAAAAGAAAGAAAAATCACATCTCAGTGGATCTTATAAAAAATGCATTGAAGTACCTCCTTGATGCAGATGAGAGCTCCAGTGAGAGTAATATAGTGGTTCTTGGCATCTCTGATTTCGCACAAAGCCCTCACAAGAATCAACAAGCTTACAAAGTCGGACTGCAAAAAAATCCTTGGAGCGATGATTATCAATCGAGAATCGGATTCAATCTGTTTCCTTTCAGTATCGGCAGATTCACATCGGTCTTGGAGTATTATCCGCTAGGGCCACATACCAACATCCAACTATCCGCTCAGGCTACCACAGGTTATATTCACAAAACAATCCAAAAGAGCTTCTCAGATCATGTAAAGCTTCTCGTACAATTCAACAATGGGAGCAGGGATACCCCTGATTACATCTATTTCAACCTACACGGAAGCTCAACATTATCCTCACCAGAGGCTTTTGTCATCGTTTATGGAGTCAGAGATTGGCAAGACACTATCAATCCAGAAGTGTACGACTATGATCACAACAGCCATGGAATGAGAATCGTTAAGTATACAACAAATAAGATTGTTTCCACAATCGCATGGTTAACAGATGGTCCTTGGCAAGACCTACCCAACTATTATATGAATTTCAATCAACCAACTGTTGACAATGTCGTGAAACTGATAACATATCTACAGGTAGGTAATGATCAAAACGGAGGCAATCTTTGGTGCCGTTGGGTTGTCAATATTATCAACCCAGTGAGAAACAACGTCGAAAAAACCCATATAATACAAGTCAATACAACTAACTCCTTTTTTTAGGAAAAAGATATTCCGGTCCGGTTTTGGTATTCAGCTGGCTCCAGACTATGAAAACATCGCCACACTCGCAAACGCTTCTTTTTTCAAGGTTGTAGACAAACACAAGATTCATAAATTTCAATTACAGACAAGAGTAACAGATGGGGGAACCTTCACAGTGAATCACATCGCTAATAATAAAGATGATTATTGGAACAGTTACACTGTGAGCTCAATTGAGGTTCAAGAGATAGCCGGTTTAAAATTAGACACAAATTCAAGTCTCCCATCTGATGTCATAAGTTTCACCAGTGAATAAACAAATTTATCTATTCATATATTATATAGAATGGTTGATAGACGTAAAAGCATATTCAATTGGAATCATATTTCAGACAAATTAAAGGAAGATTAAATATCTGAGTTGAAAGCATTGTACAAATTCTATCATAAAAAATACTGGCTTTTCAAAATGACTTTTAAATATTTCAAAAAAGCAGAACTTGTATGTAATATTGGATCTGTTGTATTGGTAGTAACAGGGACAGTTGTGGGTGGTGTAACATTGAATCCCATTGTTCTTGGGACAATATCTGGTGCTGGTGTATTATTGAAAACTTTTTCAGAAGCTAAAAATTACAAAAGAAAGATTGAAATGTGTAAATACGCATACACCTCATATGAAAACGTTTTAATAGATTTGCGGTCCTTCATGAGAGGAATAGAGTATAATAACAAAGAATTTCTTGATTATGTCAAAGTTCTCGATGATATAATCATTGATATGTGTCCATTAACCGACAAATTTGAGAAGAAATACGTCATGGTGTTCCAACAATAGATTTTATTTTATCACCTATCAACAATATGATGTGCTTCCAACATTGTTCATAGGAAGCTAATGTCTTTTTCAACTTTGGTATTTGGATATTCTTGTATGGTAATCCCAACATTTCAAACACCTGTCAAAATTTCAAACTAATCATTCATTTCCGGTTTCCTTTCACTTGGGGAAGAATCTTACCTATCTTATTAAATACTCTACAAATACGATTTTTTTCATCACTTGTTATCTGTATCCTCTCCGCAATACATATACCATTATCACATTCTCTATATGATGTTTGCGATGATATACTGATTTTGTCCTCATCTTATACATCTCTTCATAAAATTATATATACTGATTAACCATATCATAACCATGAACAACACCACAACTCCGGCAAATCTGTATACCAGTATCATTAATTATATCTTGTATATCACAGCATAAGTCATATTTTACTGAACAATCTTGTAGTTTTTCATCACAAAAAGGACAACAAATATCTCCTGATTCTTTCAGTTCATTATGTAATTCTATATTACAATTCATTTATACTATTAGATGAGATATTATTTTTATGTACCAAGTAAATCTATATATTTTTAAGATCCTTTATAATAGTAGTAATTATATAGGATTAATATTTGAAAACCAAATAGTTTTCCAATAAAATGTAATGTTGCAAAGAAATAGGTGCTCACTATTGTTATCAGTTAAAATCCTCTCAATCTTGAATATCGGTTGCTTCCTGACTATTTGGTGGTGTTGGAATCTTGTATGGCAATGCTTTCTTCTTGAATGAATGTTGCATAGTCAACCGTTTCACCGTTTCTTTCCTTTCACGATTAGTTAAAAGTTTTTGCAACTCCCTTGCGTAATTCCGTCTCCTGTTTTCAATCGTAATAATCTTCTCACACTCTTTAAACAATTGCAATACTTTGGTCATCGAATCCAATGTATCATCGAGGTCGGTTGCTGTAATGCCATTGACAAAGGCACCGAGACTAAAGGTGAATTGAAAATCCTTATTTCCAGCCATTGCAGCGCATTGGGCTAACGATTCACACCCAGCAATCTGGTTTTGGATAGTTGATATAGACTTCGGCATCTCTCCTTCTCTCGTTTTTACTACAGACGTTCTGAGTAAAGATTGTAAGTAAACTATATCAGCAAAATGTATAATGAAAAACACTTCTGACTTGCTTCATTGTGATTGGTTGAAAAAAATCATACGACAGTCTCCTGATGCGAAACAATAGCTATTAGTGATGAGGTCATTTCCTGTTTATCAAAACATGTTCAGACTTGTCAGCGGGGAATCCCCTAGATTTGTTTCTTGGTATTTAGTCACGCAATGGAATCATAATTTGAAGACGATATTTATTTCTTTTTATATATTATTATACATTTACATGAAGAAGATATTTATTTCTTTTTAAGGAATCCTTTATAATAGTAGTAATTATATAGGATTAATATTTGAAAACCATATAGTTGTCCATAAAATTAAAATATATATATATATATATATATATATATATATATATATATATATTTCCATAGAATGAAATCCACTCCATGTTTCAACTTTCAGGTACACATTTTCCACAGAAATGCTGTTTTGCCAAAACTATATATATAGCCCATGGTATCCTTTTTTTCGCACTAAATTATCCTTTAGCATCTGATACCTTTTTTTACAAATCCATATAGTTTTCGAAAAAAATTTGAGCCCTAAAAAAATGACAGTAAGTTTTCGGACTTACAGCACCAGTAGTCAAAAGTGCAAACGCAACTTCCCATGCAGACTGTCCATATGGAAATTGGCAATGAGTGGGGACAGGAGAACGTTTCTTTTTTCCCTTACCCATTAATCCCGGTTCCCATCGCTTTTTTCTTGGATCCCGCCTCTTTGCGCTTTTTCGATTGCAAAATATTACTCGATGTGTGCATTTTTTCTTTGTTGTCCCGCTTCTCGCACCTTGGGAATCCCGCTTCCCGCACTTCCTTTTGCCGACTCCCGTGCACTACCCGCCCCTTTTCCCCGAGTTCCCGCCCCCTGTACCCCTCCACAGTAGGGTACCTAAGCAGCCACGACGCCAACGCAAAGCTAAAATCCACTTTAAGAAATGAATTTTACGCCTTTTTGTCTTGAGCTAATTCACGATTAGGAACACAACATCAATTTGTCTAATGTGGCCGAACAATCCAGAACCCGAATTATTGGCAGGGACATCTTTCCCTTTTCACTGTCGTGTGTCCATGTTACCCATGAATTCTTGAATTTGGTCATTTTACGTTGTAGAAGGGAAAAGGTAATGTACTAAAACAGTGAAAATACAACATACCATAACCTTCATTTAAACACGGTTGTTTGTAATGCCCTCTTTTTTTTATCCTGACTCAGTTCAGGTGATCGCGTCACTGAGTGGAGACTGGCTTTTTTACATTCATACATGAGTTAGTAGGACAGAACCTGGTAAAAGGAGCCTGGCTCGATGGGGCTTTCCTGTCGTGAGTAGCGAAGCTTAAATATATACGTAAATAAATAAGTAAGATCTTTCGTTTAGGGCTTTGGCCTGGAAGCGGGGAACCTTTCATTAATGATAACCGTTATACCATATCAGATCTGATACCAACTTCATTTTCATGCGGGGCTTAAACGAGACTCCCATTGATACGTGTAATGTTGAACATAGACTTGCTCTAGGCCGCTCGAATTTTCTTATAAAGGACGGCGACAATGGTTACCGTGCGGAGAAGGGGGATGAAACGTGCGTTCGTGTATAGCGCGCGGTAATTTTCTTCGATGCATATCAGTGAAGTTTACGATACCTCACAACCAGAAGAACCGCCGAACCACTTCCGCAGAACCAGCCGTCATTTTGATTCACCCTCGTGGACCACGCGCGCTCCTTCCATAATGAGAACGCGCGACTTGGAGCAAGTCTATGTTGAATACAAAACGGCTTTTTGGAGAAATCAGTATATATATCAGTATACTCTGGCATTCTGTCTTTTCAAATAAATTTGACGTCATTGCATTGCTTGCTATAGCCCATCGCTATAGGCCTAATAGGCTGTTCCAGGCTCTCAGATAGTGGGGACGGCACGAAATTAGAAAGAGAACGCGAAAGTAAGACACTTGGGATCTTGAGAAAAGGGGGCGGTGGCGGGAAAAGGAAGGGAGAGACATCATAAATGCCTTTAGAGCGACTGTCAGTAAACATCGAGTATTCGACGGCAGAAGTCGAAAATCGATTTCTTTCATATTTTGCACACAAATGGGTTTTGGTAAAACTAGAAACCTGATGTGGTTCGTTTTCCCCAGAAACGCTTTATTTTCTAAAAAACGAGGAAATCGATTCTCGTGTTCGAGAGGTCAAAACCACAGGAAATTAATCTTGAAAATCAGTACTATAAACTTGCATCGCGCTGGTAAACTAAAGCGGAGAGAAACAGATAGACACTTCTTATTAACAGAACAATTCTTTTTCATTATCTAGACAGTTACAAAACAGCAGTAGCGAAATTTAATGAGCACAAACAATTCCAAACTAAAAGGCAGGCTCTGATATTCACGTAGAAACTGATTTGGAACCAAACTTCGGTGAAATAATTTAACATGTGCCATAACCCCAAATGATCTCAATCCTCGTTCAATAGACAGTAAAAACAGTGAACTAAACTATACCTTGAAACTGGCTTGGGGTATCCATGCTGCTGTATGTGGCAAAACTTCAAACAGAGCGAATTTTAACAAATGGGGCTTAATGTAGTTCAACTTTGCCGCATCCCGATATATTTCCGTGTTGAGCAACACGATCTCTCTTTTCTTCGTCGTTGCTTGATGCTTGATGATGGCTTCAAACTAATATGCTCGGTTAATCTCAAAAAAGGTAGAGGGAAAAGAAAAAATTGAAGGTTGCTGCTATTATCGTTGTGAGCTCTCTATGCAAACTACGACAAAACGTGACATCTAACATGCTACATCTGTGACATCATACATCCAAATTTGGTTACACAATTTAGCCACGGTATTTGGTAACGCAATGCAAGCAAATGTACAAACAAGATTTGCACACGAAGGAACAGAAATTTGGAAAAGTGAAAATCGCCCATTTCGGGTTTTTTCTTCCTCGTTTTGGAACGCAAAAGAATGTTAACACTGGAAATTAACAAGAATGAAGTAGAGCGAGCCAGATTGGTTAAAGAAGCAAATTTTCCCGTGTTTTTGTGTACGGCAAAATTCAACTTCACTAAGCGCCATTTGTTTAAACTTTGCTAAGTTCGAAGTGGTCCCACACAAAGCAGCATGGATACCCCCAGGCCAGTTTCAAGGTATGGTTTATTTCAATGTTTGTGCTGTCTATTGAATGAGGATTGAGACCATTTAGAATTATGGTACATGTTAAATTATTTCACAGAAGTTAGGTTCCAAATCAGTTTCTACGTGATCATCAAAACCTGCCTTTTAGTTTGGAAATGTTTGTGTTCAGTAGATTTCGCTTCTTCTGTTTCACAACTGCCTAGTTAATGAAAAAGACTTGTTCTGTCGATAGAAAGTTCCTATCTTCTTCTCTGCGCTGTAGTTTACCAGCGCGATGCAAGTTTATAGTACTGATTTTCAAGATGGATTTCATGTGATTTTGATCTCTCGCACCCGAGAATCGATTTCCTCGTTTCTTTCGACCACATCAGGTTTCTAGGTTTACCAATACCTAATTATGTGCAAAATACGAAAGAAATCTATTTTCCAACTACTGCCGCGAAATTGAGACTTTGCTTGATTTTTACTGGAAGTCGCTCTTAAAGATCGAAGGGATCTTGAGACTTTAGTAGTTTCCTTTGATCGTATGGGAGCTACGGCTTTTTGCACTGTTGTTTTAACTTCCTCTTTCTAGTCGTGGTTGAAATATGCCTTCTTGGAGCTGCAACATAGCACCTCCGTTGTCTTATGGCGCTACTAGCATCCAACAGAGAAATCTCTGAAATCTTCAGCACTTTAATTGCGCTTTGCAATTCTCGCTTTTTTCTGATCATCTTCTACGTCTTCACCGATCCCAATCGCTGCTGCACTTGGTCTCGCGTCACTGAAACCAACGGCGAAACTACTATTATCGTAGAATCTGAATTCAGACCAGCTTTCGCCAGACGTGGAAAAAGCTAAAAATCAAACTTTGGCCGAAACCTGTTGGCAGAAACGCCAAATTTAGTACACAAGTCTGCTGCTCCTTCTTAATCTCCTTTATGTTCGGAAAATCGCGCAGACAATCATCTAAAGCGGTAGATAACGTGGATTCAACTAGATTACGCGCACGCTTCGCGTTAACTATCTTTGTGATTGACATAAATGACCCAAACTACGAGTTGTTGATGTTGGCTGTCTAAACTGACCAATCAGCGGGTATACCAGAAGCTAGTATACCGGAACAGGCTCCACCGCCTTGTCTCTCCCCAGCCCCCACGCGTTTTTCGAGCTCTTTATCTCGATTCACGCTTTCCCCACTATCTCGGAGCCTGGAACAGGCTATAGGCCTCGCGATTCTGCATATTTTGAAGGCTGGACCTTTATTTGCATCATACAAGGGGGAAAGTTTTGCACAAGGTTGAAAAACTGATAAATATGGCCGCCATTGCAGAGAACTGATTACTGGAAGAGGCGGTTTAATGCGGTTTAATTTGTGCCCGAAAATGTTGCCGACATTGATAACGAAAGTATAAAAGGGTGATGGAAAATTGTTTTGTCTCTTCTTTGACTTTGTGATTAGGCCTTTTTTGGACGCATGTTAGCGAAAGCTTGTAACTTACATTCAGGTGTAACAGCTTCCCGGCTTCGCGAGGTTTTTTGCGGGCCATGTATTTCTGGCGTATTGGTAATTGTGTATTGTTGACCAAGTCGGAAAACGTTTTATTTGTTTGTTTGTTTGTTTGTTTTTTGCTTCACAAATACTAAACATATTTTCTTCTCTAGACTAAAAGTTTGGCTATGGGTAGTAGTTGTACTGTTTTGAAACTGTAACCAAGTTAATCTCAGTTTCTAGCAGGCAGAAAATATGAACTCACTCAGCTGAATTAATCCTTTTCACTAACCTTCAAACTTAGCCAAATTTAGGTGTAACCCGACTCGAAGGGGTGACGGAAGGAGAGACGAGAATCTTTAAAGCCAGCGCAGTAAAGGTGATAAACTCTGGAATATTTATCTAATAGTTTACCCATCATACCTTTAATATTAGTACAACGAGATTTTGCTCAACCTCTTTCGTTAAAAGGGGAGGCCAAATTTAAAATTTTGAAATTTTTGCCTGGTTTTCGCTGGCAACGTCTTTTCTTATGTAAACGAAGGAATAAAATTTTAAAAATTTAGGTAAACATGCCTTTCAAAACAAGGTTGACATAGAGATATCGGGCACCTTAACAATAATTAACATTCATACCAACATATTTTTAGGTTTATTTGAGTTGAAGTCACAAAGCTTGGAAGTTTTTCCCGGATGATATTATGAGCGTTTGAAGTCTGTGATTTTGAAGTGGGCCCCCAGCTGTGAATAGGGTGAAAGTCTAATTATATTATAGCCGTGGTTGAGGGCTGTTCTTCTTGACACTCTTTTTTCCCAGCTGTCCGGGCAACTACGTTTGTCGCCGCTAATCGCTCCTTTCTCACTAAATAATAAAGGGAACACAATCCATATAGCTACTTCATGCACAGACGTGTACACACTAAACATAATTTAAGCAATGATAGGCAGCCTTTTATTCATTATTCTGTTTCAAAGTGTACAACAAATTTCAAAAGGAAGATTTTTTAAATTAAAGTACATCACGTCTGATGATACTCCAATAAAAGCTCTTTGAACCCCCCCCCCCCCTCATTTCTTGTACTTCTGCCTCATCGACGGTAACCCAAGACATTTCTGAAGTCTCCGAATGTATTTCTACCTACGAATACAGCGTGACATAGGTCTCTGATTTGAATGGCGGTAGTGCCTAAGAGCACTTTTTCATTTATCATCTTTTGCCCTTGGCGATGAATTATGCTGAGTACTGAACAACCTTGGGGGTCTATTAAAAAGAGCGTTAATATAAAACAGTGATTTCTCAGAATTTTGAATCGATATTGTCCTAGTTGTGACTAAAAATTACCAAAAAAAACGATGCAAAGCGGCATTTCCTTCACAGCGAACTGTACGTCAAATGGAGCTGGCTCCTTTGTGGGGTATAGCATGCAAGAAAACGCGAACTGGGGAGAGAGAGGGGACAGCGGAGCCTTTCGGGAAAAGCATTGATGCTGTTGTTCCAGGCACCAGTTGTGCAACCTCCTTTTGGTCAGATCACCGACTATCGGCAAGATTGCTGTAATGATGGCGGACATCCATGGCTATGGGAGGTGCTATGCGATCGAAATACAAAATTTGCGGTTAGCATTTCAAAGTCTAGTGAATGGTTTTCAAATACATCCTTCTGGAAAAAAGGTATTGGGAGAATCGCTTAGAGATTTCATTCCATGTTTGAACGAAGAATGGGATTGCCTTTTTTCCAAAGAACGTTCGTGCGTTTGACGCACAACTTACTCGACTTTTTTTTTTGGGGGGGGGGGGGCATCAGACCTGCAGCTCCCACTCGAGCAAGCTCACCCGAAGCCTTGTTACTCCAGCCAGTGAACGAAGTGCAACAGATCGTTTTGACTGTTCTTGTTACCGATTTAATTTGTTTCATTGAAAGAGAATCCACAAGTCTAACAGTTTGTTTAGCACAGAGAAAAGAACGGCGATTGAGCTGAGGGACAGAAGTCTCTGCGGATAAAACCGCTTTGTTACCCGAGAGGTGAGGAAAGCGCTTTTCCTAAGAACTAACATATGCAAGACACGCGAGCTATTTACATTCCGTTTACATTCCAATGCATCGCCAACTAAAGATAATGATTTTGTCCATAGATCAGCGGGTATGTATTTTTGAGGGATCGTCCCTCGATCGATTTCTCGAGAGGGATGATCGTCCGACAGTTACCCAGGGAAATTTGGTTACTTATAACATTAGGTGCGAAGATATCATTTGGGTTTAACATTTGCGATATAGGACTTTTCTGGGTTATAAGTTTTCTGGTGAAACTATTTTAGGAAAACAAATTTCGGCAGGACTGTTTTTAGGGTTGATAAATAGCGGGCAAACCTCAGGCTGACAGTTGAATTTTTTTAAGCAGTAAAGAGGACTTCTTTAGGTTACGTTCTGGGCCGTTGGATTTTTTGGGGGGTACAGTTGTAGTCTAATGTGCTTAATGTGCCTCTGTGAGTCGCTATCATTGATATTTAATCAGTCATTGAAAACAAGTATATTTCCTAATGAATGGAAAAATCCTAGAGTTACCCCTCCCTACAAAAATTCGGGCAAACGCAATCATCCTTCCAACTATAGCCCTATTTCAGTAATTCCTGTGGTAGTAAAAGTTTTTGAGCGGATAATCTATGATCAACTGTATGACTATCTTACGAAGAATAATCTTCTTTGCAAACATCAGTCCGGTTTCCGTGCAGTTCAATCGACGGTTACGGCTCTACTCGAGGCAACAAATAGCTGGGCTCTTAATATTGGCCGTGGATTAATCATGCCGTTATTTTCCTAGATTTAAAAAAAGGCATTTGATACAGTCGACCATGAGATTCTCTTATTTAAGCTTCGTTCGTTCGGAATTCGTGGACTAGCTTTACGTTTGTTTCGCTCCTATTTAGAAGACCGAACACAAACCTGCTAAATCGATTGTTCTAAATCTACGCCAAAGTTTCTTACATGCGGTGTGCCTCGAGACACAATTCTTGGCACGCTTTTATTCTTACTCTATATTAATGATTTACCGCAGTGCCTTAATTTTTTCCATCCTCGAATGTATGCTGACAATACCAGCATTACTTACGCAGGCAAGGATATAAACGATATTTATCATTGTCTAAACAAAGATTTAAAATCTTTTTATACCCGGTTGTCTTGTAATAAGCTTACATTGAACCTGACTAAGACCGAAATCTAACGCGTTCCAAACTAAAATGCGTTTTTCCAAACTCCAAAGTTCCGTCATAAAGCCCAGTTTCGCACGGAATAAAATGCGATTTCCGCCAGAAATGTACGATACTCGACTGCAAACAAACCATTAGTTCGAGTAATACCCTGTTAACACGACGAAATCACATTTTTTAACTATTGTTGTAGTTAACCACGTTTATTCTGAACACAATTTTACAGTAAAAATCTACAGTTAAAATTGAGCGAAGTGGATGGAGACAAAAAATGACCTGTAAAATTGCAGCAAAGCAAAGGTAGTCTCATCCAAAGGCCTAACAGCTGCAGAGTAACTCAAAGGAAATGAATGATGCAGAAATTCTGCAACTTCGCCGGGTGGTTTGAAGACGTTGGATGCAGAAATTCTGCACAACCTTATTTTTCGCGTGATTCACTACTGTACCGACAACAAATGGATGATGCAGAAATTCTGCGTCTCAATTCGGTGGCTTGAAAACTGTGGATGCAGAAATTCTGCATGACCTTTTTTTGCGCTTAATTCTCTACCTTATCTACAACAAATGAATTATGCAGAAATTATGCATCTCAAATCGGTGGCTTGAAAACTGTGGATGCAGAAATCCTGCATGACCCTTTTTCCGCTTAATTGACTACCTTATCTCGATATCAACAACAAATGAATGATGCAGAAATTCTGCATCTCAATTCGGTGGCTTGAAAAATGCGGATGCAGAAATTCTGCATGACCTTTTTTCCGCTAAATTCGCTACCTTATCTACAACAAATGAATGATGCAGAAATTCTGCATCTCAAATCAGTGGCTTGAAAAATGTGGATGCAGAAATTCTGCATGACCTTATTTTCCACTTTATTTACTACCTTATCTACAACAAATGAATGATGCAGAAATTCTGCATCTCAAATCCGTATCGGTGGCTTGAAAACTGTGGATGCAGAAATTCTGCATGACTTTTTTTCCACTTAATTCACTACGATTTCTACAACAAAATGAATAATGCAGAAATTCTGCATCTCAAATCAGTGGCTTGAAAAATTTGGATGCAGAAAATCTGCGCAACCTTTTTCTCCGCTTACAGCTGTAATTTAGTACTGTCCCGACAACAAATAAATGATGCAGAAATTCTGCATCTTAACTAACATACTCATAACTGTAAGTGGCTTGAAAAATTTTGATCCAAAAAATTCTACACAATCTTATCTTCCGCTTAATTCGCTATTGTACATGTATCCACAGCAAATCAATGAAACAGAAATTCTGCAACTTAACCTAGTGGCTTGATAAAATGGATGCAAAATATTTCGGCACCTACACTGTAAGTAGACAACCTAGGGACCATTCATTTTTTATGAGGTGGGGGGGCTGGTGGGATTTGAGGGGGGAGGCATGCAAAAAAATATGGCTTCAAAGGGGGGGCCAGCCAGAAAAATATGGTGTGTGAAGGGGGGGTCACCAAAAAATTTCCTTTAAGTTTAGTAGTGACAGCATCTGTAATAATGCAAACGCCAGTGCCAGAAGGCCAACAATAGCGATTCTAAGGTTCTGAAAATTCAAATTTTCCTGGGGGAGAATGCCCCGAGAGCCCCCTACTTTATTATACACCCAATGGCAACTCTTCCCCACCAGCTGTTTCATTACAAAATACAGCAAGGGGAATGTCAACTCTTTTCTGGCCTCTGCTGGTCTGATTCTAAAACAACTGATAACAGTGTCCAAAACAGTGCTTTAAACCGGCCTGAATCGTCTGTTTATTTACTTCAGAACGCACCAAATTGCATTAGAGCATCTCTAGATTTTCAAATTTTCCAGGGGAAGATACCCCTGGAACCCCTACCAGAAAATTACCTTTAGTGCATGTCAATAAAGACATTTACTCCTGCAGGACTTGAGTGTTAAAATTGACTGTTTCATTTAAGCTTGATAAGTTTTAGATTTACTTTACCACTTTTCCCTTTTTTCCTTTTTTTTGGAGAGGGGGGTCATCTCAAATATTTAGGACTACAAGGTGGGGCCAGGTGAAAAATTTCTAATGTAGAGGGGGGTCATTATATTTTACAGGTACTACCCATCAAAACCCACCAGCCCCCCCCCCCTACCCCATAAAAAATGAATGGTCCCTAAAATACTTGGTCAGAAAAATGCAAAAATGCTGCCTTTTGTACAAGTAGAAACATAATTCAAGCTAGAGGAAGAGGTCAAAACAATGAAAATTTACATGTATAGATTATTAGTTTTGAAGTAATTTCTGGAAAAATTTTACACCCTTTCCTTCGTAAAATGCAACAATTATAAGGAAAAAATATTATTTGCTGCTTAATTATTGCTGATACAGGGTGTATGTATCTATTTTAGCCCTGATCAGCTAGGTGTATATTTATACAGCAGTAATGATTTTTGAAATAAAAGGGAAGAAGTCCGCTAAGTTCAGCAAATAGGTGACTTACAGGTGTACACCCTGTAGGGAAGTAGACCTTACTGCATACATTTCATGTCTGTGTCAGACAAATTCCCTTATCAGATCTGACTGTTTCACCATGGTCTGGCACAAATCATGAAGTAAAAGCAAATCCTTTCGCTGATTTATTTGTATTTCTTAGAATACACTGACGTAGTTCATGTATACCTCGCCACTGATCAAACCAAACGAAACTGTGCCCACACACCAGGAAGCACTGCGTTAAGCCTCAGTAACATTTTTGGCCCAAAATGTACAGTTTCAGGAGCCCGTTAGTATACGCTGTGACAGAAGAAAGAAAAAAGACAGACAATTAATGTATTATTATGAGGAGGTCGAGGAGAGGGCCAACCTTGGCCATTGTGATACTTACAGGCTGTAAGCCATTTTTGCTTACAGTAGTCAGCTATTTGATGTGTTGTGAATTGGTAACCCCTTAAAGCCATTTAACTTGTCATCAAAGCACAAGATAACCAGGGCATGAATTGTGCCTAATACATCCACCACTGTGCCTAAATCTTCCTCACTGTTAACTTCATGATCCTGAGTTGAAGCATTACAGCCCTATGTAGGACTAGGGGATTGTTTGCCAGTGTATTTTTGTTTTGTTTTTGTCTGTTTGTTTTTTGTTATTTATTGTTATTATTTTTTTGCCTGCTTCGAAACTGATGCTCAAGCTGCTTTCATTTTTTAATATTGCCAATATGGATATCATAAACAATGAGCATATTCCATTCTGTAACACAGTGCCCTTGTATGACAACTATTGGGAATTATTCATATTATTCTCAGGGACTGAGTAAAAATGTTGCTCGCCTGTTCTGAATGTTCTAGACATCAGAGAGTGAATCAGAGTTGTATCTCCCAAAACAAAAGGAGTAGGGCATGGTTTGGTGGCGTGTTTCTTCACTCTTTATGTGACAAGGCCTTTCAAACCTGACCACCACTATAAACTGTAGCATGCTAATCAGTAAATAAATATATAAAATCCATAAATAAAAAATTATTGAATGAGGTTTTTGTGATCGTACAGTGGAACAATCAAGGTCTCTGTAAGTGTTATCAGCCAAGGCCAAAACCGGATATCACAATAACTAAATCTAATAATTGAAGGGGTGCCTGGAATAAAGTCCCAAGTGGCTTCTGATTAACTAGTAAATTCTCCTTTCAACCCTTTCCTTGTGTCTCTTTGTAAATTAATTAAAGGGAGAATTTGACATTAGATTAGAAGTCACTTAGGGCCTTAATCCACGCACCCCTTCAATGTTTTAATATACACGGTTTTTTTTTTTTTTTTTTTTTTGCTGGGCGTAAATTTGACACTCACCACCCATGTACTTGATACGTGTACAGAGAAAGGGAGGGAGGGGGGGGAGTATTCCAAGAGACTTCTGTACACTGAAGGTCATGTGATATTAACTTCCTCAATCTAGCAATCTACAGACTAGGGCAATTGCTCTTTGTCTTTTCATAAACCATGTATACATATACCTGTGAAGAAGACGAAATTAGAAAGAAACAGTTCCACCCTTCCCTGGACATTCGTTGTGTTAATATTATGGGATGTATGAACATGTGCTTTGTCGACGAAAACCTCTCGTAGTGAAGATTGTAATTTGTTCGCAATGCAGCGTATTAAAGGGATTGTTTACGGATAGATTGCGGAAAAGCTGATCTTTGAGTTGGACATGCACATTGGAAAAACAAAAGAAACAAACATTCCAGCTATAAAATACAGGACGTCCATTGATCGGCGCATAATTATTATTAATATTGAACAGAGTAAATTAAATCTTCATTTAAATCGATTGAAAGCAGACTCTTACCTTTCATTTACCACATTAGCATTTGAACAGGCCACACTCCTGTGCCTGAGCTATAAAAACTCAACTGGACTGACGACGAAGTCGATGTCTGCAATTCATGTAGACAACGTTTGTGGAACGAACTCATCATTTCCCTGCTAGCAGAGGCCCCTTTTCCTTTGTATTCGCTGAGCTGACGGGCGGGACGAAAAGCGACCTCTGCCATGGGTCGAAACTCCCTTTGATTCAACCGCCGTCCATGGTCGTGGACGGCGGTCGTGGACGGCGGTTTCCGAAACGCATGCTCCCTGTATTGTTTGCTGACCGTGACTTGAGCCCACTGTATCTCGCTCATTCCTTTACAGTTATTCCGCTGTCATTTAGTGAGCCCGCATAGTAATAGCCGTCCTGGGAAGAGAGCAAAACTCGTGAAGAGTTACAAAGTCTACTTTCTCTCGTTTTTGTTAACATGGACGACGGAAAGATAAACAATCGAAAGAAGAGGCTCTAAGAAACACTCGACAAGTTAAGGAATGGAATTTAGAGCGAAGAAAACATCTGTCAAGGCGAAGGACAACCTTCCACCTCCAAAGATTTTTCGAGCTACGGACTTTCTGTGAAATGCTCCAGCACTTCTACGAGTCTACGGTAGAGTAAATTACACATTTGATTGTAAACTTGTATCGAAATCGCTTTTTAATTGAGGGATTCTTCATATTCCTTACAGTTTTCGTAAAAGTTTTGAAAAACGTGCACAGTTCTCATCATCAAATGCTCTTCAAAATAACTTGCACATCGAGCGATCGCTTGCGCGTAGCTTCCCTCGAAGAAAGAACTGAACGCGTTTGGTCTTCAGAAACAAGTGAAGGCGTGTTTTAATAAATGTATTATTTAGAAAAGCTTACTGTCCCTTCTTCTGTGTACCTTCATTCCAAAAATTTCCAAGAGTAGTAATCTGACCTAAACAGACACAAATGCTCTGTTGTGGTTTGATTTCACGCGCGAGACAACATGAGAAATCTCTTGCGGAAATTTTCAAAATTTTGACTTTGAGATTGTATTTTTGGATAATTCTTATTTGACAACTGGTGTATTTTATTTAAAAGTGAGAAAACTTAACTATTCTAGATCAAGTGAGTTTTGTTATTTCGAACCTATAAATTGTCCTTTCGTACTGCACATGGGTTGTTTATTACTAACTGCTAATTTAGTGAAGCGGTCATAAAACACGCAGCCTTCAATGGGTTAAATTCTCTTTGATTCCTGGAGTTGTGGTCATGTTAAAAAAGCTTCCTTGTCCAGATAACTTGAAATTAATACCGTAGATTAGACAACAACTATCTCTAGACGAACTGTGCAGGTGTTTTTTGGCGCGCTAGTAGAGAAAGGTGCGAGTCGTCAGCTGATCACGTGCTAAAAGCATCACGTGACGTTTCGGTCGCTAAGTAACCGTGGCGCATGCTCAACACAGTTCATTTCGACCCATGGCAGAGGTCGCTTTTCGTCCCGCCCGTCAGCTCAGCGAATACAAAGGAAAAGGGGCCTCTGCTAGCTGGGAACTGACGACGAAGTCGATGTCTGCAATTCATGTAGACAACGTTTGTGGAACGAACTCATCATAAGTTTGTCGTTGAATAAGACAAGCCAAAGTTGAATATTCGCTTCATATCGAATTGATGCGAGCAGTGTCTTTGTTGAAATCCTCCTCCTCAGGATTGCTACCGTTGAAAATACGAATTTGGAAGAATTTCCGTTCGCGATTTCCACTCAGGCCGCCGAAATGGAAAGATTCCTAACGAATTTTCTCCCAACGTCAAGGGACAGCCTCGTTCCCAGGTTGCGCTCAGGTTTACAGGAAAGGTGATTGGACGTTTTGAATATCAGAAGATGATTTGATTGGTTCAAGTATTTTATGGATGACACATTAATTTCCGTTTGAGAAGACGCGCCATTCGATTTTCTGTGCCGGGTTCAATGTTGGTTCCTCGATTCGCTCAAATTTTGTCCTCTCGTTTAATTTGTCAACAACATTGTGTTTTACATCGCTTTTCTTTTCTCTCGACGCACACGAGCGCGATTAGACTTACCATAAAGGTCACTGCGTTAATCTGAGGGACGCTTCTTCATGGATGCCATGATTTGAATTCTTCAAAGCAGCAGAACTCGTGACAGCAGCTCTAACTGGCGTAATGGGGTGTTCTAAATGGTAGGTGTTTAAGTGTTTGATTCTAACTGCAGTATTTATACAACAGCGACATATTACAAACAGTTCAGCGGCGGTGTTTGCGTCTTCTCTGTTTGAATCGGTTAAATGGAATGTTCACAAAGATCCCAGCGTTTATGAATGTTTCTCAGTGTAATGGGAGTAGCTGGGTTGATTGATCAGCCTACCCTACAAGTAGTCCCTGAAAATCGCCGCCTGCGAGGAGACACAAGACACTTAAGGGAAGAGAGAAAATAAACTTTTTTTAAAATATTTGATTCACTTGGAGTATGTACTGCCTACTCAAAACTTAACCTTAACAATATTAAAATCACAGAAAAGCAACCCTGTGTTGCCTGCTACTCCAGTCTCAGCCTGCCTACAACTCTATAACAGTTTGACTGGGCTGACACATACAGCCAGTGCTGTTTGAATGGTTTGTTTGCCAGAATTCTATTCCAAGTGAATTTTGTATTGGACATAGCAGTGAAAATAGGGAGCTCGCACTATGACAGCATCAAAAAACACTAGCTTTAATGAGCAAAAAAACAACTCTGCATGTGCATCACCCTTTTAGGTACATTTCCTTGCTATCCTCTGCGTCACTACATGTACAAAAAACACGAAATTACCTAATGTGACATTTTATGGAGGACTTGAATTCACAAGCAATTTAAATGCCCCCCCTACAATTCCATTCCAGGAAAATACACCTACATTTCACAAGTGTAGCAAGTTAGAATCACTGCAATAATGTTTAAAAGATCACATAAACTCTTTATAACTGGTAACGTCTCCAGTGCTGCTGTTGTCGTGGTTGTGTAAACTCCCCAATAATGGTAAAGATGCACTGGCTATCAAATTGCCTTGGAGGTGTGGTGTGCATGTAAGATTTTTGTCTTCTTTATTTTATCATGGATGAAATGAAACAATCTATAGTTGTGTTTTTCTGTTTTAACTTCAGATCAAGATACAATAAATGATTGAGATATTTAAATTTCAAGTACTGAATATAAGAAAATGAATTAATAATGTCTCTCTTATATTGTTAACCTAAAACAGGCTAGAGAAGCATGCAAGATTACAATGTATACCAGTCTCTCTGCACCTCTGATGTGACGACAGATTTTACAAGGCCAGCATACACCAGTACATAGTATAAGTATCAATAATATATTTAAAAACCCATTTAGTTACATGTACAAAACTCATAGTGTATTATACTTATCGGGGGCCAGTTGCATAAAACCTAATGTCCGGCGTTAAAATATAGGAGTTTGACTGGGCCTAACGTCAGACATTAGCTGTTTCATCCGATGTTAAAAGTCAGCACACACGAGGGGACTAGTCCCTGCGACTAGTCCGGGGGACCAAAATTTGGTCTCTGCGACTAGTCCCACGAATTCAAACTGGTTGGAATTCGTGGGACTAGTCCCACAAACTATGCTTGGTCTGTTCGTGTGAACTCTTCATGGGACAAGTCCTGCGACTGAATGAAAATATTTCGTTGGATCTTTTAATTTTTTTTTCCAGTTGGCCTGGAGAATAATTTTTTTGTCTGTATTGGGAGTCTTGATCAAACAGTCACCTTTTTACGTCTGCATCAGCAATATAGGATACTAGAGAAAAAACTTTATTGAAATTACAAATGACAAACACACATAGACTTATGGATAAACAGTGTGCGGTTTTATTGAGCCGAATTACTTTAATGTTTCGCGGTTAATTTACTAAACTCTTACAATTTCAGTAAGAGCACCCTGAATTTTACTATTTTGCTGTTAACAGTTCCCCACGTGTAAACCCTTCAAGGGACTTGTCCCCACAACTAGTCCCATCGTGTAAACATTACAGGAGACTAGTTGCTGCAACAAGTCCCTGCGACTAGTCCCCTCGTGTGTGCCGACCTTAAGTTTTATGCAACTGGCCCCTGTATGTTACACTGTACATGTATCTTAAACTATGAACTTAAATGAATATTTAGAGAGTAGAACATGTTTCATACATGTAAGTCTTGTCAGTAAGATTAATGCCAGTTTTACCTTGTAGCATGGGGCTAGTTGCACAGATTTTGGCCACATTTGTATTTCTCTTATGTTTTGGGCTACCATCAAAAATATTGTTATAACCACACTTTGATATTTTCCTTAGTGCGGTTTACATTAATTTTTTTATCGCTCTTATTATTGCAAAAGGCAGGGTGCATAATTTTTTCACATCTCTTTTCAACCTGCATAACATGTTGTTGCTAAGTTAGACTGTTTTATATCCATGTAAGCAGGTACAATCTTGTTTGCATGTTTTGTTGTTTCCAAACTCCATAGATTTTGCCCCTTTTTTTACATGTTATGTAGAATAGTTTCAATCAAAGACAAACAATTGGTTTTATCAACTGCATGTCATTTGATAGTTAAATATAAATTATACTGTAGGTGACATTTTGAGCACTATCCCTTTTATTCATTTTATTCATGGGCACAGATCAACATCATTCCCAAGGTCTCTCTTCTCCACCCTGGGAATGAGGTTGGGCCAGGGGCACAGTTTTTTGCAACTTACATGTATCTGAGTTCAGTGAATTGAAGTATTTTAAGCCATTGAACAAAATGCAGAATTTCGCATCCTGTATTCACTGATTGATAACTTTTTGCTGAATTTTATTCGTATAACCAACTGCAGAATTTCTGCATCTCAGCTCAGTGCAGTGAATTTGAGTGTATTAAGCCACTGAACAAGATGCAGAATTTCTGCATCCTTTGGTACATGTTTTGGTATTCACTGCTTAATAAGTATAGTTATTGCTGAGTTGTATTCATTTTATCAAGCGCAGTATTTCTGTATCTTAGTTCAGTGCAGTGAATTTGTATAGTTTTTGCTGATTTTTGTTCATTTTAGCAGGCACAGAATTTCTGCATCTTAGCAGTGCAGTGAATTTGAGTGTATTAAGCCACTGAACAAGATGCAGAATTTCTGCATCCTATTGGTATTCACCGCTTAATAAGTATAGTTTTTGCTGAGTTGTATTCATTTTATCAAGCGCAGTATTTTTGCGTCTTGGTTCAGTGCAGTGAATTTGTATAGTTTTTTGCTGATTTTTTTTTCATTTTAGCAGGTGCAGAATTTCTGCGTCTTAGCTCAGTGCAGTGACTTTGTATAGTTTGCAGAATTTCTGCATTCCATTGGTATTCAGTGCTTAACAAGTATAGTTTCTGATTTTGATTCATTTTACCAAATGCAGAATTTCTGCATCTCAGCTCAGTGCAGTGGATTTGAGTATTTTGTTTAGCCACTGAGCAAGATGCAGACTTTCTGCACCCTATTGGTATTCACTGCTTATTAAGTGTAGTTTTTGCTTATTTTTTCATTTTATCAACTGCAGAATTTCTGCATCTCAACTCAGTGCAGTGTATTATTTAGCCACTGAACAAGATGCAGAATTTCTGCATCCTATTGGTAAGAGCAGAGCTGTAAGGCACACTTTATACTGAATGGAAAATTGTGTTGTTCAATTATAAGCATTCTTTACTGAACCAGTTTGGTTGTTGTTGAGAATATACGATTTACAATGAATACGGTAGAGGCGTCGAGGAATATCCCAATTCTCAACGGAAAATAGTAAGAAAATCGTAAGTTTGGAAAAACGAATTTTAGTTTGGAACGCGTTATCTTAGTAATAACTTCAAGGCAAAGGGGGGTTTCTTGTCAGACAACCCGTCTGTTACCGTAAATAATATTCCCATTGAGCAGGTGTCTTGAACAAAATCTCTCAGTGTATAGGTTGATGAAAACTTAAGCTGGAATACTCACATTGAAAGTGTTTGTAAGAAAATTTTTTCAGCCTTAGGCTTAATTAAACGTATTAGAAATTTCGTACCATTCCACACTCTTTTGAACATCTTCAATGGTTTGATAAAAGCCCCAGTTTGACTATTGCAGCACAGTATGGGGATGCTGCAGTATTGGTCTCCCCGAGAAACTTCAGAAGCTGCAAAACCGTGCGGCTCGTTGTTGTCCGCCCCTTATGATTCTGATGCTACAGACTTGTTCCGAAGACTTAATTGGAAAAACCTAAGGAATCAGAGGCTTTAAACCAAAGCCATTATGATGTTCAAAACTTTAAATGGAGAGACACCAGACTATCAACTAAATTCGTCTTATAGATTGAGAAATAGTGAAATGAGGCTGGCTCTTTCTCAACCTTGCGCCGATTATGTTCGAAAAAGTTTCTCTTATAGCAGTGCTGCGCTGTGGAATAGCCTTCCAACTGATATTAGAGTATCTAAAACATTAGGTGAATTTAAGACGAAGCTAAGTAACTTCAGTTTTGAGTGAATTTATGACACGGCATTCCTGAAAAGCAGTACTTTTTGCTTCATCGTCTATTTCTATTTGAATATGTAATTAGTTTGGTTAGTTTAGATAAGGCCTTTATACTTTGTAATTACTTTTGTAATTATTGTATCGCCTTTAATTCTTATATTTCTAGATAATTTTTGCCTGTATATAATTGAGGAATCTACTGAGTATAAATAAACTCTTTTATCTAACTATCCGTCCGTCCGTCCGTCCCTCCATCCATCCATCCATCTCTCTTTCTATCTATCTATCTATCAGTTCTTGGGCATGTTAGCCCAACGCCCCCCCCCCCCACGGGGGCGTGGGGGCTAATATGCTAGACATAGTCCCGAGACAGAAGGATTCTGGGACGGCTGCACGAATTAAAGCTGTGATGAATGCAGAGGAATCCAGGGGATTCTGGGCCATTCTCCCTGGGAAAGTTTAAACATCTCCATAATTTTGAGTGGCAGTTTAAACAGAAGAAACTAAAAAAGCGAAATAAAACCACTGAGTGACGATGTTACGTTTACCAAATTTATTGGCACTAGAGGGGAACTAAATTCAACAGCAGAAAGATTAAAACTCCCCCAAAACCCACCTGTAACCAGGGTGGTCTACAACTCACTAGGGAGGCTAAAATAATTCACCAGGTCAGGCTTAACCACTTCTGCTGCAGTGTGGTATTTTCTGAGAGTTACCATACGCATCGCGAGATATGTATTTGCATTTGCAGTATGCCAGTCCTGAGACACAAGCACTCTATCATTTTTTTACGGCCGTCGCCATAAGACGACCGCATGTTTATAAATTGGGCTGGATTTTTTTTCCGTCACTTCCCTTAGTCATCCGGTTTTGTCTCGGCCAACACAGTCTAGTAAACTTCCGGCTTTCCCTTGGTGGCTACTTAAAGCTTCCGGTTCCGGTTATGACGTCATGCAGCCGGTACGTCTTGATTACGTCACGCAAGGTAAACAAAACTGAAGGGTGATACATCACACAAACAACGTCCCATACGTATATGACACAGACAAACCGCTGTTAACCTTGTGGAAGCAGTATAAGGTAGTGGTACATGTCTTACATATAACGCATGCGCAGGTAAGTTCGACTGAACGCTACCTAATACATTCAACTTTGCCTAAAGCAAAATATGAATAAATATTTCACCACATGATAAAGACGGACTTGTCACATTGTGACCCGAAGAGAAACAAGTTTAACTAATTTAGCTAATGCTCACACATTTGTTTCGATAAATGTTTCACCGCTTTATGACGGCGAAATTGTCATATCTCAAAGAAAAGAAACGAGGTCCACTAATTTCGCCAATTCTCGCAACATGTTTAGCTTGTTTCTTACGTTTTTACATTTCCAAAGCTAAGTGTTCGTTTTTAGGAAAGAACGATTCGATTTTCAATTTGACTGAGTCGTTACCAATTCCAAGTCAACTTGTTTACTTTTGCAAGGGAATTCCCGGGTTAGCAAACCGGATATAAGCATTATTTCATGGGATATGCCTTAACGTGTTTGAGCGTGGAGTTTCGGTTTCCCCACATTCTGACGTTCTGCTCATGTTTATCAAGCAATATAGTTTGATTTTACCTATGCTCACTGTTTGTATTCACAGTCTAGGCACAAAAGGAAATATTTCGTCATCGGTCTGTATAAACATTCTCAGTTGCGGGAGGATTTATACCGACGTTCAACGTTTGAGTTGAATTTGCTTTTTCAACAGAAAACGTAGGCACGCAATGTGTGCAGAGCCAAAGACATTTTGTTCCGCAATATGTCGAAACTTATGAGGACAGCCTATGGGCCCTACACCACTGCAGTGCGGTTCCACTCGTACCCTAAATCCCTTAACCACGCCTTCCCCTCCCCGACAACTTGCGGTTAATGTAACACGTCCTCGCCAGAACAAGGAATCAGCATATTCAGTTGTCATAAAATCGGGTAACAAGCAGCGTTGTCGAGAATGTTTACTTTGCGTGACTTAAAAGTAGACTCTGCGTTACATAAGAGTAAGTTTTGTTCGGTTAGCCTCGTTTTGAAGTTTCGGACCTCTTGGTCAAAACGTATCGGAGACGTTTTGCTTTGGTAATTTTCGGGTGACCTGTAACTGTTGAGACGGTGGATGAGGAATAAATCTGTTTACTGTGAGATTGAGCTGAGTTTATTTGATGTACGGGGAGATCAACAACATATTTCCCACACCAAAAGTAGCGACCCAGCCAGGACGGGGAGATATCGTGGTAAAGAAGAATAACTTCGAGAGTTTGGAGAACAACTTGTTGTTCGATTAGTCGAGGGAGAGTATTGCAAACATGGTGGATATTGCCGAAGGAAACTACACTAAGGAATTGAAAAGAGCGACCTACTACGTCAAGGAGATCGAGGAAAATCTAAACACCGGAGTAAACGAGGACATGTGTTTGGTGTACGAGAAAATTTGTGAGATAAACAAAACACTTGAGGGCGCAGCGGACCGTGTAAAAGACGCCATGTTGGATGAGGAGAAGAGTTTCGAAGAGGTAAGATAGTGGTACGACAACCGTAAGCGAGATCTGCTCGGGTTTCTTCTTAAACTCAAGTCAGAAAGAATTCATTCAAATGTGTCCTCAAGAAGTGCTTGGACTAATTGATGTGGTAAAAACACAGGGTTCGTTCCATGAAGATTTCGCGAATCAACTGCAGCGATTGGACGATGGTACGTATTTCACAAGGTTGCCATGGAAACCAGATCATGCCCCTTTGCCTTCAAACAAGGAGTTGACAATTGGGAGGCTCAGAACCACCAGAAAGCTAGAGAAGATCCAAAGACTGGAAGAGTATCTCAGTGATATGAAATTAAACAACAATTAGAGCAAGGGGTCCTAGAAATAGTGCCAGAAATACCTACAGGAGAGGTCATCCACTACATTCCCCACCAACCTGTGATCCGCAACCAGGCAGAATCTACAAAAATGAGGATAGTGTACGACTGCGCGGCAAAGGAAAATTCCCAAGAACCATCGCTAAATGACTGTTCGGAAGTGGGACCCCCTCTACAGCCTATGATCTTTGACATTCTTATCCGAAACCACCTGAAGCTGTTGTGTATCACTGGGGACATCCAAAAGGCCTTTCTTCAAATTAAAGTGGACCCGAGGGACGGAGATGCCCGTCGTCTTCTTTGGTATGAGAATCTTGACTCGCGAACCGTTTTACATTATCGATTCACCAGAGTGATTTTTGGATCAGGACCTAGTCCATACATTCTTGGGGCCACACTTAAGAAGCACGTAAGCCAATATGCTGACAAGATGATGTCCAATCAGGCAGTGATCAAAAAGACGAATTGTTCAAGTTCAAGGAGGTGGCTACAAAGATAATGGGGGATGGAGATTTTCATCTTCATAAGTGGCACAGTAATGTACCAGAGTTGGAAGAACCCCAGACAACTGAAGTTGATGTAGTACCATCTCAAGCAAGTTTAACTTATCCCATGCTGGAGGGTGAAACTGGTCCCCAGGAAACAAAGATATTAGGAGTTCCTTGGAACAAGACTGAATACAAACTTTCTATCGGCTTTATGAAACCCTTGGGATCAGTTGGTATATCCTGAGCAGGCTGATGAACCTTGTGAAAGAAGTATTACAAAGTCAGCCAGTGGAAGAGTACCACTGCTGGGTTGACAGCACCACAGTACTGTATTGGATCAAGGGTTTAGCGACTTGGACCCAGTTTGTACGGAACAGAACCAAAGTCGTTCCAGAGAAAGGCTACCTCAAATGGCATCATGTTCCATCAAGTGACAACCCCAGTGACCAAGGAAGCAGAGGTGCTGAACCCAGAAAGTTGGGAGAACTGTGGTTCAAAGGACCAAGTTGGCTCAGCAATCCAGGCAAATGGCCACAACAACCTGAAGTGTTGTTGACCTGCGAGGTAGAGAAGGAATGCTTGAAGCCTAAACTTGAGAAACAGCTGCTTGCCAAAGAAAAAGAGAAGAATCTGCTTGTGGATCAGCTCCTTCACAGGTATGCATCGTACTGGAAACGTTTAAGAGCAACTGCTTTTGTGAGACGGTTTATTGATAACTGCAAGAAGACAGAGAAGCGAAAGGGACCGTTACAAACGGAAGAGTTCCAAGTAGCAGAGAACGTTTCGATTAGCCAGGCACAGGCATCTCATGCTGCAAAGTCAGATGTGAACCGGAAGAAGAGCGAAGATGGAATACTGAGATGTGCGGGCCGAGTCCCAGGTTATCACCCAGTCTTCCTACCCCGAGATTGCAAGCTGGCTTCCTTAATGATTCAGCAAGTCCATGAGCAAATGTTACATGGGGGAGTGTCAATAACCACGTGCCGCATCCGAGAGAAGTTCTGGATTCCTAAACTGTGAGCGCTAACAAAAAAGGTGATCCGCAACTGTAATGTTAATGTTTGCAAACGCTATTGGAAGAAGCCGATGCCACCTCATGCGCTACAAATGCCGCACTGCCAGCTTTTAGGGCTGAACTCTCCACCCCTTTCGTAGTAACAGGCGTGGATTTCGCGGTACCTGTCTACTACAAAGTTAGGAAGTGTACCACTGCCAAGACATACATTGCACTAAAAAGCGATAAGAAAGATAAGCTGGGTCATCAGAGTTTAAACATTACGTCATCCAGTAACGCTAAAGTCAAAATATTGTGTCACACGGTCACCGGTTTGTATGCTAAGCGACGTCAACTTACGGGATCGCGCTAACATTTGTTAACCTAGGGTTGGGGTAGGACAGAACAGCCGATTAAAATGTCCATTGGGCTTTCTTGTTCACTACTAAAATTTTCTTCCAAATAAAAATCGCCGATACTGGCATTCAAACTTACAGCTCTCCAATCTGACCTTTCAGGAGAAACGTTAAAATAATAAACACAAAATAAACATACAAGATGTAACTACAATGAAAGGAAGCCGTTTGTTTAGTGTTTTCACCAGAGGCACTGTAGTGCATATTGATTTCTCTACGTGGATGTACACTATTACGTCAGGTGATCAATTTATACCAATGATACTCGGAGAAAATCAAGTGGTGAACTAAAACGCGTGTTAGTAGTTAAAAGGATAGAGATAGCAGTTACGGTTTATTACTTAAAGAAAAAGAAACAGGGACAGTAACGAGACAATTATTAGTTACCTCATAGTTTTTTACGGAAAGTAACGTCTACGGCCCCACCTATTCATGGGGTTATCCTCGGTCTTTTTCTGCAAACCGGGAGGTTGCTAGAAAGGAAAAAAGTGCAACGTTAGCTTATTATTGTAATCAGATAAAAATGGACAGAAAAGTTAAAAATGTTCAGTTTGTGATTAATTTATTAAACGTAAAGGAGACTCGAGCAAACCAAACAGCGACCACAGTAGAAACAACGGGGATTACAAACAACAACGCTTCCGTTCCTCGATAGCGTAAACTAGAAGAACTTTTAAGCAACTCAAATTGCTTTGGAAGCTATTAATTGGTTACTAATAATTATAGCTATATAGCAATATATATTATTGTTATTGAAATACTACGATGTTGCTTTCAAGGGACTATCGTCTGATAAATGCTCACAGAAATCGGCGGTCTTTAAAACCAAATATCATAGCCTAAGAATCGAAGCTTCGTGGATTTATATGCTCGTTTAAGGACTGTCAGACCAATAGTCCCGATACAGAAGCACTCTCTTATTTTATTGCTCACTACTAAATTTTCTTTTAAAAAAATCGCTGAAACTGACATTAAATTTACAGCTCACCGTTTTCACCTGTCGGGGGAAATGATGAAAATGTCGAATAAGGTATGTGATATAAATGCAATTAAAGCAACCCATTTTCTTATACTAATCAGACTCGGAGAAAATTTAGTGGTGAGCTATGACGTGTGACAGTCTTGGAAGGCTTAAGATAACCTTGTGATTTCTTCCACCTACGTATACATGAAACAGGAGCATTAACAATGTAATTATTAGTTACCTTTTTTTCTTTAGGTAGGTCTTCATCCAAAACTGGGTAGGGAATGTCAGTCTGGGGCTTCTTCTGCAAACCGGAATGTAAACGAGTTAGCGAGAATGACGTTGAGCCATTTTCTTGATGAATAAGAAAAAAAAGAAATTGTTGGTTTTTTTTTTCTTTTTTTAGTTTTGTTTTTTGTTTTTGCGCATCAGTTCCTAGTGATGTCTCACGCGAAAGAACATTATCACATCACGTGATCATTTTCTACTAATCACACTCGGAGAAAATTTAGAGGTGAGCTATGACGTGTGACAGTGTTTGGAAGGCTAAAGATAACCTTGTCATGTCTTCCACTTAAATGAAACAGGAGCATTAACAATGTAATTATTAGTTACCTTTTTTCCTTTAGCTAGGACTTCATCCAAAACTGGGTAGGGAATGTCATTCTGGGGCTTCTTCTGCAAACCGGAATGTAACTGAGTTAGCAAGAGTGACGTTGAGCCATTTTCGTGATGAATAAGAAAAGAAAGAAATTGTTGTTTTTTTTTTTTGGTTTTTGCGCACCAGTTTCTGGCGATATCGCACGCGAAAGAACATTATCACATCACGTGATCATTTTCTACTAATCACACTCGGAGAAAATTTAGTGGTGAGCTATGACGTGTGACAGTGCTTGGAAGGCTAAAGATGACCTTGTAATTTCTTCCACTTACATGAAAAAGGAGCATTAACAATATAATTATTAGCCACCTTACTTTCTCTAGGTAGGTTTTCATCCTAAACTAAAGGAAATGGAACGGTTATTTTTGAGCTTCTTCTGCAAACCGAAATGTAACTAAGTAATAGCTAATTATCATCAGGAGTGCTTGTTTTGATTGACTACTTAAACGTAAATGAGACATAAGCAATGAAACATATAGTTACCGGGACAGCCTTTAATTCTTCTCCTTTCTCTGTAGCCTCAAGCCGGGTCTGAATAGCCTTAAACTGGATTTTCATTGTTTGTACAAGGTTCTTTAGTGAGCAGTGCTCTATATCAGCGAGGTCAGTGGTCACGCTCACCTGAGTGAGCCGTCGTCCCAGTTCAGTCACTTCTTTCCTCAGCGACAGGTTCTCAACTTCAAGCTTTTTCTCTGACAACTTCAAGTCGCTAATCTCCCCACTGTTTCTTTGAAGGGAGATTTCCATCGATTCTTTCTCTGACTGGAGTTTCTCTAGGCGATCCTGTATTTCCTCCACATTTCCCTCTATTTTCTTTACCTCGTTCAGTTCCTGTTTTGTCTGAGTAAGTTCTGACCATGTTTTGCTGAGGTGTTCCCTAACAGATTCCTCAATATGAGCTCCCAAATTAATTCGTTTGTCCTAAAAGGAAAAGAAAATGTCAATAAATGTTGCAACAGAAACAAAAACCGCTTGGGAGCTGAACTACTTCTTTTTGTCCCGGGCGTGGAACCTAATACTGTCCTGGTGAAGGAGTAAGTTAACTTGGCTTTCTTTGTGCATATGAACTCGGGATGACGGAGTGATACTGGAGATAAAAATACCCTCGAGAAACAAGAACATATTCTGGACAGCGAAAATTCGAAACAACCCGTAAGTAAATAACGGGATTAAACTCTGCAACATCTATATTGAGCATTTTCGGTTGTTAAAATATATGTTGAATTTAACAGAGGCTCAGAAACTAGTAATGAAATGTTCAGGACGACATTAAAATGAAACACGGAACATTCCTGAATTTACATTACATTATTTTGCGTGGGAATAGTTATTCCGTTTTGGTCTGAAATTCGGTATCAATTTAGGGGTCATGATCAGGTATGAAAGTGAGTAAGGAAAATCATATATTTTGTTCTGAAAAAGGGTAAGGATTTCAAGAGACGGGACGCACTCTCACAAACCCTACAAAAATTTTCACAAGTACTCCTTTCCTACCCCAGGTCATGGCTGAGTAATTTCTGACCTACGACTGGACTAAATTCAATTCATTTTGCTCTGGATTGATCTTTAAAATCAAGGCCAATGAATAATTTGCAAAAGACCTCAACATCGCCAGGGCTCGAGACTAACGGTAGCCAACTAGTCACAGACTAGTAAAAATTCCGTTTTGGCTAGTAGGTTTTGCGCTTTCACTAGCCATTTTGGCTAGTGAAAATTTCAAAGCACTAAAGCACCGGATGGAAACCAAACTGACTATTACTTCTGATAATGGGATCCCAAAAGCAAATTGAGTGAACGGAAACTGAAACTTATTCCGTAAAAGGATATCATAAGTTCGTATACTTGTTTTGTCCTCTCAAAGTTTCTCCCTACTAATTCTCAGTTGGCAACGTTTCTCTGTCATTACCACGTTCCAACGAAATTAGCCGTCTTCAGAACGTCTCACCTTACGTTTCCTTGAAAGGTCCGTTAGTGCGTTCATATGAAATTAGTCTAGTTTCATACGTTCACACAATTCTTTAGCCTTCCATTCCTTACTACGTTCGTATAATATTAATCTATCTTCCCATGCAGCGTTCCTCTCTAGGTAACGTTGTTCGTATGATCTTAGTCTTGTCTTCACAACGTTTCTCCGTGCGTACGTCCGTCGACCAATTAATCTTGCGTTCTTAAGGTTTCTCCGTACGCCGTTAGCACGTTCGCACGATACTGGTCTTGTCTTCTCAAGGTTTTCAGTGTCTTAGTGCTTTCGTACGATAGTCTAGGCACTTCTTGGCGTTTCTCTGTACGTTAGTATTTCATACGGTATTAGTCTTGTCTTCTCTACGTTTGTCAGTACGTTAATTGTATCCCCTACATTTTCCAGTAATTTATTGTCCCACCGTAATAGTTTTGTCCGTTCAGCGTTCTTACGGAACTAGTTTTGTCTGACAACGTTTCTCCGTAAGTTAGTAGTTCTGTATATCATTAGCCTCAGTGTCTCCTCAACTTGCCTCTGTACTTGGGACGTTGGCAGTGTTTCTCCCTAATTTAGTGCATTTGCAACTAACGTGTTCGATACGACTTCTCAACGTTTCTACGTACCTAAGTAAGCTCGAACAAAAAACGTCTGGCAAGTGAAAATTTATTATGGCTAGTGAAATCAAACCTCTCACTAGCCACTAGGCTACTAAGCTGAAAAGTTAGTCTCGAGCCCTGATCGCCTTTTGAGAGGCTAATTTTGTAACGCACAGCAAAAGAATCGTCCAATACAAACAGAGGATGGTAATTCCCTGTAGATCAACTTACATTGAAGGTGCACCCAGCTCCCTCGTAAGGACATACCACTATCGTCATCAAGCAGTCATCTCTCACATGAGACTCAACCTGCATGTAGAATAGAATGATTAGTGAGCGACTGTGGGCTTGGAAAGGACCTGAGAGTGTAGCCTGTTAACTTTATTTGAACGATGGCTACGAATCACCAACACTTACACTTTGTTCACTTCGAGAAAATCCAAACTGCGTTTCGTCGGAGCCCTCTATATGGTTCAAAATACTTAATAATGGGTGTCTTGGCCAATATATAAGCGCAGGAAATGTTGTGTTCTCCAGGCTTTGGACACCGGCTTGTTATTTGCATGTTTAATATAGTTAGTTTTACTGTTTACGGTGTGTGTTTTTTTTACCTCCTCTCGAGGAATCTCCCGCACTCCACATTTTTGAGGGCATTCAAGAGGAAAACGATCGCACTTTTCACCTTCATGGACCTGTTAGTTTAAAAAAACCATTTGCAAGATTAAAAACCACAAGGAAGAGAACCGAAATATCATGTAAATGTTTTAGTTACAATATAAAACTGTTTAAGCTGTCGAATTGAACTTGCTGTACTGAGAGTGGGCCAGGGGAGACTGATTTCGGTTCCACTGAGTTTGTGAGAAGTTTACCGAGTTCGACTTAACCTAATCAAGCTCCCGATCTTTAAAGGGGTAGCCTTACCTCTGTACGCCAGAAGGCAAACTCCTCTCCACAGTGCTCACACTGCACAATCCTGTTGCGACACTGTGATGTCATGTGTTCTTCTAGGAACCTCCTCTGCATCTCTCGATCACAGTCATCACAGACTACATCTTCATAGTGGCATACGTTAAAGTGTCCCTACAAAAAAGAAAACCTGGCTCCGGTTGTTCAAAGAGCGGATAAGTCCTATCCAGTGGATAAGTCGCTATCCAGCGGATAAAATTTATCCCATTGCGTCAGCTCGGTTGTTCGAAGCATGGATAGCGCTATCCAGCCGCTATCCATCGGATAAATTTATCCACCGGATAAAACTTAGAAAAACAGGATCACTCACCGTTTCCGGGAAACGAGAAAAAATACACTATAAAAAACGATACGATAAAACAACCACTCGTTTACAATCGAGCCTCGAATCGCCATCGAGTCTCCTTTCTCACAATCGAGACTCGATTCTCACAATCGAGACTCGATTCTTACAATCGAGACTCGATTCTCACAATCGAGACTCGATTCTCACAATCGAGACTCGATTCTCACAATCGAGACTCGATTCTCACAATCGAGACTCGATTCTTACAATCGAGACTCGATTCTTGCAATCGAGACTCGATTCTCACAATCGAGTCTCGTTTCTCACAATCGAGTCTCGTCCCTACAATCGAGTCTCGCTTCTATAATCGAGTCTCGTTTTCACAATCGAGTCTTATAAGAAAGAAAGAAAGAAAGAAAGAAAGAAAGAAAGAAAGAACGAAAGAAAGAAAGAAAGAGAGAAAGAAGGAAAGAAAGAAAGAAAGAAAGAAAGAAAGAAAGAAAGAAAGAAAGAAAGAAAGAAAGAAAGAAAGAAAGAAAGAAAGCAAAGTGAAAATAAAAACCGTGTGGCCTTTCGATCATACTGAGTTATCCGTAATTTTAAGGGAACAAATCAAAAACAGTCCTTTTTGTTACCTTGTGGTAAACATTTCGGGTTAATGCCGTCCTTAGCTACTAAATTTAATAAGAAAACATTACTTTTCCAATTACGTTGAACACGTCATACACGGCTATACATACAACTCAAAAAATGAGAAGTAAATTTTAATGTATACATGAACTACAACACGCATAATTATTTTATTCATTTCATATGTCTCTGATGCAGTAAACCGGTAAACGCTCTACCAAAAGGGAGAAATTCATTCGCGGTAGTAATACTGGTGTGCGGTAGTCGCGTTTAGTTAGGAGGGTGTGTTATAGCATGGAAAATAATCCAAGAAGGACTCAGTCAAGGAAATTTAATGACATCTACTCGTTTTTGTCTCGTTCTTTTTAACATTGTATTGCTGCTGAGTGGACTAGATAATAAAGATATTATATATGTAAAAAGAAATCGCTTATCACTGTCTACCCTGTGTGACTTAACTATACGATTTTACTGGAAATTAAAAATAGATTCAATATATTTCAGTTTATTATGTATTTATGGTACTGAAAAAGATAGAACTGCACCAATTACTATATTGGTACTGAACATTGTCCTCTATTCGAATACAAAAAACCTCAAATCCACCGATCTATTCAAATTTTACCACTGTAAATCCATCTATCCGCTAACCAAAGCTCACGCACGAATTGTTAAATTATGTGCGTTGCGTTTCATGGCCCGAAATTTATTTACACGAAGCACGATCAAACCGCAATCTTCGGCAGAAAAAGTTAGCCACAAATCCGTAAATAACAACTTCATTCAGATCGGACAACGAATACGAGATTGAGCAAGAGTACGAATACTGTTGATGTAGCATTCTTATCAGCCGTCTAGCAACATGGAGGAAGAAGGGCCGGCACCTAGAACGTAGCGGTTTTAAAAACCGAAAGTCGTACCCTATCTCGTGCTCATAGTCAGATTTGAAGGCCACTTATATTTCACTCGAAAACGAATTCTGGAACTGACAATCTACAAAATTCGCTGAATCGCAGTGCTATTTAACACCCCCTTTCCCACCCCCCTTTCAACTAAACCATACTGAGCAAACTGCAAATTTAACATTTCTTTAAATTGGCTTTTCTGAACAAGCTAGAGGAACTGAGTGGTTTCACAAAACTCGTGAAATAGATACTTACTGTTACGTATGTGGATGACAGGAAGTGTATGACTGGGCAGGGGCAATGACAGACATGCCCTTGCACTTCACAATTCAGAGGCGCAGTCAGGTTGTCAGGCACGAGGATCCCTTAGAGGGACAAGAGGTCCTTGACATTTATGAGAGAGTATGTAGCCACATGCAGTCTAGCTGAAAAACGAACAAGCTGAACAAGTAGCCTTTATTTAGTTTCTTTTGACAACTAGTGCTAGAGAATTTTGTTAATGAATAGTGCCTGGTTGATGATCATTTCAATAATGAAGTTCACTCAAATTCATGCTGGAGCGCACATGATGCGCCTTATCTAAGCAGTGTTACAGTTCCCAAAATAGGTTCATAAACGTAACTATAAAATCCATTTACAATTTTATCTCAAAATTATGTAGGAAGAGGATGAAGTCAATGAGCAACTGAACTCTCAGGTAGGGAACATTTCATGAATAGTGAGTACCAACAATAATGACAGTATCATTAGTATTATTTTTTAAGTAAAAGCCAAGTATATAGTTAAGCTGTATTACTGACATACTCCCAAACATTAAAACTTCAAAATTTTATATTTTTAATTAAAACAACAATCATTTATAAAATAAAACTTAATTAAATCTTAAGACTTTAAATAGATAAAACAGTACCTAAAAAATTAGTAGTATCATTATTAAATAATTGAAGGATTGTTAACAACTACATTTCATTTACTTTGGTAGGCAACAGACAAGTACACACCTAAAAATAATATTGTAACCTTGTGTGGGAACAACTCTTTCAAGTTCTTTTGTATTACAACTTCTGGAATTCTTGAAATTGAGCTCCTGCAGAAATTCAACAATAAATTAGGGCAGACTGACAAGACCTTACCATATCATCTACTAACTTAAATTGACAGACTGACAGACTGTTTCCCCAGGGACAAGGCTCTCCTGGGGCATCGATGCTTGGGGAAGACTGACTCCACTGTATCTTCACAGGGACGAGGCTCTTTCAGAGGATCGATACTTGGGATAGACTGACTCTACTGTGCCTTCACAGGGAGGAGGCTCTTTCAGAGCATCGATACTTGGAGTAGACTAACTCTTAAGTTTTTGTGTCTTCCTAGGGACGGGGCTCTTTAAGAGCATTGATACTTGGGGTAGACTGACTCTACTGTGTCTTCCCAGGGACGAGGCTCTTTTAGAGTATCGATACTTGGAGTAGACTAACTCTACTGTCTCTTCCCAGGGACGAGGCTCTTTCAGAGCATCGATACTTGGAGTAGACTGACTCTACTGTGTCTTCCCAGGGACGAGGCTCTTTTAGAGCATCGATACTTGGGATAGACTAACTCTACTGTGTCTTCCCAGGGACGAGGCTCTTTTAGAGCATCAATACTTGGGGTAGACTAACTCTATCATCCCTTGCCAGGGACGAGGCTCTTTTAGAGCATCGATACTTGGGGTAGACTGACTCTACTGTGTCTTCCCAGGGACGAGGCCCTTCTGGAGCATCGATACTTGGGGTAGACTAACTCTACCGTGTCTTCCCAGGGACGAGGCTCTTTTAGAGCATCGATACTTGGAGTAGACTGACTCTATAGACAAACCCAGCAATGAAAACAGGCCAATACCACACTTTCATATATAGGGAAGGGACTAAAAGGGAACTTGAAAGAGTCAGGGTTCCACTGGAGACATTTGGTGTCAACCTTAAGTAACTGTATTTGTGTCACACTGCTCTGATAACACTGTTTTAAGGACAGATTTATACGGGGCGATTTTCACTTGCCACTGTCTTGTGTGACTTTGCAACTGCTCATAGCAAGCAAAGATCATCTTCAACTTGTCATTTTATCCTGTCAATTGTGGACATGACTGTCCTAGGTAATTTTTTCGTGTTGTGTGTAGCTGTCACGTTAAGAGATGCTGTCCGCCGAATTTAGAGGGAGTGTTTGACATTTGCAGACTGCAGACAGCAAACTAACACTATAACTTGTAACCCTAACCCAACCCCTAACCCTAACTCCAAACCCTAACTTGAACCTAACCCATAATCCTAACCCTTAACATCAACCCTAACCATAACCCCTAACCCTAACTTGAAGCCTATCCCCTAACCCTTACCCTAATACTAACCCATAACCCTAACCCTTTCTGCAGCCTGCGATTTGCAGTCTGCAAATGTCAGATATCCATTGCAGAGGACATGATTTGTGTTGCTGGCATGGCGTGAGCAAGTCGCAAACAAAAATTGTAAGGAAAAAATCATACTGACACTAACATCAACTTTAACATTGGAGAGAGGTGTGTTATACAAATGAGAAATGTGTAACTTACTGGTTTAATTAGGAAGAAAGTTAATTATATTTACCCATGGTTAAGGGAAATGTGTTGCTATGAGGAGTCACATGCAACTTGCATTTTAATGATGGATAAAGAATCTCGAGTTTCCATCATCTTAAGTGTTCAAGCTGCACGTGACTCCTCGAGCAGCACACTTCCCTTCCCTATATTTTCTTGCAGGTCTCCTTCAGGGGAAATTTGCCACAAAAAGACCAAGAAGAGTTGGATGAAACACTTGATGGTAAGAAAATATGTTTGTGATGCCATGCCAATACATGTACATGTGAGGCTTAGTAAAACATTACAACCATAAATGGCAGATTCAAGGCCTAATACTGAATGAGGGCTGTCCCGCAACCTGTAATTCTAGTGGTAAAATTAAAAGGTCGTCAATAAAACTGATCAGCGGTTGGAACCAGCAGTAATGGTCAGGAAGAAGTGAAGAAGGCAGAAGGAAGCACTGAAAGCAACAACACCCTGAAGGAACGGAAAGAACAAAATGAACAACAACAGAAAGAGAAAGGGGTGACCAAACAAGTGCATCACAAAGAAAACACAAGAAAAGAAGCAAAGAATGAAAACGGAAGAGCTGGCGAAAACAAACCCCCCAGAAAACGGAAACAGAAAAACCAAGGAAACCAAAAAAAAGCAAAAAAAGTGGGTGGACCGAGAAGAAATCGACTCACGATGAAGACTCAACTAAGGAGAAAATGATGGGTATCAAGCTAGTATCTGCTCAGTAGAAGTGTGTGTTAAAAACAGGTTCCTTTTCCAAATATATAATTGCAATCAGTGTCACTTGTACCGGCTTAATCCAGATAATCCGCTTGATACAGCAGTCCACTTCATACAGGTTTCACTCTAGTTTTTGTTTGTATGGGGAAAGAATCAGCATGCAAGTAGTAAATATTTTAGAGGCTTCACTTAATTGTAGCTAGAAAGATAAATTGAAGATTCACACAGTTTCACTCATGAAGCGGTCATACTTTAGACTGAGCTTTTAAGTATGGATAAATTTAGATGGCTTCTCCAGGTCACATTTGAAAAAGCATTGCAGTTGATTCTTGAAGAAAATAGGGGAAATTGGCACAACAAATATTGTGCATTAATTAAATAATTAATTGCTTTCCTTTTAATTAATTACTTTATTGACATTTATAATACATTATACAATGTTTAAAAATATACAGTAGAACCTCACTAACTCAAGCTCTGAAGAAAAACCATTCAAGTCAGCGGGGTTCGAGATAAAGAGGTTTCACTGTAATTATAAAATTAGATGGTCGTAATCATTTTAATTAGAAAGTTAACCCTTTCACTCCCAGAGTCAATTATGGAGTCATTTCAAGTGGTTCTAACTTTTGAGTGTGTGGATGATATCCTATGGTGTGACGGTACAAATGAAACCTCTTCAGCAGTACTTTCAAATGGTTCTGTTTATATTTGCGTATTTTACAAAATGAAATTTGGGATTCATCTGGAATTTTGATTTTAAGCACTCTTGGGAGTGAAAGGGTAAGTGTAAACCATTGATGACCAAAGAGATTTTTTTCTTGAAAGGTTAACCCTGATTGTGTTCAATCATTTACACATTGCTTCTATATATTTTTAAAAGAGTATCTGCTTTGTCTACTAGACTTTGTAGCAAGCAAGTTTTCGATTTATGCTAATATTTCAGACATGAAAAATGTTCGCAATAAAAACATTGAAAAAGCTAAATATGTGTAGTGGAAGGAGTAGGGGGGTGGTGGCCTTCATTGACATAAGTCATTAACAGAAAATATATCTGGCATTATACTATCTCCATGTTTCCAACACTGGCTATGTTGCAGAACACCACCAGGCCCCAGTTGTTCAAAAGTTGGATAGCACTTAATCCACCGGATAAATCTCTATCCACTGGATAATGCAATTGGTTTCCCTAATGCTTATCCACTGGATAGTGATTTATCCGGTGGATAGTGCTATCCAACTTTTGAACAACTGGGGCCAGTTCAGTTAAGACTTTTATGAGTGGGGGGGGGGGGGGGAAGGGGGAGTGTTGGTGATTTCAGAAACCAATATCCTGCAAATGCACCTAGGATTACAAAAATTATTGCACTGAATAGCTTTGAGTTCATTTACAGTATAAACAAAACCTCTATTATACAGCCACCTCTTTTAAGTGACCACAACAAGCTTTTTGCTTCGTGCTGTCCAAATAACTTTTGCGGGCCCGGAAATTTATTTTATGAGCGTAAGGATTACCTTAAAGATTCAAATTTTGTTGGTTTTTAAAAGCGAAGCAGTAGCATTATAAGTTGACAAAAAAGTCGAGCTGGTTTGCGGGCTAAAAGCTACAGCACCATTCTATAGATTTTGATTTTAAAATATGGCTCCGGGCCCGAAAAGTTACCGGGACGTTCGAGAAACGGGCCCCAGACATGCAAGCTCTTATTGTTTTAAACCTACTTTAACCAATTTACTCCCGTGCCTTCCCTTGAGAGGAAAATGATTCTTCCACAAAACAAATCACCAACACTTCCCACCTCGCATATATACAGTTGCACAGTGTACCATAACGAAATACAGTACAAATGAAATTTAAACATACACATTTCAAACAGCCCCACTTTATGACCGGTTTAGGTTTTCTACTTCGGGTGAAAGGCAACGAATTTGCAAAGAAAAATAAGCTTAGTGTTTTCTATTGTCAAAAACCCCGGTTTACAGAAAAAAAGTTGCGAGCCCTACTGTATTTTTCTTTAGCCAAGAAGTGGAACTTACCTTCATCTCTTTCCGTAGCGTCTGTTCTCTCTGATGCTCTCTCGGTACCAGTCTCCATTTGTAAATTTTCTCCTTTGGGATTCGATCCCAGTCCCTTTCGCGTCGATGCACTCGATTGTGTGAAACGAGACTCGATTGTGTGAAACGAGACTCGATTGTGAGAATCGAGACTCGATTGTGTGAAAAGAGACTCGATTGTGAGAAATGAGACTCGATTGTGAGAATCGAGTCTCGAATGTGAGAATCAAGCCTCGATTGTCAGAAACGAGTCTCGATTGTACGATCGAGACTCGACTGAAGAAACGAGACTCGATTGTAGAATCGAGACTCGATTGTAAACGAGTGGTTGTTTTAATCGCATCGTTTTTTATCGAGTGTTCTTTTTCTCGTTTCCCGGAAACGGTGAGTGATCCGAAAAACAAACATGGCTGCTCGCCGTGTTTATCTTGTGCGAAGTAATTTGTCAAATTTTTCAAGGAGGGCGAAAACTTTTCGACGGGAATTCGATCCGTTGCAGACATACACGGATTGTGAACTGAGCACACATTACAACTTCACGCCGATTTAAGTGTGTACCCCAAATTTTGGGGTCGTTAAGTATTCATATATTCAAGCTATTGTTCTTTCTCATTGCTCATTCATGCTGAGCATTTGCCGACCACGCGGCACATTTCGCCGAGCGCAAATTCTTTGATGTAGGTGAGAAGTATTTCTTTTGTTTTCAACTGGTACTAGGAGTAAAACCCCCAAGACAAATCTATTGTGCCGCTTGATCTATTGTCGCTCAACGTAAAATTAAAATTCACGGCAGCAAAAGACAACAAATCACAGACGAAATATTTTTTAAGCAAAAGAATGAGTTTACAAATGTTTAAGTTACTTTAAAATTCGCACAAAATTAGCGAGTGCCTTCAAGAAGCGAATTCTTCTAGTAACTACAACTGTTGCTGAATGGTGTGCAATGAATCAAAATATTCGCTCAGATCGATTTATGAAAATGTGCTGCTTTTGAATCATAACAATGATCTCTTCGTTCAAGTTTGATTCAAATGCGCGCTTTCTGTTGAAGATATCTTGAACCATGTAAACAAGTTATCAAAATCACGAAAGTATTCAAGATCATGTTTATGTTTCTGTGATGCTAAAGAGCCCGTAATTAATGCTCTGTGGCCTCAAAACAAAGTAAATGCCTTGAAGATATTTTTCGAAGCGATCAGAATGCGTTCACAATAATATTACACAACATGGTTTTATTTGCATATGCTCTGCTTTTTAAAAGAGAATACACATTTGAGCGAGACAGCTCACCGTAAATTCGTCTACTTTGCGGGAAAGAAACCACCACTTGACTCGCTTAAGGCGATTAAAAACCTCATTTGAATCCCTGTTTATAACCCAAACCATACTTCCCTTTCAACAGAAGGAAATTTTTCTTTTTTTCAGCTCAACAATTCTAATTTATCTTTTTAAGTGTATGACCTTTGAAGTCACGCTTCGATTCATCGCGCATCTTAATAGAGAAATGTTTACACGCATAAATTACTTTGCAGTTTGAATTACCACCGCGCTGAGCGAATAAAAACGTATTTCGGCTTAAAGTAATCAAAATATCTAGTTTAAGATCTCTTTTTAAAGCTCTCAGAATGCTGTAATGTTTTAAGTGAAAATAAAAGTCGATAACAGTTTTCGAAAAAAATTAAATCCATAAAACGTGTGCAGCGATTCTCTTAAGTTTATTCGCACTTCAAGAACAAAAGGATATGTTTGCAACTCTGCCGCTCAAGGATACTTAATTGTGCTATTGTGTTTAGTCCTTTGAAGTTCAATGAAGAGTGTCAAGGTCTTCCTCCAAAAGATCTCACCTTTTTCTAAACGAATGAGACCGAACTTACCCGACACGCTTTCCCTGGCTGCCGAAAAGAATGCCCAAAGGAATAAACTGAGCCTTCATCCAGCGGTATAGCCCATTTTAAAATGACACACTTAAATCGGGCTGAAGTTGTAATGAGATACCGTATTGGTCGTGAAGCTATACATTATATCGTTGACCTCGTGAGAGACGAAATAGCACCTGATACTAACCGAAACCGTGCTGTGTCAGCTGAGATGCAAGTTCTAATAGCACTAACGTTCTTGGCGTCGGGTTCTTTCCTCCAAGTGATCGGTGACACATTTCACAGCTTCGATAAATCAACTGTAAGCCGGGTAGTTCGTCGCGTCACGCAAGTGTTGGCTGCCAAGTTAGGTCAGTTCGTCAAATCTCCGTCAACAAGAGCAGACAGAGACGAAATTAAGCAGGGTTTATTTCGAGTCGGAGGATTTCCGTGTGCCATTGGGTGTGTAGACAGCACTCACATCAGAATCACAGCGCCATCAGAAAACGAGCCTGACTACGTGAACCGAAAAGGATACCATTCCATCAACGTTCACACAATCTGTGATCATCGTGGTAAGTAAATGTAAACATATATTTAGATAAGCTTTGTTTATACACGATAGTTTTTAAAGCTAAGCGTACGGCTTGTTGGGTCGTGTATAAAAAAAATCAAAATTTTTACTAGAAATACGTGACTCGCAGAACCTCGCGAAGCTCAGGCACGGCTTTCTTGTCGTCGACTCTTTCGCCTTCGTTGTTCGCGCTGAATTTCAAGTCGGCGTTCACGCTGAGTTTCAGTTGTAAATCTCCCCCGGAATGGATTTTCAGCCACTTGTTTAATCAGGCGTTGCTTGCTTGTTCACAGACGATGAATAAACATATCAGCACCCAAATAAACGCAGCGAAGCAAGCAAGAAATGAAGAAACACACCGAAGAAACATGAGAGTGCACAACTGTCAGCGGTCGGGATTTGGTTTTGTTGCTAGGCAACTGTGCGGACACCATCGAAATATATATCGGCCGATCGAGATTTGACCGCCCTTAGCGATCCTCGCGCGAACCCCACGCGACAAATTTATAAACCTCGCTACGCTCGGAGGGCCTTCGGCCCTCCTCGCTTCGCGAGGAAAAATTTATTGACATGTAAACACATTTCTAAATAACATTTGCAAGTATTTACACAGTAATATATCTCTTATAAATACAGTAGAATGGGTAGATTATCTTCATTGATTTTTGTTTTTAAAAAGGATTTCGAGGGGAAAAGGTTGGATTATGCAGTACAATAATACGGGTGGGTCATGTGAATTTAATGTTTTGAGGAATGTTTTAGCCATTTAAACAAGTAAAATGTCAGTAGAATGCATGACATAGTTTAATAATAATATTAATAATAACAATAATAATTCTGCTAACTATAAATGTTGCAGGTGGATACATCACACTTAAGTAACTAACGTTGTAATTTAAATTTTGCAGGTGCATTTGCCAATATTGTGGCTAGATGGCCAGAGGCTCTGCACATGATAGTCACATATTTCGCACGTCAGCTATTGGCCGTCAGCTTGAAGGTACTGGTTTGACTGATGGTGTGTTACTTGGAGACAGTGGATATGCCTGCTCCCCATACCTCATGACCCCGTTCTTCAACCCAGTAACAAGAAAGGAGGAGCTGTTCAACAGGGCTCACAAGATAACACGGTGCATAATAGAACGTTCTTTTGGGCTCTCAAAAGAAGATTCCATGTGCTGCATTCAGAAGTGAGAATGGCACCTGACAGGGTGTGCACCATAGTGGGAGCCTGCTGTGTTTTGCACAACATCGCAATTTTTCTTGGAGAACCAGAGCCAGATGATGCCGATATTGAAGATGATGGTTGTGCGGCCGATTTGCAAATCCAGTACCATGGCCGCGAAACTGGACATGCCGTCAGGCTCCATATCACCAATACTTACTTTTAAATTTCAGTTTCAGTTTTTTTCCCTTGGGAGGATGGGGTGGGGGATATGATCAGGTATGATGTACTCCTAAAAATACCCCTCATCAGTACAACCATGAATCAATATATACACTTTTATGTCATCACAAATTTGCATTAGCATCTTTTATATATTTATGGAGGGTTTGTTTGTTGTTTTCAAGCCTCCTACCAGACAATATCAATACATACCTATGCTAGGTTTCACTTTTTCAAAGCTGCTTCCTAAAGTAAGTTTTTTTTAGCTTTTAATTACACTATCATTTAAAAATTTTGAGTTGTAGGACCTATACCCTCGGAAATTATTTCCAAATGAACTTTTCAAATTTATTGTTCATTCCTATACAGCTATTTTTATTAACGTTGTCAGATTAAAGCTTAAAGCTTAAAGGCAAGACCGTGTAGTTGTAGAATTTTGCATATTGGCCTACATGTAATGTACAAATTTGTATTTTTGCATGTGAAGGATTCACGAATTTGTTTTTTTCGTAGGAGGCCTTTCTGTAGCTTTACTTTTACCGTCGTCTAGCGTTAAGTTTTGAAAATTCTTCTAAAATTCAGTGTGGTTAAAGTTAAGTACCTTGCATTATTTTTGCATGTCGGAAGAGAAAGAAAACGTGCAACTTTGCCTTTGTCATGTCTATGTATTTATTAGAATTTAGCATGTGCAGCTGCTCTCCTCCTCTACCCATACTACCTTTTGGTCTTGTCTTAAAGCTTTGATTGGACAATGTTAATTGAAATAGATGTATATGGTATTTCCATACAGTGGATGGCTTATATCCACATCTTTCAAATCACCTGCCAGTTTCAAATACGTAAAGGCCTGACTGTTGACCCCCCAGGGGTTTTCTATTGGCGGTGATAGAACATGATTGTTCCCTCATTGCTCTTTGAAGGGGCAACTGTTCTTGATTTTTGGCTAATTTTTGTACATAAGAAGTTATTGTAATTTTTAATATTCAATCCTTCTGAGTTTCTGTTACAACATTTAGAAACTCACCCTTGTTTTCTATGAGCAATAGTCCATTTGCTGCACCTTGTTGACTAACAAAGCATTTTAACACTGCAAAAAAATCTTTGCATTGTAAAATTAACATGGATTATGGAAATTTCGTTTATATGGTCCAATTAACAGTGACATGACAATTCATTATTACTGTGGATTTATGTATATGGATAAAGATAAGGAGTTTGACAGTACATTTTTTCACAAGTTTTCTTAAATTTAACATATTTACTGTAAGTTCAATGTACCATATCAGATTTTATAGAAGGCTTATCTTTAAATAAAATTTAGTACAAAAATCAAACCATGTTTAATTTTTCAAAACAGTCTTTTTCATATTGCAAATATTTAATATATACATGTATGCTTGGGGACATTTGAGCTGTACATACAGATGTTATTGTTGCAACTTGCTGTGTTCTGCACAATATCCTCATCATCTCTTTGTTTGGGATTCTTATGGCAAAGTCATCACACTGATGTTTATGTTTTAAGTGTTTAAACATTTGGGCTGCCGTGTCTCCATACGTGTATGTGGTAGACTTTCTTCTGTGTATTACTGTTCAGCTCTAGTTATAATATTTATGTGTTTTATATTTCTATTTTAAAAATAGTGATCAGACAGGTTTTCAATAATTTTTCTGCTTTGGTTTTATAGGTTTGATATATTGTTGTTTCCCACCATTTCAAGATTAATCCATGTCGAAGCCTATAAAACCTCTGCTGCGGTTTACAAGATTCTTAAAGTTCGCCCAATCAGGTTAATCCTGGCAAAAGGAAGGAATAGCTATAGGTCACTGAAATTCTGGTAACAGGAAGGAGCTGCTCTAAAAAATACCCTGGCCACAGGAAGGAACAGTCATAAAAAAATTCTTGACAGTCTTGAAGACAGTGGTGAAAAAATTGATATTGTGTGTGCATAACTAGTGTTAGTTCCAAACGCCGCATTCGAATGAAAATCCTTAGAACAAAGTTATGCCAAACATTCATCCACATTAGGTTTGATTTCTAAAAAAAATGATGGTCAGAAAAATTCCTTAGCAACAAATGGGTAGTTAAGAAGGACACTTGAGGTTGACAAACACCCTCTTTTTCATGCACATTACAATACATTTATGTAAAAACTGAAGAAACATTTTTGTTTATGTTTATTTAAAACAAAAATTCATCAATGTAAATTTATTTCCAAATCAGCATTTAAAAGTTAACATTAGTTAACTATAAGTAGTTTACTCTAAGTATACAAAGGGTAATACATTTTTGAAAGTTTACTTTAAAGTAAATATATGTATGTAAGAAACTTTCAAAAGACTCAATAATATTTATAAAAATGTGCTCTTTTTAAAGGTAATTGACAACAATTTATTGTTGTCATAATTATTTTGTTTGATGACAATAAACAGTGAACACGTCAAACCACATCTTGAAGAACTAAGTCATATAATGTACTAAATTTTTATTGCCAAAATTTTAAAGAGGCCAATATCTGATATAAAAAACAATTATTGGTACTTTAATGGGCTTTTTGTGCATCTTGCTTTTTTTATCCCATTGCCATTTAACTTGTTCTCAACAAAGTGAAGGACTTTAACTGCAGGGGAAGAGAAATCTAGACATCTCGAACAGTTTCACTAAAACATAATTGGTGCATAACCTTCGTTAATTTGCATCACTTATTTACAGAGCTGAAACTGGACATTACGTATTGACAACTGTAAGACTGATGGGCACCACTTCATGCCGAATCCTCTAATGTACACATATAAAGCTATTATGACCACTTTTTTTGGGTAACACAGCCTATGGTGGCTCAATATTTTCAACTGTTCTGTTATATGTATGATGAACTGGTCATATTTCTTTTTCTCATGAAATTGGAATCAAAGCCAGTGGAGTTCTGACATGGCATCAAGTCATGCAAAAGAGACCACAGTTTTCAACAACAACCAAAAGAATGTATTGACTTCAAAAAAGCAGATTGACTTCATTTTGTATCTGGTTGTGAAGCAAAAAAATTTTCAGAAAAAATTAATTCTGGTGTTCATGGTTCCCAAATTTGTACTGTTAATAAATACACCAAGCATGTGTATGCTAGGAAGTTGTAGATAATAAGCGGGCTTTGATTCTAAGTAACAAAGAAATCTCTAAAGAAATTTCACGTGATTGTGTAGCGCATATAGGAAGTGATTTCAAATGATAAAGAAATAAAAAACACACCCGAGTGCATTGTTGAGTTATATAAGCACACTGGAATTTTTAAGAACAGGAGAGAAGTGCATAGAGAAGCTTCTCGCACTTCTTGAGTGTTCTTAATAATTCCCAAGTGCTTATATAACTCAACAATGCATGAGGAGAAAGTTTTTTATTTCTTTTATAAAATGTTAAAGAAATTATGCGCGCTCAAACTTGTGACGTAAGCCACAAGCATTTTTAACTCAATAAAGCATGCGAGTGACGTAAGCCGCATGCTTTATGGAGCTATAATGAAGTCGAACTGACCAATTAAAGCATGCGCAATTCCTCAGACATTTTATAATACTTTTTAATACATTATTTGTAAATAATGCACCAGATGGTAGAAAATTGTCTCCATATGTTTCGGGGTTACTGCCCCTTCTTCAGTGGAAAATTTGCTGGCACTTCAAATTTTCCAATGAAGAAGGGCAGTAACCCCGAAACATATGGAGACAATTTTCTACCATCTGGCGCATTATTTACAATTAAAAATTATCGTTTAAAATGGCTTTGATTCTAATGTGACAAAAGATTTAGTTCTGGGTTAATTGTTCTTGCTTCCAGCTCCTGTATCCTTAGCAGGATTTCCCGTTTTTTTAGGAGCAAATTATCAATTTCTATGTCCAGTTTTTTATTTTCTTTTTGAAGCACTGAAAAGTGTAACTCGTTGATGTCATCTAGTGTTACTCTCTTCCTCGGTGGTACTGGTAATTTCCCCTTTCCCCTTGCTGGCAACTTTATTTTGTCCTCAGCATTAACACCATTAGCAGCGGAACATCGCGGGACAGTGACTGGTGGTGCCCTTATCAGGTATCGCTGGACACTGACTGGTGGTGTTGTTTGTATCTTCACTTGCACTGCAGGATAGCTCAAGGCCAGAAACATCAATTGTTGACTGAGCTGCAAGCAATTTGTATAATAAAAATGTGTTAAGACGTGCACTTTTATTGATTTAAGCTTTATATGCATGTACATTAGCATAGGCATGTATAACTTAAAATATAATACATCACTGAACAATTGATTTAAAAAGAGACAAACTGGTTCACACCAAGCATTTTTTCCTAAAAACAAATGCCATGCGGACCTCCGAGGCAACAGTTTGTCTTCAAAGTAAAATTTTAACGCCAAGTTAAGGTGATTCCATCGAAATAGAAGAAATATTTAAAAATTTCTAAAACTTGGTCCAGTTGGTAATTATGTTAAGACCATTTCAAAAATGCATTTAAAAATAGGGGTCACCGTGCTTGTTTTTTCACAAAATGGATAGCCATTAATAGCAACTCTACGACCCGCAAGGCTTTCCTGAGAAACCCTAGTAATCAGAAATGAGAAGTATAATTGCTTTAAAAATTCATTGCTTCATTGAAATATTGGAGCAGCTCAACAAAACAAACATTCATTTTGCATTGTATACTATTTCAGTTGAACAGGAATCAAGATTATAAAATAAATTAAAGAGTTTGCGGCGAGCGTACATACCCTGCTGCACCTAAAGATGTGTTCTTTCCGGCATTTAAATAAAAATATCTCAAAGCAGAATTTTTAACTTTTCTCAAAATCGCGATATATTGTACTAGACCGTGTGCCATTTGAATTTATGTATTAAAAAATGGGGGTCACCGAGCTTGTTTAGGAGAAAACGACCATTTATTTCTCTGAACAGCTCAGCTTTCATAGGAAACCTATCAAGTTCCGAAGGTGCGCGCGCTCGTGCACGCGCTAATCACGCAAGAAATGATGCGCAGAAAGGATGCGTAATGCAATTGAATGGAATCACCTTAAAACCTTTTCTGTCATTAAGGTATTATTTTTAAACACGCCCGTTAACTTGGAGAGGTTATTATGTACAACAATATTAAATATTGAGGTAGTCTTAAAGTGTAGAGAATTCCTTTAGCTTCAATAATCTTGAATATTTTTGCAATTTGACACGGCGACAAATTGTAACGTATTAAGCCCTCTACAATGGTCTACAATTGGGCTATAAAGCTTCTTTTAAAGAAGAAACCGATCATTTAAAAGACCATTCAAAAAGTATATGGTCGTTAACGTACTGTCGCAAAAAGCAATATTGTAAACAATTAGAAATATAAAGGCTTACCTGAGTCGATACCACCCGTGATACCCGAAAATGACGGGTCATCTCAAAATATCTCTATTACCTTGACGGTTGTGCCTTTCGGTGAGTCAGGCTGCTTGCCTCCACCAGTCTTTTTCTTTTCAGCTGCACACTTGTTATGCTCTTTTTTTGGCCGTGCTCACCATGCCCCGCCACTTTTCCTTCACTTCAATGGCAGTCCTCTTGCAAACGCAAAGTGAATTTACTCGCTCAGTTAAGCTTATCTCCTCCCAAACCTTTGTTTTGCTTTGGTTCGACAGGGTCGACGAAAACTTGCTTTTTATTACGTCAAGGTGTTGTTCCGCCGCCTCCAACAGTAAGGTGCACTCGGCTGCCGTGAAATTTGGCTTTTTTGCACGCTTTGGTGGCGAAGGATCAACATTTTCCGCCATTTTGTTGCTTTTTCCCAAACAACACGTGCGAGCAGCCACGGTCACGTAAGCCTATTATCACCATAGCAACAGGTTGGATAGCGATTTATCCGTCGGAAACAACTTTTTATCCGCTGAATAACTATCCAGTGGATAGCGGGTTTATCCGCTGGATAGGCTTATCCAGTGGATAAAGTTATCCGTTCTTTGAACAACCGGGGCCTGATCTCTAGTCAAATATCCAAATCCTCTTTTACTGTGTACGTACGTTTCATAGGAAAAATTGCGGCCTAATTTATAAAATAAATACATGATTGATTATCTTCTCTGAATCTGCGATTTACAAATTAGAGGTTACTGCGAATAACGGTATAATTGCTTATTTGTAACAAATTTCGGAAGATTTTTTTTAAATGGGGCTTACATTTTTTCTTAACCTTTCAGTAGCCTGTGTTCATGCACCTCCAGTTAATAGTTCTTGAGTTGATGTCTTGAAAGAGGGGGACGTCTTCTGCACGCAGGCTATTAGTTCAACTGGTTCATATACTTGTTTGGTTTATATTATGTACATATGAATACATACAGAACCTATATCAGTACATGTACTGACACTCCCAAGTATTACAATCATGAACGTTACCTCGTAGTGACGTAGTTGCCCAATCCAGTCACAGCCCCTTTCACTCTTCTTACACTGGACGCGGAGAGAAAGTATCTCCCTCTCCCAGGCCACATCACGAAAGAACTGCATGTTTAAACAGGCAAACGAGTAGTGTTAATGGTGTTATGTTGCCTGCCCAGGCGCACCTAATTACCATAGTGAAGGCTACACTGTTTTCGTATTATGTTTTATTTCTATCAAGATCACTGGATTCCTGAGTTTGGGGAGTAGAGTTGTCGTGTTTGCATAAATGTCTCAATTTCCAATCCGAACTCGGCGTCATAAGTAGGTTGTGTTTTGGTTCTCGTTCAGGCTTTTGTTTCCCCAAGATGTTGCTCCGGCTTCTTCAATTCCAAACAAGTAGCAATTGTAGGACTGGTACCAAGTTTCTAGGAGTGGTTACCTAGCGAGGTGCGGTAGCCCAGGAAGTGTGATGTTCAACCGTTGTATCTAGCGTATTCCCTTGCTCTATTTTGAGCTACATTAAAGTCTTTCTAGTTTTTTAGCGCTCATTACACTGGTGGCAGCGGTGGGATCGCACCAAGTAGTTCTGCCAGAAGCGAAATTTTCTGGTCAAGAAGATGTGCGTGAATTTCTGCGGGACTACTTAGCGGTCAACGAGTGGACGCGTACGGATGAAAAAGCAGGCCAGTACGTGGCTGTGTATTTGAAAGTCGACGCGAACGCCTTTTAACACCAACAGTCTGAGACAGTGAGGAAAAGTTTCAAGGAATTATCGAAGGCTCTGAAGCAGAGATACGAGGGGGGACCAGACTTGTTGAAGTATAAGAGAGACGTGTGAATCCTTGACCACCAAACCCGGAGTACTTGAAGATATCAGGCTCACTCCATCAGGAGGATTAACTTCTCTTTATTCCCAGTCCCCTCGACATAATAACTCTTTCTACTTGCAGCCTTCACTTTATGCACAGTGTTAATGTTAACAATGAGCTCTTTCTTAGAACGGTATGGGTAGTTGAGAGCGGGGCTGGCCAAGGACCCCGAAACCAGCCCTAAACACTAGTAAAGGGGTCAACTACCCATACCGTTCTAAGAAAGAGCCAGTGACGAAAAGTTTCAAGGAATTATCGAAGAATGTGTGTGGAATATGTGTGAATTACAGGAAATTAAACGAAGCTACAAGGGTAGCTAGTTACCCTCTCCCATTCATGGCCGAAACACTGGACCGGTTGGCTGATGCAAAGTGGTTTTTACGACAATCGATATGGTCTCCGGCTACCATCAGATTGAGGTGGCTCCTGAGGACCGGCACAAGACTGCCTTTGTTTCACCGTTTGGGTTCTTCCAGTATTGTCCTTTACCATTCGGGCTTGCGGGGGCGCCTGGAACGTTCCAGGCAGTAACCGAGGGCATGCTGCAAGTTTTAGATACTGCAGATTTTATGACGTACTTGGATATTGCAATTGGTTTCCACTCTAACTTTGAGGAACATTTAAAAGGTATTGAGAGGTTATTGGAAACAGTCAGGATGTCTGAATATTAGTTATCAGGCAAGAAGTGCTAGTTTGCCACAAGGTCACTCAAGTTCCTTGGTCATGTCATTGACGAGGATGGTATAAGACCACAATCAGAGATGTTGGACATTATCCGAGAGTGGAAGACCCCTCAATATGAAGCTGATCTTCCTCGGTTTCTGAGTGTTTGTACATTTTGGAGGAGATTTGTGAAAGATTTTTCACATATTGTAGTTCCACTTCATGAACTTGTCAACAAACCAAAATTTCTGTGGACATCTCAATGTCACAGCGCTTTTAAACAACCTAAGGACATCCTGTGCTCTTCAGTGACTTTGAAATTTCCCGATAGACAGGGGCGTTTCATGGTTTCTTGTGATGCTTCTGACAAAGCGGTTGGTTTCGTTCTAGTGTAGTCTGATGTCAGTGGGGGTAGAAGACCAGTGGCTTTCGGTGGGGGGAACTAAACAAGGCCGAATTCAATTATTCAACCACAGAAAAAGATTGTCTTGCAGTGATTGAGGCCTTGAAAGCCTATCGACCATATCTCCTTGGACGCGAGTTTGACTTGTTCACAGATCACGATTCTCTAATGTGGCTTCTCACGCGAACCAAGGAACACAGTGGACGGTTGTTCACCACATCGCAGGAAGCAAGAATACAGTTGCAGATGCCTTAAGTAGAGTCCAAAGAGTAAGGGCGAATGCAGAGGAAGCATGGTCCCTTGGTTTTGTCAGTTGCCCAAACTTTCCCAAATCAAGTTCTTGCTGATATCTTAAGCCACGCCTCCAGAGAACGTGGATGGCATGAAGCTCAGATTCTTTTATAAAGAGATGCCAAACCTGAGTGTGGGGAAGGATGGAACCCTTAGACACAGCAGCATTGAGGATTCTGGCACAGAGCGTATAGTTGTCCCTCAAAATCTTACATCGAGGGTTCTTCAAATGATGCACGATGACCTGTGTCATTTTGGACAGACAAGACTTCTGCCAGGGTCAAAGAGAGGTTTTTCTGGCCGTTCATGTCAATGGAAATAGAGGAAAGGTGCAGAAATTGTTTGCCGCGTCAGAAAAGAAAAACCTGGTTCCTGTAAGAAGAGATCCAATACAACCGATCATCATTAGCCGTTCAGGAGAACTAGTGGCAATGGATATCGTGAAATACCCAATAAGCTCCCAAGGGTACCGGTACTGTTTAGTCATGGTCGATCATTTCACCAAGTGGCTCGAAATGTACCTACTTAGGAACCAGACGTGTGAGACCATTGCTAAAAACGCCAGAGAGAGATTTGACTGTTGGATTCCCCGCCATGGAGCTCCAGAAAAAATACACCATGATCAGGGAAAGAACTTGACAGCCGAAATGATCCAGGAGATATGTTCTTTCTTTGAGATCTGGAACACGCAAACGACACCTTTTCACCCTCAGTCTGATGGAGTATCTGAACTAAGCATACTTACAGTGAATGGTATGCTATCAAAGATTGTTAAGGAGGATCAAAGGAACTGGGATTTGTACATCCCATCCACATGTCTGGCTTACAACACTTCTGTTCACAGTAGTACTACCCCCAGTTTTTAGAGTTTGGTAGGGAACTTTGCTTGCCAAGTGATTTGCATCAGCCAGACGCCTGCTTACTTCAGCCAAAGCATCACTCTGATAACGCTACCCAGCTCAAGTCAAGGCTGACTCAAGCTTTCCAGACTGCTAGAGAAACTCTGAAAATCTCGCATCGCACTCAGAAGGCTTACTATGACCGCTGGGCGAGAGCCAACGCTTACCAAGTAGGAGACCGTGTCCTGTGGTTGGACAAGAAAACCAGGAGGGGCAGATGTATGAAACTTAATAGACCATGGACTGGCCCTTGGGAGGTTATCAAGTGGTTGAGTGAAGTGGTTTATTACAGAATCAAGTACTGTGGGCAGTTGGAACCTACTCCAAGGTCAAAAGAAGAGTTGTATTGTATTTCAATCAGTTGAACCCTTCAATGGAACCTGTAACGGTGATCAAAGTTGCATTCCGAGTGATGCATAGTCCTGGTTTGATCGTCTTAGAAGACGACGTTTTCCCTAGTGCAGATGTTGGAACTTCATCTGAGGGACCTGGGACTGGACAATGCTCTTTTCTGGTAGAGGAACCGTCTGGAAGGCCTCAAAGAGACAGGCGCCCACCCTTCTGGATGCAGGACTGGATGCAGGATGTGGATATTTAAACTATTAATTTGACATTAAGTTCGAGGACATGGTCATCTTTAAGAAGGATTCTGATCTTTTCAATGTAGACTATTGTTGACATTTAGTTTGAGGAGATAGTCCTTTCTAAGAAGGGGATAGTGTAGGACTGGTACCTAGTTTCTAGAAGTGGTTGCCTAGCGAGCGCGGTAGCCCAGGAAGTGTGATGTTCAACCGTTGTACGTAGCGTGTTCGCTTGCTCTGTTTTGAGCTACATTAAAGTCTTTCTAGTTTTTTAGCGGTTCGTCCTACGCTCATTACACAATACTCCAGAGTTATCTTTGAGCAAAAACCCCTTTACTTTAACTTTTCAACAAGACACGGTAAAAATGTTAAAAAGTTTTCTGTGAATATGTTCAATCAAACAATTGACGGCCACAGTGAAAATGTAAATTGAACAGATTGAAGGCTGTTCTTTGTTCTGAATCGCGAGAATGTGGACTTCGCAAGATCAGACTTTACCTCGGTGTAAGAAGCTGTAAAACTCACAGATGACGTAAAACAAAGGAAACAAAAACATCTTAAACAATACCGTACAGCAAAACAAAAGCTAACAAACAAAAAAAATCTTGTCAGGTTCTTACACCGAGTTAAACCCCAAGATCATGTAGCGTTTTTTGGCACCGTTGGGTTACAAACCTATACGTATTGATTCAGAAGTTTCAAGCTTAAGGTGACATTAGTAGCAGAGTTGTGGAATATGTTAGATGGAAAACTGCTAATCCTTGGCGCTCGCCAATTATGGATCAAGGACAGTTTCGTGGGATGATAAATACAATTTTCGCCAAGAGAATTAGAAATGTAAATTTCCTGTTCCAAGCCACTCAAGCCGATCAATCAGTTTAAATTAAATAATCCGATAGCTTATTTGAAACTGTTAAAAATGGGTTAAGTTCGAAACTTAACATATGAGACTGTAATGCTGGTCCTAAAGAACCGCTAGCTGAAAATGAACCTGCCTTCAGTTTAGTTCAAGAACTATATTTGCCAACAACTTAAAAACAGTTCTAACAAATTGAATAACGGTTCTAAAAATATTAATAGAATGAATTCGTATAACCTGTTTCTTATATGCTAATGAGAATCATTTAATGCTGATGATGGACAATTAAGGAACTGAGCACGCACAAATAAAGCCATTGCTTCGATTCCTAATTGTGAACATTTATTTAAAAAAAAAACAAGCCTAAAAATGAGCTATTCTTTTCTTCCACTGTTTGCATACCAGCGTGAGAAAGTACCGGCACGAGTGTTTCTTAGCCACAGTCGTCAGAAAGTGAACCTTTTAATCGAATGTAGGGCTGTGGGTTACGCGTGAGAAGCGTTGAACTGAAGTTTAGTTCAACATTGCATGTTCAAAATGTCGAATTTATGGCGCCCATGGGATGAAGATGAAGGAGGTGAGAAAGGAAGGTCGCCTTGTGGAGTTTATAGGATCCTTTTTGAAATGACAACATGAAACCTAGTGTACCAAGTATTGCTTTTGTACAGTTATACTCCGTACCTTTTTTAAAATGCTTATTTTCTTTGGCGTACGCCGAACACAGGTACGCACAGGAATCGCCTTTCGATGGTGAATCACTCGTGCGTACCCCAAGCGGTCATTGAAATATTGTGGGCCTAATTAGCGTATAAGAAACGGGTTACACGAATTCACCATAATAACAGCGTCTATCAACAATCTGATAAACCCTAGTTTGTAACTTTACTCACCCCTCCATCTTCAGGAATATGACTCCTATCTTGTGGACAAATACGCTGGTCATTGGCTTGTCTGAAGAGAAGAGGTCAATGATGAACACAGTCAAAACCATGAACTGCAAAGCTAAAGCTTCGACAGCTGATACAGTACATGCAATACAATAATACGTGAAACACAATAATTTCAACTCGAATTTAAAGTAGCAGAACTGCTGATATCCTACATTAACTAAAGCAAGTTAAAAACAATATCTATCTAAAATAAAAAATATAATCAGTCAGTAAATATAAATCTAAGACCAGCACGCAGATATTCACAAGAAAGCACAGAAGTTGACATCAATTTCTAGGTCATTGTTGACAGTTTTCTGTATCATAATATTTTGAGGAAGAGAGTTTCATACTTTACTTCCATGTATTGACATCAGGGATAGCGAGAGAGAGAAAGACAAACGAGAAAGAGAGAGTGTATTAATACACATACGTGGTCAAGATGAGTTCCTGCATATTCTGTGATCTTCTGTAACTGGCTTTAATTGCAGGACTCCAAAATAATTCACTTAATTATATTCTCTTTCTCGTAGCTAGGCTTAACGCATCTGAACGAGAGAAGATAACCAGAATGAGCCCACGTCACTGAAAAGCTCGTCTGCTTATGGCAAACTAATTCTCGTGCTAATCAGTGTTCCTCCGGATAGCAACTCTGATAATGGCTGATATTTCAAATTTTTCTTTGTTGTAGACAGGTAGAAGCAGCACCCGCTTTTGTTTTCGTTTAGTGTAAAAATGAACCTTACCAGTGCTGGAGACTGGTGTAAAACACAAAATCATTTTTGTTATATAATTTGAAACCCACAGATGAGGAGCATGCACAAATAAACACATCACCTGAATGTTCCTAACAAGCAGTCTTCACAGAAGCGATGGCCGCACATTGTCTGCACGGGATTCCTCATGGCAACAAGACAGATTGAGCAGGTTTGGCCTAAAGACAACTCGTCTACAAACACAAAATCATAGCCTCCAAATCCGGGCTCGTGAACGTACTCTTCAACGGCCACAAGCGCGTTTTCTGGCTCCATGACCTCCATTCTCGAAGCTTAAATGATCGAAAGCGAGAAGGGCGGAAGTCGGGGCGGAAGTTGAAAGTGAAAGTGCTTAGCCTGCATTTGTTGCCGTATAGGGGGTTGCTGTTTGGTTTTGTAACTCTTAGTAACTGTCACACGCTTATTGTCTCCACTTCACAAGCTACCCAATCGCAACATAGGATCCGTCCTCTTGTCATATCATCATCCTACCGAAATCCTTTCACTTTAGATCTTGGTTCACACTCGAGATGGAAATAGACTTAATCGACTTTGAAGACATGAGCGATGATCGAGATCATTTCTTAACGCTTGATTTTTCTCAAAGTTCAACCAGCGACGAGGAGGAATTAGAGGAGGTCATTGAAGTGGTTTTTGTTGGTGATGAGTCTGTCATCATTGAGGAGGAAAATCAGCTCCACTTTGGAGGGTACGAGCACGAATTTGTGGACGAGGTGTCTCCGAATCAAAAGTGCCCGGTGTGCTTGCTTCCTATGAGAGATGCTGTTCAAACTTCACAGTGTGGTCATCGATTCTGTAGGGATTGCTTATACGGGATTCTGAGGTAACGTAAATCGAAATATTTCTTACTCCAAAATCTCAGTTTCATGAATTAAATTTCAGTAAAAACTAACCCGTCAACAACTATTTTTGATTACGTCAGCATAATTCTCTCCAACGAAGCAAAATGAACTCAGTCTGAGTAAAAGTGTCGCAAATGAATTGCATGGAATTACCTATTAGACTTGGTAACAAAACAGCCCTAAAAACGGCTAACGTGGCCTAAAAAACTAAACTACAATTTGCTATCGGAGTAGTTTAAACACGGAGCGAGCGGATCATGAGAAGTATTTTGTTCAGGGGTGGATCCAGAGTAGTTCAAGTGATTTCCAGAAATCACTCAAATGTTTCCAAACCTGCGTTTGTTATTTCAAAGGGTCTTTATTGTAGTTCAAAAAATCAATTATCCTCCTTGTTTTATTGTTTATTATGAAATAAAACAAAGAAAAAAGCGTCGCATCTCGTTATTCCGTCGATCACACAGCAAACCCAGCCCTTCTTGAGCGAATTCGACGAGTCTCCGTTCGCACGGTTTCGTCCCTTTGTCGATACTTCCGAGAACAACGCGAAAAAATTCGTAGGCACGACCGGAGCAAGTTTGTACCCAGTGGGTGGGACTGGATGGTGTATGGATCTTGTCACAAATCACTCAAAACCCACTTCGATTGGCCGGAAACGCTCACATTGTCTTGCGAACTACTCAAACTCTGTTGTGATTGGCTATTCAGGCCGCAAACTACAGTGGAAACTACTGACAATCGTGTATATAAAGGGACGCCTCTCCCTGGAAAACCCTTCGTTTGTTCTTATTGAGTTCCGATTATAGTTCATCGTTAACTTGCTACGGAGGGAGACAAGAGTTTGATTTATAAACCATGGTTCGAGGCGATCCAGTTTGTCAGAAGAAGGACTGTTCTCAGTACGATATTGGCTTGGTTTTCAAGGAAATCATCTCATATTCGGACCAGGACAAGCTCAAGTTCATAGAGAATGTGTGGAAACCAGGTGAGCTATTTGACTTCCCAGTGTCAGTGGAATGTTCGAATTCTAACCGTCATTTTGTGTGGAGCTGGCTAAAAAGATTTCCCTGGCTAGCATACTCTGAATATCTCGATGGTGCATTTTGTTTACCGTGTGAATTAGAGTAAAATAGCAAGCTCTTTTTCCTGCAATTATTTTTAGTTCACAGTGAACGCAATTTGCATACTGTACTGCGGCCTCAAATAAATTGCGCGAGAACAAATCAAACTTTTTCCCCGCACTTTATCCTTCGATCAAAATTAAAATAGGAAATGAAACTCACATTGAAATTCAAAGTCAATGACAACTTTAAAAGAATTTGTACAAAATAGTGAATGTAGTCTGATCAAAGCGCATCAAATTTGCATAACGCGTGAAATCTCACCTTTTCAATGAACGTCGCATGGTATGTAACGCAACAATTTCACATGTGTCTCGATGATATCTGCTTTAATATAGGGGTTGAAAACCCTTTGCTGGGATCTACAGTATTGTATTCAAGCAAAACAATCGAAGAAAAGCCTACGATCGCTTTTGTGACCGATCTACTGGCAAGTGAACAGCTTTCAGCCGTCATGTTAGCATAAACATTTTATTGACCATGACCATTGAAATGTGTCTCCGGCGTGTTGATTGAGTTGAACGCGTCTCCTGTTTACGGGTGAATCATCGTCCTTAGATAAGTCGTTTTTGACGAGTTTTTCTTGAAGAGACTTAACTACACCAAACTGGAAGTTACTCTCCTGAAAACCCCCGTATGCCTTCGGAATTCCAGTCCAATGACCCCCCCCCCCCATGTCTTCGGAATTCCAGTCGATGTAACCCCCCATGTCCTCGAAATTCCAGTCGACGTACCCCCCCCCCCTCCCCTTCGGAATTCCGAGATGCCGCCCGTGGTATGGGTATGGATATTTTCTGGAACCACCCATTTCAGACTTAACCAGACCACTCACAGTTAGGCTACAAAAGAAAGCAATGGATCTTCTCAAAGCAAAAGAGGAAATTGTTCTGTTAAAATAAGCCTTAACTGACCTTAACACTAGACACCATGCTTTCTATGAAGAAGCTGTTACCCTAGCAAGACGTGTCTCAGTACAGCCAAGCATGCCCAGGATAGTTCAGAGGTAAGTTCACAAAAACAATGCACCAGCCCCAACCCCTGAGGACTATTACAGGATCAATCTGACAACAGACTTCCTTAACCATGCTCTCGTGCAACTGGACAGCAGATTTGAAGATGATGTTTTTGTGTGCTACAAAGGATTTTCAGTGATTCCTTCTATTTTGTTGGCTACTGAACCTATTTGGAAGGATAATGTTAGGGAATTTTGTAACCATTACAGACAAGATATCCCTAATTATGCAGGTTTACCAGCAGAGCTTTTGTTGTGGGAAAGAATGTGGAAGGGGAAAAAGGATAGAAGAGAAGACATCCTGACAGTATAGATGCCACCCTAGAAAAAATTGACAAGGATGCTTATGTGAATATATATACTATACTTCAAATCCAGATAACCATTCCTATTTCATAGGCATCTTGTGAAAGGTCCATCTCAACCCTTCGAACTCTGAAGACGTATTTGAGAAATACAATGGTCCAGGATAGACTGAATGGATTAGCACTGATGCATGCCCATAGAGAAATGGAATTAGACCTTGAAAAAATTTATTTGCTAATTTACATCCTAGAAGAATGAAAATGGAAAATATTTTAAATGAATAATTTTGTACCAGACATTCACTAGTGTTTCTAGAGTACTTGTGAGTTATGTTCCATCAGGATTAATGTAATCCTTAAAGTGATGGAGAACAGTACAGATACATAGCTGGTGTCTGTTGTACAATAGCCCTTTTTACAGTTCTCGGCGCCATATTGGAATGGTAACCGCGCAAACACGATAGCGAGGCTGGGGTTGATTCGCGTCGCGTGATTTCTAGTAAATTTAGCGTGGTTTCTTCGGTTTCTTCAGAATCTGTAAGCAAATGCTGCAAATGGACAACCCTAATAGTAGCCAGAATAGCCCTTCTGCTTCCTCTAGCAGTAAAGGAAAGGAGTGTGCCGCTTTTGGGTGTTCAAATACCTTTTACGGATCAGACGGGTTACGTACACCCTATCACTTCTTTAGGTTTCCGAAGGAGTTAACGCGAAGAAATCGGTGGTGCAACCTGATCAAGCGCCGGCATGGGAAAGATGATTTTTTTGTATCTAAATCTACTGTTATTTGCTCAGAGCACTTCAAAAAAGACGACATCAAGAAGACTTTGACGGGTCGCTGGGACTTAGTGAAAGGTTCATTGTAGTTAATCTGTTATACTATATTTATTATTGTAACATCCTTATGTATTAAGTGATACGTCACCATACTACCTGCCTCGATTAGCTTCGCTATTAGCAGGTAGTCTGTATTTGTAATATATTGATTTTCTTATGTAAATAAAGTTGTTGTTGTTGTTGTTGCTGTCTTCTAGTGTCTTGTTTAATTTTGCGTGATGGTTCTATAACCATGTGACTCTGTTTTCACTGTTTTGTTTGTTGACTGAAAATCAAACAAAATTTAGCCTACAAGACGAATTTATCTTTCCACGGCAAAAATCACTGCTTAAAGCGTGTATGCTTGCATAGGTTTTAACATTGTTATGATAACACTTCTGCTAGGTGCAGAGCCATCCATTTTTCCATGGACAGTGAAAACTCCAAAAAGGAAGCCCCCGGCTGAAAGGCATACCACCCCAGCAGCGTCCAAAAAGATGAAAACTGAGGAAAACCTATGTGCCAAAAGTCCAGAAAACAATCCCTCAGATCATGCTGGGGCAGCTTCACCAGATGTTACATGTGATAATACTACCACCTCAACAGGAGAAACCGACACAATAGTAGCATTACTTGAACGAATTGCGTTGCTAGAACAGAAAGTTTGTTTCTGTGAAGAAAAGTTAGCGAAAGTTGAGAATGAGAATGCAGTGTTGTTAGACCGCCAATTTTCAATTGAAAAGATAAAAGCTGATGATGCAGCCATTTTGTTTTACACTGGTTTCCCAAATTATGAAGCATTAGTCAGTTTTTATACTTACATTGAACCAAAACTTCACAAAATGCAATATTGGAAGGGAGACAAACAAGTCAAGGAAAGTCAGCCTTACCAGGATGATAAAAATCGGAAGAAACCTGGGCCTTTGAGAAAATTAAGTTATTTCGAGGAACTGGTTCTGTTCTTGATGCGACTTAAGGCAGGGCTATTTGTGCAGGATCTGGCAGATAGGTTTGGAATAAGTACAAGTCTTGTTTCAAGAATATGCATTACATGGATAAATTTGCTGTATGTGGAACTTCGCGACATCTTCCCATTCCCTTCACAAGAACTTGTAAGAAAGAACATGCCAAAGGAGTTTGCAGAGTATTCTAGAACAAGAATTATTTTGGACTGCACTGAAATATTTATAGAGCGGCCATCTGCTATGCTTGCCCAATCAGAAACATGGTCAGAATACAAACACCACAACACCTGGAAAGTGTTAGTAGGTGTAACACCAAATGGTCAGGTCTCTTACCTTTCAGAGCTATGGGGAGGACGAGTATCCGATAAACAAATCACAAGGGAAAGTGGTGTCCTTGATTTGTTAGATCCAGGCGATAATGTCATGGTAGACCGCGGTTTTGATATTTCAAACATTGTGCCCAATGGTGTATCTGTAAACATGCCCCTTTTCTTGGCCGGAAGAGATCAGTTGACTGCTGCCGAAACTGAACAAACCATGAGCATCGCTTCTGTGCGTATTCATGTCGAACGTGCAATCGGCAGAATCAAGACTTATCACATTTTGGATGGCACGCTCCCTAACACTTTAAGCCCATATGCAACACAAATATTCACAGTGTGTGGTTTGTTGACAAACTTTCTTCCTCCATTACTAAAACCAGCTAATCCATAATTAATATCAACAACAGGTAGAAAAATAGTTTTAATCTATTTTACCGTATATGACCAAATCATCCCCTGGGGGCTTATTCCAAAATTGACCTCGTAGACGGGTTGCTTATTCCTTCATTAACAGTAACTAAAAAGAATTATTCTCATAAGTTGACTTAAAAGACCAGTATTTACCAAAATACTTACTTTATGGTACACATGGATATATGTGATATATGTACACATATCTATGTACACATATCTATTTACAGTTACTTACATCGACTTGAAGTTGAACATGGTTATTCAAAATATTTCATCAGAAACTACCTTGCAACTATATGAAATAGCAAAAAAGTTTCAGTGTAATATAGAGCTTTGAAATTGCAAAAATCTACTGTCCCATTAAACTATGTTTCTTGTTTTTGGGGTTTTTGCTTTATCAACCATATTCCAGAATAACAATGTGCAGTCCCTTATATGGGAATCCTTGAGTTATTAAGTTTGCTAAATATATTCCTGACATCTTAGGTCAACAAGTACCACTAATGCAAAGTTTCTTCCAAGTATGGCTGTTCAGTGACTGTTATAGAGCATTCATTTTAAATTTTATTCCAGAATCTGGTCTAATAAATGCACCCATAATAACTACTGTGTTGCTACTAAATGCTGTTCAGTTGTAAGGAGAAATCAGGTGTTGGTCACTTCTAAAAGTAGTATCCTGTAATAATAAATAAAGTGTGAAGTGTATGCATTTAAATCTGAAATGCTACTGTTCAAGTAGCCTTTTGCTTCCTTAACCTATCCTGCACATCAGTGAACAGCACCAAAGAGAATCATCAGAATGTGAAAGGTTAAAATGGGAAGGGACCACTAGTTTCTGAAGTTGAAATATTTCAACAGAACTATGTATTTTTTATGTTCCTGTAGATATGAGCTAAAAAAGGAAACACCCTGTAAAATGCAACATTTTGATGAAGTTAAAAAAGCTAAAAAACTGATAATCAGTCTTAGACGTATGACATGCACCCTTTAGGTGGTCATGTAGCTCTCAGAAATCTTAATTTAAGCCCATTTGCTGTACAAGAGTATTGTCCATGTGGCACCCAACCACCATGGAGGTACAGAGGCTTGCCTCTCTTTACTCTCTGTGTCAACATTTCAGGGAAAAAAGCCCTTTTGTAAAAATATTCAAGTTTGGGAAGAACTTCATTCTGCCACCTGTTACTTTCAAAGATAATGTTCTCTTTAAATAAAGGCACTTCCTCTCCAAAATACACGACAAATACAATACCTTTCAGATCTAAATTGTAGGCAACATACAATTGTCCTTGGACTTGAATGTAGTAGTCATGTGTTCTTTTGAGTCTGATAGTTCCATCACTAAGTTTTTCTAGGAAAAAATTTTTAGTCTTACAGGCATCTTCAACTGTCATGCCTGCTTTGCTAAATGGAGATTTTATCTCCATCCCCCACTTCTCATTTGTGTCAAGATTTGTAATTACTCTATCCAAGCTTGCCCCCAGAAATGGTTTCTTCTTGGACAGTAAAAGTCCAACTTCTTTCACCTCAACAGTGATTCCTTCTTGTTGCATTTCCTTTATGTAAAGATCCACAGCTTTATCTTCACTTTCAATTCCATACTGTACAGCCTCCGTGGTAAAATTCCCATAGAGCATGGCTTTCACTTTATTTGATGGTTCCACTTTAGTTTTCACTGCTTTTCCGAAATTTGAAGCAGTCAGCACTGACTTACGTTTGTCAAACCAGAGTTGGTTTTTGGTTTGGCCCCTTGTGAGTCTTTCGGTGTCAGTTATCTCTTTGTCTGTGATTGTCAAGTTTTCAACATGCGCATCTACAATGCTTTTAAAATGAGCTGTAGCAATGTCGTAGTTGTCAGTGAAGGGTGTGTCCTCTTGATCCCCCTCTTCTTTTTCCGAGGCTGAAGTTGATTGTTCATCACTGCCTGCGCACTTTGATTTAAGGTCATGAAAAAGAAAGAAAGAACTTGAAGGCAAACAATTCTGAAGGTTGTCACACAGCTTTTTAAAATTTTCTTCATTTCGAGTGCGCTGATTTGGCTCTCTTGGATCGAACTTAATGATTTTGGGTCGGGTTCGAATGTTCTTTTTGCCGAATCTTATTTTCCTGATTAGCACTTTATCAAGCGGCTTTGCAGCAACACTTTGATTGCGAGGCACAACCCAGACGGACAGTCGTGAGGTACAGGTTAATGGCTCAGGGTTTTTTTGTAACTCTCTTCTAGTAAAATCTTCAACAGCAAAGAGCACTCCTCCGACGTGATTACACTTTCCTTTGCCTTGCAATCCAAGACCGGCGGGGCAAGTGCAGGCTGCTCGCAATACATCACACGTAGGTGAAAACTCAACAATTACTCTGTATGGCGTCTTCTTCATCGATGGTAAGACGGTTGCCCTGACGTAGGTTTTGTTTTCAAAAATTTTACTTTCTAGCTTTTTGACATTTCCTTCGAAAAAGAATTGATAGGACTTTAGCTTCTTATAATGTGTTCCTTTCAGTACGATGTGGCGATATTTGCGCGCGGATACCACGAGGTAGTCGTATAGCTGGATGAAATTCATTTCTGGCAAATGACGGAGATCAGTTGACCATCCAAGAGCTGAAATCCTTCTTATGGTGGCTTCGTATTTAAAATCCCCTTGATCTTGTTGAGAATCGTTTTCATTTCCCCTGTTGTTCGCACTCGACGGTAGGACTTCTCGCATTAGCAAAGCGTACACTTTCAACACTAGATCAGCTTTCACTCCTCCCGTCGATTCTGAATAAGATCGCAGAATTTCTCGTAGATTCTTTGCTGTGAGGTTTTGAATGTCATCTAGGGACGATATTTCCTTATCTCTATATTTTAGAACCATTTTGGACAGAGAACTCACGGATGAAACACGATTTGCCCTTGAAATGCTACTAAAATCAGCTGTTTGAATATACGCGGGGTCAACCTCAGCCTCGCTATCGTGTTTGCGCGGTTACCATTCCAATATGGCGCCGGGAACTGTAAAAAGGGCTATTGCATCAATACTAATTTCTGGACAAAAACTCATTCTTCAATAGTTTTCTGAGTTATGTTTCCACTGACACTGGGTGTTCAATAAGCTTATATGGTTTTTATACATTCTCTCAGTATGAACTCATTGGACCACATCATTTTATACACTGCTCTATAAGGCTGAAAAAGGCAAGTATGATTCCAACTTTTCAGTTTTGCTGCTACATTTTCATAACAATGATGTTTCTTAATATTCACTAATGAATCTTGATATTATTTATTTTCTCCTCCATTCCCACTAACACTGAGATGATTCCCATTGGAGAGTTATTAATGCACTCCCACAAGCATCCAAGACAGCAATCCAGGCAGCACATCTACTACATCTTCAATGCAAGTAGCCCTAAATGTTAATTCACATGCTAGACTCCTTAGACACAGAAAGGCAAATTTCTAGACAAAAAAATTTACTTTATATAGTAAAAAACAGTATAACTCTATTGGTTACTTTAATGTTATTCTGGTTTGTCTGTGTAACTACTGTTTAAGACACAGAAATGAATTTTTGTGCAGAATTATGCCTTTCTGAGGAGGTGCTGTTTATGTGTCTGAATGGCTTGAGGTGCTCTCAGAATGCAGGAAAATTGCATTCTGAGAGCACTAAATTTCAAATTTTCTTCGGGGAGCATGCCCCCAAACCCCCTTAGTTAAGTCGGGGCAAATCACTCATGTGAAATCCTGGATCCACCCCTGTTGTTGGCTTCATTTGACAAATTCAAATGTAGAGAAAACAACGGTCGTGAAACGTTTGAACATAAATGAACTTATCCTTTGACTAGATGACTCTCTAGTGAAAAATCAAACTACAAGAAGCTTGAATTACAACTAAAAAGTTGCCCTGATGCGATTTACACTGAATGTCAACTGGCGTTTAATGAATAAAACCGCCTTTATGTGAGCCCAAAGTTATTTTGTGGCATAACCGAAAAATTGTGTCTACAGTTAAAATGTTCGCGGTCGTTTTAACATGGTAGGCCAAAAATTCATTCAATACCTTTTAATTTTTGGTTAGTTCATGGGACCAATTAACAGTTAAGTGGGTCTTTTGACTGTTTTGGTTATACTCGATATGTTCCTTTGAAGCGCTCGCTCTCATTACCACAGCGTTACAAAACATTACTTTCAAATAAGATAAAATTTTAGTCAATTTATTTCAATGCGTGTAATCTTTTTCATGCTTGAATTGTTTTTTCAGAGCGGCTTCAAATTTTCTAGAATAAGAGGCGGGTATTTTGCCTCTCCAATATTTTCTTCCTAAAAGTTCGCAATGCAAATCTCCGAACATAAAAACAGAGACTAAGGGTGCGTTTCTTTGGGAAAATCCAAATCCAGATTCTTGTATCCAAACACTGATTTTGCGTTTCTTTACCTAAATCCGAAAATGGATTAATCAGGGATTAGTGATCTGAAGAATCCACACTCCGAGTGGATACATCAGATCAAATCTAAATCCGGATTTTTAGGATTCATGATCCGTGCGTTTCTTTGGGGGACGGATCCGAAAATAGTACATCTGTCAAGCGGTCCTCCATGCAAATTTACTGGTCTCGCCATATTTTCTCTCGATCTTGCGTGACAAAACATTCGATCGTGAAAAAGAAAATTCAGGTGATTATTCCGTTCCGTATATTTGAAAAGTTTTCTCCACTAAAATACAGACAGAAGCATTGACACGTCAGGATAACTTCATTTGTGTACCATTTCTGTAATTCAGGGACCAGATGTTGCTAATTGTGAACGCAAATAGCGAGTTCACTTGAACTACTACAGATACTGTCTTGTTTATAAATTATTTGTATTCCATTCTAGTTGAATTCCAGGGTAGTACGAGAGAAATATCGTTCTGATAAATATATTGCGTTCCTCCAGCCTGTCTTGTCATGACAAAATAATCCGTTTTTGGATTTTGCGTTTCTTTGGTGTCGAAGAATCCATATGATCTGGGATCACAAATCCGTTTTCGGATTCTCCCAAAGAAACGCACCCTTAATATTCAATTCATGAGATGATCTGAAATTTACTATTTATCTATTCTATCACTGTCTCTTTCGCAAAGCTAAAAAGCAAATTTATTATAGAGTTTATAGAGCAGAGATTTGCGAAAACGTTTCAAGCAAATTTGAAGCGCTCTTTGATGGGGTCGGTGAGCCAATCAAATGCACCTGTTCGCCTCCCTTTGGGATTTGTGATTGACAGGCTGAACACCTCAGCCTCAGTCATATAGGCTCGTTCCGTGTTTACCTGAGCTCTATACCATTGTGATTTCGATGGTCAGTGTGACGTGCGCAATTTAAAGCTCTTGAAGGTGAAAGTAGCTAATAGGGTGGAAACTATCGACGCACGCTAAATCAGATTTATTCACTTTCTAGTCTGCCTTTTATTATAATGACTAGATGAGTCAAACCTGTCTCATTGCACCGCAAAAGAGTGCATTTACTTTAGTTTTTGAAAGTTTTAAAATCTGTTAGGCAATTTTATTCAAACCCGGTTATGTCAATATACGCAAATAACCATGTCTTTACCCCGTTCATTTCTTTATAAATTGCTCCCTTCATCAATTTCGTTAAATATTGTTGAATAAACTTGATTTGCTAGGGTAGGAACACGTATAGCTGCCACTTAGCAAATCAGCACTCTTATGAAAACCGCGGGCATTCAGTCCGTTCCTGGGAGAGATCGACGCTCCTACCGATAATAGGGAGCCTAAGCAACCAAGACGGCAACGCCAAGGAAAATTTCGTTTTAAAAATGACTTCCAAATGTTTCAACCTTCTTCGTGATAGTTTCAACTCGTTCAATCTGTCTAATGTAGCCGAACAATCCGGGAGCTTACTCTGTAAGGACGGCGTTACAGTTCAGGTAGAAAAACGAAAATTCACTGTCGAAAATTCACGTTCTACATAAAACTTTGAATTTGGTCATTTCACGTTGTTGTTTTGCAGAGGACGGCAAAGAAATGTTAGTACCAAATTCTGTATCGCACGTGCAGAGCCGTCATGTTTGCTTAAGTTCCCTATACTGAATGTCTCTTTCAAGTAACACTAAGTATCATATACTTCCACGAATTCGGGTCGTTCATGATCCGCTATCAAAGAGGCGCGCACGGTTTAGTTGTCCGATTTCGCTGATGCAGTTGCGAAGTGTACAATGAGATTTAGAGAAATAATTTTGTCATTACATTGACAGCCCTGGATTATGAGTAATGTTTCTAACATATCGAACAAATCTTTTCTGTTAAAATAGGCTTTACCCGCTCTTTTTCGTGCGACAATATAAGTGCACTCCGTCATAGCCGGTTATGAGCTGATGCCCGGTGTTGTTGGCCTGTTCGGCGTTGAGTAACAGATTGCACTCGTGCTCACATCCACGGGCTATAGTAGTTACACATGTACACCATATTTACATACAGTAAAAGAAGAGAATTCTCGTAGGTTGGAAGAAGTTTACAAGCAAATTATTGTCAATTGCAGGCTCACATTAGCAGCAGTTTCAAGGAATGTCGTAATGTGTTCCAGCAGACTGTAAGATCGTAATTTATTATTCCAACAAAGGACACTTTTATTTACTGAGCATGATGGGTACAAATAATTAAAATCTCTTCACAGGACTGATCATGCAGTAAGTATTAATAATTTGAAATAGTGATTCTGAAGTATTTTCAGCAAACTCGTTAATAAATTTCTTGTACTTTTTATCATTTCGCTTTATCTGAATTCGTCCTGTGTTCGCTTTGTAGTACTTTACCGACAAAGCCTGGGCCCGGGATATTTTGTTTCTCCGCGTTAAATGCCAGCAGAATGCCAGAGGGTGTGACTGGATTGGTGAACTGCGTCATTCAGAGGTACTTTATAATCAACAGTCCTTACTTTCGATCAATTTGTACTTTATTGGTATAAATTGTGCGTAGCAATCTAAGCACAATTCTGTTCACCGCCCGTGGAGCGTGAAGACTGGGTTGAAAACCTGCCACAAGCCTAGTTCTTTTCAATGAGGGCTACGTTTGCTGTCGGTTTTTATCTTGCTTCTGCAGGTTTCCCTCTTGATTCTCCAGTTTCCTAATTTAAATTCCATCTTGATTTGACTGATGAAATCCACGGTCCGTTTATGTAATAAATTATATACTGATTTTTGCTTAGGAACACCAAGATGACTGCCCTTATGAAGACGTGCAGTGTTCTGGCTGCCAAGACAGCATTCAAAGGAGGCTTCTAGAGACTCACCTTAACGAGGAGTGTCCAAAGAGAATAGCAGAGTGCGTCCACTACCAAGATGAGTTCTTTTTTGTTCAAAAACAGGCAGGCAGTGTTATGACTTACATAATAATTATCATACTCCTCTCTTATGAGTTTGTGGTGAGACTCGACTGGTGCCACTGCAGACCGGGTTATATAGCTTTATTCGCAGAATGTTCGTGGTTGACCACTATCCCTCCTTTTGGGCGTCTTCCCGTCGGACTTGCCTCCTGAGAAATTATGTTTTGACGACATCTTATAAATAATCCACCTTTTTCTCGCTAATTTTTGTGGGTGTTGACTTCAACAAATCAGAAAACACTTCTTTCGTAATGACTTATTTTAGATATTTCGGAGGCATTTATTGCCGCTGCTGCTGCTGCTGCTGCTGCTGCTGCAAAGCTTTAACTTTTTCAAAATGTGTAATTACTACGATACACCAGAAGCCAATGGTATCGGTCGTAAGAAATGGATCGTGGAAAGGTAAAGGAATTTCACGCCCCGGAATTTCGGCTATATATTGGTACCTCGTGGTCACTCATGTCCAATACACCCGAACTGAATCGGACCTACTTTAGGCATAGACGACCGGACTCAGCGGAAGTCAGGTCGCGAAATTTATTACGCCTTACCGGAAGTAGAATTCTAGCGGGGGTATGGGAAGAAGAGAGACCCTTGGAACGAGGTGGACCAGAAGTTAGCTAATGGAGGTCCAGGGGACCAAATGTTGGCGAACCGTCACGGCCCGAGACGGACCGTCACAACCCGTCATGGCAAAACTCGACCCGATTTAACGGAAGTCAGTTCGTGAACAAAAGCTTAACACGACCCAAACGGAGGAAAATGGCAATCAAATGACATACATGTATACCTCGTTCTAAGCATCAGACGAGTAACGGACACGCTTATCAATGTATAAGCAGAGAAATGAAAAAACTGTGTGCACGCATGTATACCTCGTTCTAAGCGTCAGACGATCAATGGAGACGCATATTCAAACGCAAGCGGACGAAAAACAAACCTACACGCGTAGGTATACCTCGTCCTAAGCGTCAGACAAGCAATGGTGACGCATGGAAACTCAAGCAGACGGACCTACAAAACTACTTGTGCCTGTATACCTCGTTCTAAGCGTCAGACGAGCAATGGAGACGCAAATTCAAACGCAAACAGGCGAAAAACAAAGCGACACATGGATGTATACCTCGTTCTAAGCGTCAGAAGAGCAATGGAGACGCTTGTAAATGCAAGCAGATGGAAACAAAACTACACGTGCATGTATACCTCGTTCTAAGCATCAGACGAGCAATGGAGACGCTTGTAAACTCAAGCAGATGAAAAAATAAACTACACGTGCATGTATACCTCGTTCTAAACGATAGACGAGTAATCCACAAGCCAGAAGAGTGTGATAAGTGCTAAATCGGAGAATGGTAAAATAGGAGTTGTGATCCATAATTTTTCCGATTCTCCGATTATTTTAACGTAAGGCGCGAATGAAAATTGCAACACACCGATTAGAATTTTTACTTTTTAAGGGAAAACACGCGAACCGAAATGAACATGCCCCTTATACTTCATTCATTAAACGTGAGGCGGGAATGAAAATCGCAACGTATCAATATATCGATTTCCCTCTTCAGGAAACACACGAGCCGAAGTAGGAAACGCAAATGAACATACGAAAGCGAACAAAGAAAAGATAAATGCATGAATGCTTTGTTCTTAATCGTGAGCCGCGGATGAAACTCGCAAGGGGGGAATTAGCCTCACACGCAGTCGTTTTTAGGGGAGTCGTATTACCCTCCTCCCCTAAAAACGTCTGCGTGGGAGGCTAGGGGGAATACACAATACCCGGTTCTCAAAACGCAAACTGCGGTATTAGATTCTGAGTCTTTTAGCGTCTATTAGTGGCAAACTATAATACAGGCTTGAATGATCTATTGTGTAGAATTCAGCATTGATTCAATTTAACAGCGTCCTTGTAGCGCTTATCATACAAAAAAAGTTAAGACGCTTAAGCGAAAAAAAGTTTTCGCTGTTTTTTCGAGCGCTTCTCTTAAGTTGATCGTATACGTGTATGGCTGTTGAATAGTCAAAAAACGCGTTAGCCTCATTGGACGTAGAGATCCACCGGGGCGGTAGCGCTCACGCGGGCTAGAGGTTTTTTTCAATGAAAATTTTGAGTCCTCAGGTCCTCAGCTTTTACGTTCGCGCTTTTAGTGATCAACTTAGTCTAGAGATGTTTGGAAGGAATAGAGTTCGCTCTTGCTTTATTTTTCTCGCACGAGATGACTTCCGATGAGACGGGCGGTATTTTGTTAGACGGGTCGTGTCCACTCGTGTGCGATCGAGTCGGTTCGCCGACATTTTTTACCCTCCCTCATACCGCTCTACTTGTATTTTTCTAAATCTCTCGCGAACTGACTTCCGGTTTGTCGGGTCGCGTTTTGCTAGACCGATCGTGACGGCCCGTGTCCGATCGAATCGGTCCGCCGACATTTCTATCCGCTCTGAAACCCACCTGCCATATTTTTCTAAGTCTCTCACGAACTGACTTCCGGTTTGTTGGGTCGCGTTTTGTTAGACGGGTCGTGACGGCCCGTGTCCGATCGTCTCGGTCCGCCGACATTTCTACCCTGTCTGAAGCCGACCTGCCATATTTTTGTACGTCTCTCGTGAACTGACTTCTGGTTTGTCGGGACGCGTTTTGTTAGACGGGTCGTGACGGCCCGTGTCCGATCGACTCGCCGATATTTCTACCCTCTGAAACCCACCCGCCACGAACTGACTTCCCTTTAAGACGGACCGTGCACTGCCTTAGTCGGTCCGACTCAGTTTGGGTGTATTGCGAAAAGACCCACATGCCATATTTCTAAGTCTCTCACGACTTGACTTCCGGTAAGACGGACCGTACACTGCCTTAGTCGGTCCGACTCAGTTTGGGTGTATTGGACAACAACCCTCCTCGTGGTCTGTTCTATTATAATGTAATTAATTCATTTATTTCAAAATTTCAACCAGCCTCTATCGCTGATTGCTGGAGTTCAGCACAGGAGCTTGCTCTCAGGCTAGAGTTCAGCACAGGTGTATAAACTGCGAAAATTTAAACCTGGATTCAATACTCTATAATGGAAATCTATCACGTTATGTAAGGATATGGTCTCATTGATGGAGGAACCCCACCCCAGGGCCCCGATATCCCGCGCGCGACGCTCAAGCTATGAAACATAGAAAATCTGAAATACATCGTTTAATAAAATTCATATGGTAAAGAAAAAAAGAGCAAATTCTCTGCAGCCCCTCTATATGACATCAATTGAGGTGGATTTGGAGGGAGGGAGGAGCAGCCGAGTGGTAACCTCAAACAATGTAATTTCGCTGAGGGGCGGACGCCGGGGCTCCTTGATTCTTCCTTGTATATTGCAAAGAGGTGCTAACCGGGAATGTCCTGCATTATTAATCGTTTGTTGTTGTAAGTATTGTCGAGCTACTTACAAGCTATAGCTATGCGAGAGGTTTGTGCCAAGCTAAGCATGATATAGCTAAAATAACCAGCTAAGGTCTGATGTTCCAAATGCAACCAGAGCTACACCTTAGTCTTGCTGCAGTAAAATGCTAACAATGCAAACAGCAAGCTTGGATGCCCTGTGCTGTAATCATGTTTGCGAGTAGTTAAAGGCGACCAGATGGCGCTTTCACAAGACAAAGGTCAAGAAATCTTTAAGCACATGGTCCAACAAACCAACTGGTAAAGGGAAATAGATCATGTTTGGATAATCATGTTGAAGAAAATGAGTGTTTGTCCAAGCATTGTCATTGTTTCTTGGTTAAACAGGAAAAAAAATCTAAGAGGTTGGCATTGAACTTTGATCACAAATAGCACTATCAAAACATGCAATAATCACTCCAAGCCAAAAAACAAACCAGCAAAATAAACCCACTGAAACTTGCTTCATATAATGTGTTATGACCGAACACGTGTAGCCTAGTAACAGGCCGTAAAAGATGTAGGTTTATGTGACCAAAGGGTGATCTATTATGTTACAGGAACATGAAGAAATATATTGCAGACGCTTCCCTTTCTCTGCGAAAACAACTGTGGACATGACGGAATACCCAGAGAAGAGGTACAGTGATTCGGCAGTAGCAACTTAGACTAAAATATGGAGAACATTACCGGAAAGTGTTGGGTTAATGCAAACGTTTGATATAGTTAGTAAGTAGCTTTTGCCTATTGCCTATTACGACGGATATGTGGGACATGGAAACTTAATGAAATCCGAAACTAAAAGTAAAAATAGAAAGTCAACGCAAATTGAAACAATTGTGGGAAAGTTAAGGACGATCGAACGGGTTTAGCTGCGAGCAAGTAGCCTACACACCACATGGCTAGAATTCACACCTTCGGAGAAAAGTTATTTTAAGGCTGATTGTAACGTTGAAATGGTCACCATAGCAACGCTAAAGCTCCACAAAAAAGACCTCCAAATTTCAGTTTTTACAAATTATTTGAAAAACTAACACGGTGACTTACCCTTTCTACTTATTCTCTGGCGTAACGGCAAAAAGTTATTCAGTATAAATTTAAGTTGTATCAAAAAAAGTCGTTTCTTGCAAAAACTAAAATTTGGAGCTTTAACTTTGCTAAGGTAACCATTACATCGTTACAATCAGCCTTAATGTATGCCCAACAAAAGAGGTGTAAAGATATCCATAGTTTGCCCACATGGTCATAAATGCTTGTTTTTGTCTGTCCTCGTTTAAAAACCCTTACAAACCACCACGCCACCTGACCGAGACAAGACCGCGAAAATCCGAAAAGCTTGCGTAGAAGCTAAGCAAAAGCTAACAACAGGTAAAAGGCTCACGTTGATTCAAATTCCTCCGAAGCTTTATGGAAAAAAGATGACCATTTTGGCTAATTAATCATAATGATATTAATAATAATAATAATAATAATAATAATAATAATAATAATAATAATAACAATAATAATAATAATAATAATAATAATAACAATAACGTGTTTCAAGTGGGTGGTCTTTTCTTACAGCATCAATATCACTGTGAATAGTTCGCTAACTGAAAAGAGCTCGCCCAAAGTAAACCACTTAAAGATTGCGCCGCCACGCCACGTAGTTCAGAGCATAAAATTGCATTGTTACGATAAACGCCTGTAATAGAAAGTCAATTATAATCTAACATCCGACTTCCGCTTGCGATGATTCACAGCCAGTTAAATAGATTGTTTGTACGGTTAAGTCTCTAAATTCTTCAAACATTCAAGCAAAACACATTTCTTCATAATTTACTCGCTAGCCCGCTATAGAAAGAAATTCACTTCAGGCTCCGTGGCTTGGCACCAAATAGTGTTGTACTAGCTAACTAGAATTACCTCCGACCACTGTACACAATTCCAGTAGCTCGCTAACATACAAACACACAAACTGATAAACAGGCACCCTATTGTGTCAAGAATAGCTGTGCTAGCCACCTCGCTAATTACCACAGCGGAAACAAAAAGGTAATTTTTTGCGTAGTTACATCAGGTTCGTAGATTGATGACGTTTTAGTTATACTGAGCTAGTTAGAGAGTTATCCAGTGGGCAAAGACATCGACGCCCTTAAAGGATCCTAGTCAGGCACGCCTTCGTTATTGTTTTGATTTGAAATTTGCGATCAAATTACTCGTCGAACGTGACAAAACGTCTCAACATTTCAACTGGTAAAAACATAAATTGTAGCCTGAAGCTGAAATTTCTTCGCCTATTTTTGATTTTAGTGCCAGTAAAAGGGCTTTCGATTATTTTCAGCGCATTTTGGCGGCTGTTCAAAAAGCTAGAACTCAAAGAATGTTTGTGTTCGTAGGCCGGCCAGCCTCCCAGTCCGCCTACCCAAAAGCGAACTATATTCAGCGAGCGCTCGCGGAATATGATTTACAAGCGAATCTAGAATCATAAAGGTTTGGAATCTTGTTTAATTGGGTATTCTTGACTTTCCCATCGTAGATTGATGACGTTTTAGTTATACTGAGCTAGTTAGAGAGTTATCCAGTGGGCAAAGACATCGACCCCCTTAAAGGATCCTAGTCAGGCACGCCTTCGCCAAAAGGCGAATGCACGGAGGGCAGAAATGTTTCCAAAACTCACTCGATCACGCCGCTCTGACCAACGCTCCGCGCATCAGTTTAGTTTTAATTGATAGCGCTAGATAAAGCGAGAACATTTCACATTCCTTTCAAATAGAAGAAACTCTTTTGCTAATAGCTTTTATTTTCTTTGTTATCATCGCACAGGATGGATATTCATTTCAATTTTCAAAATACATGAATTGCCCTGAAAACAAAACGTACTGCAGCTACATTGTAGCTAAGGTGTCGACTGCGGCTAACAGATCTGAAAGTTTCTGTTCGCAAACCATTCTTTCCCCTCCTTTTCTGCAATACCAGGGATTAGTTTATGGAAAAAATTGAAGTGTTGTTCTTAGGCATCGAAGTCTTTGAAGCTTTCGCTTTAGCGTCGCTACCGGCACTGCAGAGCGAGTCCCGTCGTCACATTTAGAAGACCAAAACATTTCAGCCCGTGAAGAACGCGCACCGTAATGAAGTAAAATGTCGGCGAATAAGCTTGTCCACCCTTTCAATCTATTGGATATCTTTTGCTTCACTAGTGCAATAACCAAGAATATCCCTTGAATAATGATTTCTTTCATAAGCTTGACTGTTTTGGTACTGCCACGCGAAGGAGAACATAAACCGCTTAGAGTCCTGGAGTTGTCTCACACATTTCACGAGAAACATAGCAAACAACACCAAAATAACCGGCCAGATGTAACCGCTATTAATTTTTTAAGGCCAAAAAAGTAAATGAAGGCCCAAACTGGCCGTATTGGCGCGGATGTAGCCGGATTTCAATTCACTGTGAAAAAATCGTGATTTTTGATGGCATAGAAAATGGCAGATTTCTCACTCGATGCGCGCAAAGCACTGTGGGTGACTAGGATCCTTTAAACAGACGGCTCCAGTTGCTAAAAGGAGGTAAATAAATGCTACAAATGATAATTGTGGGTTGGGAGTACAAGTCGCTGTCATCAGTACTCTTAAATTAGATTATTTTTGCAGATGTCCAGTCACGTTTCAGAGAAATGCCCAATGACAGTTGTATCTTGTCCATACCTAAATGCTGGTTGTCCATATCAGGTTTGTAATGAGATACGGCATCAGTATAGTTTAATGTTTTTATCTACTAGTATTCATGTTTTATTTACACACGACCCCACAAGCTATGTAGCTTCAGTTTTTTACCTCATCGTGTCTAAATAAAGGTTTTGTTGTTGTTGTTGTTGTTGTTGTTGTTGTTGCTGTTGTTAATATCTTTACTGGTTACTAATTGTTCCTTCTCTTTAGAAACCGACAGCTCTTGTGAAAGTGATCAGTGTTACACAAAAAACAGTCTTTTATAATGATTACGGAGAGACAGCCCTGTAAGACCTTTCAAAATAATTAAAGCATTGTTTTTCACTTCATAGGTACTTTGATGCCTCTGCATCCCAGCAAATTCTTGTACTGCATCTAATTGAAATACGATCGGGTCGGATAAAAAGTGTAACGGGAAACGGGAAAACCCAGTTTTGTTTTCAGAAAGATTGCATATGACAATTATAACACAGCCTGAAAGCAGGACAAATTTCTGAGAAGGAGAAATCCTGAATATCAAGCTTTGCCAAGTACCACGCTCCCACTGTGTACACTAAAGCTCATAACTTATACTTTTCACACGACAACATTTCTTCAATTAAGCGTGTACGTGTTGGAAAAAATGTGTTATCTCGGTTTTGGTAATAACGGGTGAAGGTTTTATGATTTCAAATCAGTCAAGCTTAAGTTTAAAATGAAAATTAAAATCATTTTCTTCTTCTTAGTAGTTAACGTTGTTGTAAACATGTTTTTGAAACTGTTAACTAACCCCGCCTTTCTATTTTTATTTTTCGTTAAGTGGAGATTCTGATGGCAGACTGTCGAGTTTTTGCTAGTTTGTTAATTTTGCTGATATTATCATTAATTAAACTTTAGAAACCTACCTACTACATCGGAAGGAGAATACTGACATTTTCCTTGTGATGTTTCCTTTTGTTAGGACAAGAGAGCTCATCTGAAGGACCACTTAGAGGCGAGCGTGGATGACCATTTGGAAATGACCTGGTGTTCGCTGGTTGAAACGAAGCAAGAGCTCGACAGCATGAGAGATTTGCGGCAAAAATTTCACAAAGTTGATGAAGTTAATCAAAAGATGGTGGAGTCTAATGCCAGATGCCGTGTGGAGATTAAAGATTTGTCTGTGGCAGTAAAGAATCTCAAGATAGAAAATACCCAGCAAAACAAGTCGATTGAAGATTCGTCTCTGGAGCTTAGGCATCTCAAGATGGAAAACACCCAGCTAAAGAAGGTGATTGAAGATTTGTCCAAGAAGACTACACAAAAAATAAGGAGTATGGAAGGCAGGGTGCTTCGTTTTCCACCATGGAGAGTTCCTGGTGACCAACACCTACGAAGTGATGAAGGTGTTGTGAAACCGTTGGTAACTAGCCGCCCTCTGCCAAAATATAGTGGGTCCATTACACAAAGTTACGACACGGCTTGATACACGGTACAGAGCGATGGGTTGAAAGGTATTGTTAAGGAACAAATAACTGATCTATAGATAGCGAAAAGGAGGCACTTAACGTCGTCTACCAGGATTAGACAGGAACATAGATTATTAAGTGTAGTAGTCTTTGATAAACCCAACCCTGGGCGTCAGAAACATATTTCTTATTGCAAATTTGTATCCAACACGAACAAACCGTAAGCCGTTCATAAGTCTTTGTATTTGCGTACGCATTTTTGTTTGAAAATTCTGTCGTCAATGCTTAAGTCTGATTGATGACAACTGAACATTTGAGAAATATAATTCTGCTTGTTCAAGTTTTCTTTTTTAGTATTTACCATAGCCTCAGCATGCTGGACATGACTACTTGTTTCGAAAGCAAACATATTTGTTAGATTGTTGTGCATTAAACTTGCTTCTGCTGCAAGAATTTCAGCTGTAAAAATAAAGTTAATCACTTTGTTGGCAGATGGCCAGCTCTTAATTGCTTGTACTGAATTGGTCACATAATTTCACGAGAAAACGAAACGCCGAAATAGCACGAACGAGATGAAACTCGCAACTTTGTTTGTAAACTGTTCCGGTTCCGTTTTGTGCTGTTTTCCATCGCACATATTTCCTTTCTCTTGATTTCCCCCCTCGGCGCCTTAAGGACGGTGCCTCCTAATAGAAAGGTATTTTTACACAGGTTATGACTATGGGGGGAAAGTAGATCTTAGCAATGGCTATTGGAGTCCAAAAAGAAAATTGTGGGTAACAACGCATTTTTTAGAGATGATTAAGCTTTTAAAAAACCAAGAATGTATGGCATTTTCTTTTCAAATTTAAGCTCAATTATCTCTGAAAAATGCGTGGTTTCCCCCAACTTTCTTTTTGGGTTCTGATAGCCTTTGCTAAGATCTGGTTTTTCCACATAGTCATAAACCACGCAAAAATACCGTTGTACTAGTAGTCAAATTTCTTAAGAAACCCCAATACCTCGGACCAGACCAGAGATGCGCAGAACGTATGCGCAGTAACAAAGGAGGCACCGTCCTTAAAAGATGTCCCTTGGCTGTAAACTGAACCGGAATAAAACATTTCTCATTATGCTTTCTCCATCCCTGATTGCCAAAGTGTTGTCTTTCTTACGTTGCAAGGGAGTAGAAAAACGAGGCCATTAGCGAGGCAATAGTTGCGACTTAAGGTTGATTTCCACTGTTGCGTAAATTTTACGCGCGTACGGGCGTGAATTTCACTGGCTTTGCGCGCGTAAATAAAATTAGAGTTGATGTATGAACGGCTTACGTAAACGTAGAAACACGTAAAACGTAAAAACTTTCAACTTTTTACGTTTACGTAACCCGTTCATACATTGTTTCTTATTTTATTTACGCACGTAAAGCCAGTTCAATTCACGCCCGTGCGCACGTGAAATTTACGCAACAGTGGAAATCAACCTTTAAGGTTGATTTCCACTGTTGCATAAGTCGATCTTCAAAGTGAAAAGTCAAAATCAAAAATCAAATGTGAATTTACGAAATAAAAAGTCAATTCGCAAATTGAAAAGTCGAAATCAAATGTAGATTTCTGAAGCGCGAAAATCGAGCTTCGAATTCTCACTTCTCACTTTCGACTTTCGACTTTGACCACCCCCCTACCCCCTCCCCTATTAATTCGAAAGACTTGGTAGCCTCATCCAGCAGATTTCGCAACCAGGCCTAGCAAAGCCGTTTTTTTGCCATGTTACTATATAATTTTTCCATTACTTAAAGTCTTTGAAACTCGAATAGTTTCAGGTTCAAAATGTCAAAGCGGAAGAATAAGAGCGACTTCAACGCCACGAATGTCGCAGAACTTACAAAATATTTGCAGGAATGTCGGTTTTAGTAAGCGGATATTTGAAAACTTCGCTAGTGGAAATCGCCTTTGTAGTCGAAAGAATGGTTTTGCCAGTTGATCCAAACTTCGAAAAAGATCAAGTTAATGATGAGAGAATTTAACAGAATGGAAATCAACCTTTAAGGTAGGAAAAATTGAATCGACTTGAAAAAAGCCAACAACTACCCCGTGTTATCAACGTCAAAAATAAGGTTCGTCTTTAACGCAATTACCCAATTTTAAAATGTGTAATCCGATCGATATATGATTATGATGTATTACTCCCAGGATTTCTACAAAGAGTCTTCAGCAAAAGAGAAAGAATATATAACCGATACATATACTCCTGGGCCCGGTTGCATAAAGAAACTTTTAAGATTAAGTGGGAATTTTTGCAACTGGTTCCTGTTTTCCTGAGAATATTTTCGCACCGTCATTGTTTCCTATACCCTCTAATCCGCCTTCGGCCGATTTATCCATAATAACGTGTAAGAAAGTCCTCCGAAACACAGGAAATGTTTGCAGAATCCCACTCAAAGGAGAAGGTCACTCCAGAAACGGTGTATTTTTTGAAATCGCCAACAAAAAGATAACACTAAGTTGAGTTACTGACCGTGGTTTTAGCTTCTAAAGTGCATCCGATCCCACTGAAATTCCTCTCCAAAGAGGACCAAAATTCAACACTGCGCGCCGCCATTTTGAATTGTACTTAGCAGCCTGGCCGCTTCTCCGTGACGTCAAAATGTACAACGAGACCAGCGGTCGGGTGACTGGGGCTCTAAAAAACGAGCCCACGTTACCCGACCGCGGTCAGTAACTCAACTTAGTGTTATCTTTTTATTGGCGATTTTAGAAAATACACCGTTTCTGGAGTGACCTTCTCCTATAATCTTAAGTTGCTTTATGCAACTGGGCCCTGGGTTCAGATTCACGAGGCCCTCCTAAATTAAGATACATCCTAAGTGTTGTTTTTTGACAATAGCCTATTGTTATTCCAGCAATAGGCTATCGTTGAGAGATAGTACTTACTATACATCTTAACTTAGGAGGGCTTCGTGAATCCAGCCCCTGGTTCTTAAATTTATGAAGTAAAATCAGTGTTAGCCTGAAATCTATTTCACAAAATACGTTACAGCGTGTTGCTTCCTGGACTGTCCACAGAGACGCTGGATCCTCCTCGGAGAGCTAAGAACCTAACACACACATAAGTAAGCTTGAACAAAACTTTTGTTGATCCCATTACCTCTCCACTTGACTTGATCAGATTGCCAGTGATCTTAAATGTTGCTACCTCGAACACATAGAACGCCTGCAACTGAAGATTGTTTGGAGAACGCGCACAGACACTTCAGTTCAGCAATATCAGGAATTGAAATAGCGTTCACGTTAAGGTCTAGTTTTCCCCATATGAAAAAGAAAAGTCTTTACCCTAATTCGCCTGGGCTTTTTTGGAATTCCTGTGACTGGCGGTGGGTCAAAATACTTCAGGAGTCAAGAAGGGGGCACTTTATGCCCCCTCCCCCCCCCCCCCCGCTCCTTGACTCCGGTAGTATTCAGTAGGGAGCTGGAGCAACCACGAGGGCAACGTGAAAGAAAACGTCACTTTAAAATGACTTCACAAACAAATAAACTGCTTCGCGATTATTCCGACTCGTTTAATCTGTCAATTATCCAGGAGCTGAATTTGTAAGGACGGAATTCTTTCAGGGAAAAAAACGAAAATTCACCTTCATGTGTTCATGTTCTACACAAAACTTTGAATTTGGTCATTTCACGTTGTAGTTGTGCTCAGGACGGCAAAGAAATATACTGAGATGTATTACGCACGTAAAGAGTTATTGTTTTGCTAATTAAAGCTTTTTTCGTTTTGTGACGTTCTCGTTTAATAAGCCGTCTATGAATCTCAGCTCAAATTTTGGATGTACCTCTCCTCCATACTTGTTCTTATACGGATCAAGAATGATATGTTTGGAAAAGGAAATGCATTGTTCCTTATTATTGGGAATACATGATACCTTTTCCATTTTACTTCATCATCGAAAATTTCCATCAACAATCCATTTTCATCAACAATCTTACAACCAGCAAGTTGCTTGATAAAAAGCTATGGGAATCATAGCCTGCAAGATTGTGAACAATTACAGGCAGGATTTTAGGCTTTTTCCAGAGTAGACTGTACTCATTATTATGTGAACTTAGCTGTAAAGTGACATTATCACTATCAGATTGTTTTGTATAGACAATCGGATCCGTATTGAATTTTACACTTTCAAAACATTTATTATGATAAATTTTCGATATAACGCGCGCTCTGATTGGTTGAAACAGCGTGCCTGATCAGAATACAGATGCAAGGAGTAGCCCGTGACGCCATTCTGCGCGCGCTGGCAAGCTGAAATCCTTTCTTGCGCGCGCTTGCAAGCTGTGAAAAAAAACTTGATTTCTTGCAATTAAAAGCCAGTTTCTTTACAAATGTGAGCAAAGCTTTATTATAAAATAAATAAAAAAGCCAAAACCGTGCTTTGTTCTGTGATAAAGCACTCAAGGAAGTGACGAGAGCACTCAAGAAGTAGGGAGAAGCACTCGCCTGCGGCTCGTGTTCACCCTACACTTCTTTCGTGCTCTCGTCACTTCCTTGCGTGCTTTATCACAGAACAAAGCACGGTTTTGGCTTTTTTATTTGTTAAATATAAATGCAAAATTCAACTGGTGAACAATGTTGGTACTTGTTTGGACACCAACCCTGAATGGGTGCTGTAACTGACTCAAAATCAGCATATACCACCAAGGTTATATGCATCATTCTTTGGGTTTTGAAACACAACCATCTTTTTTGCATATGTTGGCATTTAAACCCTTACAGGTTGATTTTTACCACAAATTTGAATGTGTTTGTTGAGTAAATGCTGATTTCCAAACGCATTCATTTTTTGAAATTTGAGAAGAAATGAGCCTGCTAAGGTTTTTAATATATTAATCAGACAATAATGTTGTCTAGATCCTTTGGAGATAAGTAAAAGATCAATGGCATTTGAATGATCTTTCTTATTCTTATTAATTCTCAAAGGATATACATTATTGTTCTCAAACCCAAAAATGTTTATATAATTTCCAGGATAATGTTTTTCAAACCTGGAAATTGCATTGTCTTTGCATTTAATAGGGAAAGTAAGTCCAGTAAAATCAACTTGGTGCTGCTTTTCCTTTACATCGTATGATGCGTTCTGGATGTTGTTTTACAGGGTGTAAGGCCCTTAGGACACACTATTAAAAACACTGGTTGTCCCTGTTTTTTATATTAGTTTTTTTCAGGCAATTCTTTTGATATGGAATATAACTGGATCCCCGTAGTGGTTTAAAGACAATGGAATGTAGATTGAGAGATATTACTCTCTCAAATTTCCAGTTACTTTAATTTTTAGTATAATTTTCTAATCTTTCTAATATTTCTGCTATCAAGGTATCATATATTTTTGAAGCAGAAATTTTGGGGGATCCATCACTTATATCATCTTTAACCATGAAACATGATAAAATTAATCTAACCTTTGTTTCACGGTTATTTTTCAATACTTTTCTAATAAATGGTTTTGCTCTTTTTAGAAATGTTTTTGGTCCAATAGAAATAATTCCTTTGATTTCATATTGCTTGGCAAAACCTCTCAATGCAGAGGATTTTTCTTCAATTTCAATAATCTCTGCATAATTTTTTTTTAATAGTACCTTTTCCTGAAATATTATTCTCATTTTTTCAATAATTTTTCAAATTTTATATTTCTTTGATATTATATTCTCTAGGTTTTTAAAACTCTTTGCCAATTTTATTTTTTATTAAAAATTCTATCAGTTGTGGTCTCCTCCTTATTATCTTTTGCAAGCTTTTGTAATTCAGAAATTTGTAATTCGTTAAAATCTTTTTTGTCCATTTGACTGCCATTTTTTCTGTTTGTGTAAATTTTTGGGATTCTTTTTCATTCCAGAAAAACTTCAGACAAAACTTCAGACAATAATCAGTTTATTTCTGTTAAAAACTTCAGAGATTTGACTGCCATTTTTGTTGTCCCAGGACCGCGGGCAAAATACCACTCACACCGAAGGAAGCTGATCAGTTTTACAAAGAAACAAAACCCCTGTTTCAGTCTTCATCGATGAATCTCCGAGCATGGGCATCCAACTGTGACAAATTCCTACGGAGCATCCCTGAAAGCAACAGAAAAGCTGGAAACAAGATGAAATTCCTTGGCACTACATTGCATATGAACAATGACTCATTATTTATCAGCGGATGTGACATCTCAGCCAGTCCAGTCAAAACCAAAAGAGAGGCTCTGCAGTTTATCAGCAAAATTTATGATCCTTTAGGGTTTCTCTCTCCAGTCAGACTGAGTGGAAAACTATTCATTCAAGACCTATGGCAACAAGAGTTAGACTGCGACAAAACACTCAGCGCTTCACAATAAGACAAACGGTGCAAACTACATGAAGGTCTTCTCCCACTGTCATCGCTGTCTATCCCTAGATACAGAGGAGGAGACGACTACAAATTATTCTGCTTCAGTGATGCATCCGCCAAGGCATATTCAGCAGTAGTATACCTGTATTCTACAGTGGGTGGAACCGCAAACGTGAGCCTGATATTCTCCAAGGCTCTCCAAACAAACATCTAAGCATCGGAAGATTAGAACTGTTAGCTGTTCTTATTGGCACTAGATCTATAAATTATGTGGCCAATCAAATTAAAGGCTGCTGAACCAATTGCCCCTTTCGAGCTGAACGAAAAGGATTATTCCTCTTAAACCAGAGTTCTCAGAGTGTTAGCCTGGGCACTGTGATTCATCAGAAAACTTCGAAAGAAAAGTACCGAGAGAGAGGAGCCTACAGTTCACGAAATTAGCCAATCAAAGCTTATGTGGAAAACATACAACCAGAAAGGCAACTTCGCTTCAGAGAACCATGGTATCAAGAGCAACAAGAGCAACAATGATCTTACAAGCTATTGAAATGATTCAATCGGAAAAGAAATGATCCCAACCTTGAAATAGAAATCATTTAACAAATGCAGATGTGAGCTTAAGGAAAAGTTCATTTAACTGACAATTGACAATTTCTTCACAGCTTGTACCATAATGAAAGAATAACAATGACGTAATTAAGACTAATTAAGACTGATTAAGTAATTAAGACTAACAATTATAGTAGGATACCATGGCCAGAGTAATAACTATTATTTCCTTACTTTTGATCGAACTATGACAACTATTCAAAGAATTAATCAGAAAAATATAGCAATGTCAATAATGAAATGCGAATCAGTAGTAAGTGAGGCTAAGAAAAAAGGATATAAAGTCAGAGTTGGCAGTTTCTTCATAGCTTATACCATTACGACAGAGAATAACATAACTACATTTAGAGTAAAAGCTATGGTAACATACAATTAGGTGGTACATTAATTTTCTATCCATAGGCTGAAGGAACAAGATGTACACATGAATACATGAATCATGAATACAGATGTATATAATGTTTGGAGCAACAGTTATGAAACAGTGCTAAGTCATACGCTTAGTTACCAAGACAACACATAGGAGGGAGGGAGGGGAGCTGGTTACTAGAGGTACTCAACTGGAATGATTACAAGAATGAAAGGCTGAAATGAACAATGGTACATTAAGGGTGCTCGATTTCACGTGAGTAGCCAAACGTCATTGGTCCGATATAAATATCCTGATTGTAATAGTAGTGATGTTTGCACGTGAATGCGGGATGACCTTTAGGCATGTTGATTGAAAGGTCTTGTCTTGATAGCATATCGCATTGCCCATATAGTAACGCTAGAACATTAACCTCATGGTTGTCACATTAACTTTAATTTATAATATTTATAACCAATAGAACATCACTTCAATGATCTCAAAATTTAAAAAGTCACAGTAAAGAGTTATAATTTTTATTAGAAACATGCAGGAAAATTTAAAATTCCGAAAAAACTGCTTGTCAAGCGCCGTTCAACGTCAAATTTTATGCATGTCGTACTAAATTATTATCACATAGACTTTAGGAAAGTCACAAAGTTTGGCGGATTTCGCTTGCATATTAAATTTATAACTTTTTAAGTCAGCGTCAGCACTTTGTGGCTGTATTTTGCTCTGCAATATGTGACTGGTTTTCACTGTCTAGGCCAGAAACCCCAGCTGAAGTCGTTGCATTGTTAAATTCGAAAATATATTGGGGAATATCGAGGCTATCTCTTTTGAATTCCTAACAATGCAAAAATGTAACAACACAAAAGTATGTGATACATACAATGAAAATTTAACCGGCAATTTCTCACTTATTTCACGTACTTTCTAAACTTACACTTGGAAATAGCTTACAAATGTTCTCAAGTTCGTTTTCTTTGGAGGGTGTCCCAACCCTTAAGCTTTACCATTCTAACACAAAATGAATGATATTAGCAATATAAGTAAGTATATTTACTGTAAATGAGAAATAAAAGTATGACCAGTGTGAGCGGCCGGGTGAGAACAATCTTGACAAGGGTGCGCTGTTGTTGGTGACATTGACTGAGGTTTCGAAAACCTGAACTTCACCAAAGGATCAAGACGATGGTGCAACACCGGTCGACGGCAACGACAGTCCCTTTAACCCGAACGATCACACTTGACAGAATCACTTAAACTCGTGATATCCGAAACCACTGACTGAATTGCGATAGAGTTTTGCTGGGTCTGTATTAGCTCGAGGGAAGGATTTGCTTTAATTGTTTTAACTAACTGCGTTTAACCACATTAAAGTTACTCAAGGTTCGTCTATAGGAAATAGGAAACAGAGTTACCCCTTCATTTTAGCCTCAACTAGAGCTTTTACAGAAGAGTAGGTACCAAAGACAGAAAACGCACTTGACAAAACAAGGATGGCGACATCAACACAGATCTCAAATCTGCTAAGTTCCTGGTACTTCACCTTAAGATGCGCTGCAAATGGAATCCAGAAGCTTGTTACTACAGATGACACACTTCCAACTAACGCTGTTATCAGTGCAAAGTGTGGAAGGAGCACAGCTATTGCCAGTGAAAGGATCACCAAGGAAAGACGGAAAATTACATCACGGGCGATGTTCGAAAGCTTAGAGGTAATTCTCGAGAAAAAGGCCGATTCCTCGAGGGACTCGACTACTGGATACAAGCAAAGTGCGAAAGAAAATAAAGCGCTAACGACGAAAATTACGCTTACGCTTATGCGAATGGCCCCAGGAGGAAAATTGTTGACTAGAATTTCATCTGTGTTAAACCCAAAGGAGAAAAATCCGCAGAGTGATAGAATTATTTTAAACAACATTGTTATGAACTGTGCCGAAGCAAGAACTTTGCCAAACTTGGTTCTATCCTTCAGGCTTTGTTCTACTGAAGGAACGATCGGTACTGCGCCGTAACTGTGCAGAATAATGGAAAGAGAAGTGAATACCCCTTCCAAGTCCCAAAACATAACCGTGCTGGCATCCCACTGGTTGATATGATCCACACCGTACCACAACGTAGTTGCTACTGTTAAACCTATGGCGACCACACTGACTGTACTTAGCCACGCAATTTGAGAATATGATTTCAAAAACACTGTTGGTAGAACAATCGCAGCAGCACAGCAAGTCCAGGCAACCTGCGTAAGAGGCACAGAAGGCAGGGCGTGGGACATGAGGGACCCACAGAGAATGAGATAGGACGATGCTAAGCTAATGAACCCAATGTCTTGATTCCACGCGACGATTTTGCCTCCGTATTTAGGAGATATAGCGTCCCCTAGTTGCTTCCAAGTGGATCGTGTACGGATTTTTCCTTTCTTCCCTTGGCTGTCATAAAGGCACTCCACTACCACCATTCCCGTGTACCAACAAATAACTGGCACGACAGCCAGCGATATCACTGCCGTGATTCCTCCTATCTTGATTGCATACGGCAAAGAAAGAAATCCGATTCCTTCGATGTAGTTAACCAAGTTCATCGTTGCTTTCCACATGGAAGAGGTTCCCTCGGGGGAGGGCAGCTCGTCAGTTGTTGTGATGAAGTCATCGTCTGAAGAACTGCTGTCATTGGCATCCTCTGAAGAACTTTCTGCGTCAGACGACTGAAGCTCCAGGATAGTTTCGTCATCACTGTTTGATTGTGGAAGGGTGCAATAGGTTAGTTTCATATTTGCGTTGAGCGTGCTGTGAGCTAGGCTTAGTCCTTTGCATTGACGTACGTTGGATCTTTTTTCTCGTGTTGATTAAGAAACCTAAAAGTAAAGTAAATAGGTACTGTTAACGGTGACTGATGTGGCCTTTTGTCCCAGTTGGGACCAAGAATATATAACAGTTGAGGTGTTTTTACGAGCCTAGTGAACAAGGGAAGGAAATGGGATCATAAAGCCTGTGCTTCATAAAGGGGTAAACAGAAGCCCACATGTGGACTTACCTAAAACAAACTGGCCCACAGGAAAGTAAAAGTGCCCACATGATATCAGTTGACTCGCCCAACGTCACCCAGGACAGTTACAGTCAATCTATGTCACGCATATCCACTGTTTGCAAGATTGGAAACGAATTTCGAATTCTTTTTTATCATCGTGTTCGGATTGTTCTGAAAGTCTTCTCAGTATCAAGCCAATCTCAGACCCTTGAACGGAATTTTGGCTATTTCTTTAGAAATGCAGAAGGGTTGCTTGAACAAAATTCAAAACGACGAAAATTTTTGAAATTTTCCAGGTTTGAAATGGTCTTAAATGTGTACACTTTGAATTTTGAGCAACAAGTTATCGACAACCAGTGGATCACAAAAACAGAAATAGACGTGGATCGAAATCACCCAATCACAGCGTGCGGACGTGACCTTTCAGGGAGAACCCATTGACCTAAGTGATTGGCAGCAGTGAAAACTCAATTGTTTTATTGAAAGGCGCAATATTGTTCATGTCCTTAAATTTGTATTATTATCCGGCTTAAGGACGTTCGCGCTAACTGTTTCTGTGCATCTTAAGGCCCGTTTACACAGGCAATTTTTGTCGCACCGAAGTTTCAACTTCAATATCGCACGTGTAAACCAGCTGCGATTTTATCGCCGCGATATTGTAGGAGTTTTGAACCTGTTCGAAACTTGATGCAATTTTGGCGCGATTTTTAGGCGGCGCGACGTGCCTAGGCACGTCTGGCCGACTCATAAAATGCAACGCGCATTCCTGGTTTCGCGTACGTCGGTTCGCGTAGTCTCCGCGCGGCCTCTGAACAATCAGGCTTGTTGTAATGACGTCGATTTTACCAGATTGAAAGCTAATCTCTCAAATACCGGACATTTTGCTCGTGACAGGGTCATTTAACTCTTAAGGTCGGCACACACGAAAAGACTAGTCCTGCGACTAGTCCCGGGGACCAATTCCCTTCGTGTGCACTACCCATTTAAGTAAAAAAAATGTTGTCGCAGGGACCACAATTTGGTCCCTGCGACCAGTCCCACGAATTCAAACAAGTTTGAATTCGTGGGACCAGTCCCGGGGACTAGTCTCACAAACTATACTTGGTCCCTTCGCGTGTACTGTTCGAGGGACAAGTTCCTGCGACCAAATGAAAATATTTCATCGCATCTTTTACTTTTTTTTCTAGTTGATTTTGTCTGTATTGGGAGACTAGTCTCCCTACGACTGGTCCCCTGTAGTGTGTACACGAAGGAAATAGTTGCGGGGACAAGCCCCTTGAAAAAATAAATTTAGGGCGCTTTAACAGAAATTTGCCGAAATGTGGAGACGAAAAATAAAGCGATTCTCAACAGTGAAACTGAATTTACTAGATTAACCACAAAACATTAAAATAAATCAACTGTGAACTGCAAACCGGTTCATACCTCGTGCGGTCTATCAGTGTTGGTCATTTGCAATTTCGATAAAGTTTTTTCTCCAGTGTCCTATATTGCTGGTACAGAAGCGTAAAAAGACAACTGTTCGACCAAGACTCCCAATAAAGACAAGGTCAACTAGAAAAAAAAGTAAAAGATCCGATGAAATATTTTCGTTAGGTCGCAGGGACTTGTCCCTCGAACAGTACACACGAAGGGACAAAGCATAGTTTGTGGGACTAGTCCCCGGGACTGGTCGCAGGGACCAAATTTTGGTTCCTGCGACTACATTTTTTGACTAAATTGGGTAGTGCACACGAAGGGAATTGATCCCCGGGACTAGTCGCAGGGACCAGTCGCAGGGACTAGTCCCCTCGTGTGTGCCGACCTTTATGAAAGTGGTTTTTAAACAACATCGTTTTGTTAAGGAGAGCGATGTAGGTTCATTGATTTTCCGGAAAGCTGAGACTACTTAGCCTGCGAGATCGTCAATGACTCATGGGGACTATTGTTAGTAGTGGTTACACAGTGCTTCCAACTCGACTCGTTGGCAAAGCGATCATAAACTCCATTCTTGAGTCCCCGATGACCCAAAGCAGAGGAACGAAAATAGTGTCGGCATTCGAACAATGGCCTTGTCGTTATCATGACGTAAATTAAAATGGACCGGCATCGTTGTTATAAAAATAGATTGCAACTAGCCTGCACTCGTGTCGTTAGGATCCCAATGGAGCCCTTGCCTGAAGGCTGAAACGTTTGTTGTGAATGCCTAAGGGTCGTACTTAACAATATCACGGTTTAAGAACGATTTATTTCTCCAAGTAAAGCCATAGGTTTTCTCCTGGAGAAAGAGTCGTACAGAGGTCACTGGTTACAAACAAACAAAGTTTTCAAGTTGCATACATACATTTAATTCCTTACATACCGGAAGTGCAAATTGTCCATAACAGGTCATCGGAAACCACGAACTACTAAAGTTAAACCTTTTTTCCTTAGGAAAAGGGGAGGGGGGTGAGAGACTATGCGCCGCCTGTAAATTCTTTAGAATTTCTTGCTGATTAAAATGTGACAATCATGAATCAGAAGGGACCCCTCAGGAGGTTTTGTCGCTCGCAATTTGTACAGCCATGAGCGTAAACAAGGACAAAAAACGCACTAAAAACCGAGTATGAAGTTACCCAGAGGAAGAGGAGCGACCAGAAAGCGGTAGCTATGGAAGGAAAACGAGATTGAAGCAAAACGAAACAAAATGACACAAATCAAACCAAAACAAAAGGTGTGCGCCTGCGCTGTAGCGAAACTGCTGCTCAAAGTTATCGTGTTTTGTAAATCACGGCGATAAATCGCACGCGATCACACGATAAATCGCACTAAAATCGCGCTGAAATCGCAGCTGGTTTACACGTGCGAAATTGAAGTTACAGCTTCAGCGCGACAAAAATTGCATTGAGTTGCGCGACAAAAATCGCCTGTGTAAACGGGCCTTTTTACTGCGCACACAATTGACGTCGCCATGTCATGCCACGTCATGCATTAAGTGCGCGCGCTGTTGAAGAAATGTAAAGATATATAGAGGATATTACACGGTGGCGAGAAGATATGAATTTTATGTTCGAGTGGCAAACACAATATCTCACGAGTGAGCGCAGCGAACGAGTGAGATATTGTGTTTGCCACGAGAACATAAAATTCATATCTTCGAGCCAACGTGTAATGTTCTTTTTATTTTGTGGAGACAAAATATCTGAAATTGCCCATTTTTATTCTCTTCTCGTCGCAAGTGTCGAGAAATTCTTTGAAAACCTTCAAATCGTACAAGGTCTTCTTTTTTGTGTTTTCGTTGTCGAAGCTTTCGGAAAACTCTTTCACTTGTTCATCGTTTAGTAAAACAAACCTGCTTGCCACCGCCATAATTCTAAACAACACTGAGGCAACGACGCATTCAGTTCATTCAACAAAGTAGAAAAGGCGGGAATCGTGACGTCATTGAACGATATGACACTCAAAAGCGTGACATACGAAAAATACGCCACTCGGGTCCCGGATGGAGTGGCGTATGGAATCTACGAGTGGTTTAGTTCCCAGTAAAACACTCTCCTCCATATAATAAATAGAGGATATTACACGGTGGCGAGAAGATATGAATTTTATGTTCGAGTGGCAAACACAATATCGCCCCAGCAAAGGTCTCTCTGCTCTTTCCCTGGCCTCATACCAAAGAATGTACAGTTGTTCATCCAAAGGGTATTTAACAGAGCTCTTGGAGAGTGAATTCCTAGAACTCCACGGCTGTAAAAAGTGGCGATGTCTTCATCCTACAACGGATCCGCTGCGTTTGGCCGGTTTCCTTTCCCCACGGATTTTAACTGTTTTTTTTTCTTCTTTAAAATATCTTGAACCTCATGAAACTCTTTGTCGTTGAGGACGGAAAATCCATAATTGTTTTTTAGAAGATGCCGGTCGATGCTTTGTATGAACGCTCTGATTGACGAGAGTTCGTACTCTTCACCATTTTTCTTTCGGACAGCGAGAACAAATTTTTTGATGATTTCTTGCAGCTCCGCAGGCGCGATATCCTCAATCTCTCTCTTGTCGTCGCAAGTGTCGAGAAATTCTTTGTAAACCTTCAAATCGTACAAGGTCTTCTTTTTTGTGTTTTCGTTGTCGAAGCTTTCGGAAAACTCTTTCACTTGTTCATCGTTTAGAAAAACAAACCTGCTTGCCACCACCATAATTCTAAACAACACTGAGGCAACGACGCATTCAGTTCATTCAAGAAAGTAGAAAAGGCGGGAATCGTGACGTCATTGAACGATATGACACTCAAAAGCGTGACATACGGAAAATACGCCACTCGGGTCCCAGATGGAGTGGCGTATGGAATCTACGAGTGATTTAGTTCCCAGTAAAACACTCTCCTCCATATAATAAATAGTGCTAGGGGACATTTTAATATCTATGCACGTGTTTAATTCTCTTAAATTTTCGGTGACCTTATCAATTTAACAAATTTAACTGAGAAAGTGGATCCACAGCGAATCATTTTTAATATTTTTTAACTGACAACCACTGAGGCCTTGTCGAGTTACGAGGGCCAATTTGTCATAATTGGGGTAGTTTTCCACACGCTTTATTTCCAAAACGAAGTCAATTTTTTTGCATTTCTGGCGTAGGTAACTCATTATCTGACTGTAGCAAAAGTATGAAAGGAAATCTGCGTTGAAGAAGATTTGAGCGCAAACGTCCTTAAGGACGGTGCCTCCTAATACAGGTGTATTTTTGCAAAGGTTACGACTATGGGGAAAAGCAGATTTTAGCAAGAGTTATTGGAATCCAAAAAGAAAAATGTGGGTAACCACGCATTTTCCAGAGATAATAAAGCAACCATAATTCTAAAAACGCGTTAAAATACAAATAATGTATGGCAATTTCTTTCCAAATTTAAACTCGATTATCTCTGGAAAATGCGGGGTTACCCCCAATTTTCTTTTTGGATTCTGATAGCCCATCCTAAGATCTGCTTTTTCCACGTAGTCATAAACTGCGCAGAAATATTGTTGTATTACTGGGCAAATTCCTTAAGAAACCCGCACATACCGAGATGCGCAGAACGTATGCGCAGTAACAAAAGGAGGCACCGTCCTTAAGCTTAAGTGGGAGCCGATGTAAAGGAGTCAGCTTTGTAAGGTACTTTGCTTTTATACTCTTTATATTTTGAGTCTACGGCCTCTACGATCCACATATTTCCAGGAGCATAGGGGTGATAGGCTTCTGATATTTCACAATTTTTTCTTTTTTTTACTCTTGTACTGCATTAACCTGTGATCAGGCTCTATTTTCGTTTCGCTCGGTGAAACATTCAGGCGGAACGGGCGAAACGAAAAATAGAGCCTGATACAATTCTTCTACGGAACGTCTGCCGCCCACTTTTTTTGATTGATTGACATTCAACAAAACAGCCAATCAAAATTTCTTCTGCTTGCACGATCCTCGGTATGCAAATTTCCCATAACGGCAATTCGCAGAAAGTCACGTAAATGTCGGCAAAATAAGAAAATCATAGGCTACGATATATCTTCTAGGCACAAGTACTCAAATTTACACGATTGCTAACTTGAAGGTTCTGGTCTGTACACGGTTGCTCTGTCTGAGCTGAAACTGAATGAAAATTCAAAACACGACGAGGTTGTCGTGTACCAAAATATGCTTGCATGCTTGAATCATTTCCCATTTCAGGTGGTATCCGGAAATATTCGCATGTTACTAAAACGAGGAGTGGGGAATGGGGAATGGGGAATGGGGAATGGGGAATAATGGTCAGCGGTAATATCTAAAAAATAGGTTGGAGTTTGCGCAGTACGGCAAAGAGACGACGACTGGACGTGGTAAGCGAAAGATGGAAGGTAAGAATGTTTATCGGCCAGTTTTTCCTGAGATTTTGGAATTATTGAGTTTCTGTTTATTAAAATTAACCAAAACTATTGAATTGCAGGTAATGAGAGTGACAATAATGTCTAGGATCACGAGATCATCATTATCGACGGGTTGGTATAAAAAGACTCGTATCACTTTGAGTACAGTCGCTTCGAGTGTAACTTACATGTTCTCTGTATTTTGATGTTTTAGCGACGAACCAGTGACAGAGGATGATTCTTTGTTTGAACTGGCGAGAATGAATCTTTGTTTAAGGTACGAAAACGTAGAATACGGCTTGCAAAGTTAAACCGGCCGCTGCTTAACTGTTAGAGCACTTGCCATCGAATTTTGAATTGATTTTTAATGGCGTTCATATTTGAGTTATAATCTAGATTCATTTATGGTTTGCAGAAAGAACTGAGTGAAGTGACTGCAATATTAAGCTGTTCTTCAATTAAAAAGAAAATACCCCAGCGAAGAAGCATGGAGAATAGCTCAATATTCTAGTCACTTCACTCAGTTCTTTCTCAAACCATAAATGAATCTAAATTGTAACTCAAATATGAACGCCATTAAACTTGATTAAAATCAATTCAAAATTCGATGGTAGGTGCTACAAATAATTCATATTATTGTAGTATTCATCATAGTATTCTACGTTTTCATACCCTAAACAAAGATTCATTCTCGCCATTTGCAAACATAGAATCATTTTCTGTCCCTGGTTCGTCGCTAAAACGTCAAAATACACAGAACATTTACTCTTGGTTTTGGTATTAAGGGGCCGATTACATGAGGCGGGCTGGCTCGGTTTGCCGGGATCTCGTCACGTCTGTGAAACACTCTAAAAATCAACTTCGCGATTACATGGAAAAATGTCAGCCCGGTTAGCTGGGATGAATATTTACCATGTAATCGCGATTGCCGGGCCAACACTTTCTTGTCGCTAAATTTCGCTTCAGAGCAAAATGGCTCACCAGAGGATCGATCCTTCTCTTTCTATATAACACATAAAGGTTTATCAGACCATAAAGCTACGTAAAACTGAAAATGATACGCCAAAATAATGGATTAGCGAAAATAAAAACACTTGATTCATGCTCTTCGATGTAGCCATCTTTTCACACGACAGCTTCTAAATTTAGCCGCAGGCGGGCTGGCCCGCCTCATGTAACACCGGGCTAAACAGCCATCTCGACAGACAGAGCCAGTCCTTCTACCGAGCCAGCCCGGTTCATGTAATCGGCCCCTAACACTCGAAGTGACTGTACTCAAAGTGATACGATTCTTTTTACACCAACCTGTCGACAACGATATAACCTCGTGATCCTTAACATTATCGTCGCTCACATTACCTGCAAAACAACAGTTTTGGTTAATTTTGATAAACAGAAACTCAATAATTCCAAAACTCGGGAAAAACTGACAGATAAATATTCTTTCCTTCCATCTTTCGCTTACCACGTACAGTCGTCGTCTCTTTGCCGTACTGCGCAAACTCCAACTTATTTTTTAGATATTACCGCTGACCATTATTCCCCATTCCCCATTCCTCGTTCTCCATTCTCCATTCTCCATTCCCCATTCCCCATTCCCCATTCCTCGTTTTAGTAACATTCCCATTTGTCACCGATTTTCTGCGTAAAAAACCTTGGGCAATTAAGAGAATTACCTTCAGTTTCATTCTTTAGAATAAAGATATAAATAAAACCGTTTATAAACAAAGGAGTATTTTGTAATTTAATTCGAGAAGTGATAAATATTTGAAATTAGCAGCGAATTTTATCTCTAAGCGCAAGCAGCAGCGAATTTTAAAACGAAGAACATTTATTATAAAACTAGTCAGATCCTTTGATGTCAATGTCAGAGATCAATAAAACGACATAAGTATTAAACAATGAATGAATGAACTGAAAATCGTTATTGCGACTTGATTGCGGTTCTCGCCAAACATCAGTTTACCGTTAAGTTTACAGAATTATCGGTTGACTTGTTGATCATTCTTGGCGAAAGACACTTGCTCGTCTGCTGTTCGTTTTGTTTCGTAAAACGCGGAAACAGCCACTACTTTGTTCATGTTATCAATACTAGTTGAAGGCCGTCAAATGAAAATTCCGCGACATGATGCGATAAAACGGAATACATACTTCACTGTTGCTGTACTTCTCTGCTCCAGGTGAGAGACAGCTTGCGTCAAACCGAACGCCATTCTCAGGAGAGAAAGAAATGGTGACAATTCTCCTAGAACGACGAGAATTTATTAGAGCAACACATTTTACTTCGGCAGACTTGTTCCTTGGTTGTTCCTTGGCGATGGCGGTTGTGAGCGAGTCTCGTTGACAATTTATTTCCGTTGACAGCTCTATTGTTAAAGGGCCAATCAGATTGCGAGATTCCCGCGGCCAAAATTTGGCCGCCGACACGAACTCTTTTGAGGGATTGTATCAGGCCCTATTTTAGCGAGCGACCAACATAAGAGGATATGAGAGCGATGCTAAAATTCGGCCTGATCGCAGGTTAGTACTGCATTACAACTGCAAATGTTCTGTTAAACTCCAGAAATGCCAAAGGAAATTCGGAATCTCGTGGCGAATTTTCAGTTTCTCCCTACCACTTTTCTTTCTTGATTCAATGGAGCGCATAATTTTAGAGACTTGAATTAAAATATTGGAAACGTTGCAGTACGCGTGACGTAGATTGACTGAAACTTGTTCACAGCTTAGTAAGTATAGCGTGTTTTTTTTTTTAACTGAGCGTCGTTGGTAATTCGCTTTTGCTCTGCCTTTGTATTACTACGATCTGATTGGTTATGAGAAGTCGTGCCACTCTCTCAATCATTTTACCAAGAAACCATTTTTGACTTGCTTGCACGTATTTTCCGCGTTGATAACTTCATTTACACGTATTTTATTCAAGATTGGTTTATTGGGTTGCGTGTGTCTGGTATAACTAGCCAGAATCATGGCCTTTGTTTTGGTTCTACGACCGACTTAATTAAAAAAAAAGCTATGATCGCTTCACAGGGTCATATTTTCGTGGATTTTTTTACGCAACTTTTAAAGCAATTGCGTACAGAACTGCAATAGTTTTTCATGCAGTAATCTTGTATCAGCTGTTCACATAGACGATGCTCCATAAATTTCTCTTCCATCCGTTCATCTTCTACGGGGGCGCCAAATGTAAAGTAAGGATTAGAAATTGCGTCGTTTATTTCCTTAATTGTAAAATAATTTTAGATTTGAAAACGTTGATTTATAAACAAAAGGGGAGTACTAATTGCCTATGTAAATAATTTCAGATATGGAAATAATATCACTCCAGAAAACTGAACTCAAAGTGATTTTCGCCGTGCAGAGTAAATTCTGTGATTTATTTATCATAATCTATCATGACTATTGCCACGCTAAATGTGACGTTATGATTTATATATCCTGCCTTCTTAGGCCCGGAGTGAGTTTTATGATTTATCTACTTTTGCCTTCTCAAGTGTGAAGTTAATTATGTATCATGACCTTTGATCCGAGCGGGTTTTTGTTTCATGATTCAGATGTATGTAAACCTAGGTGAACGAGTATTCTGCAATTTAATTTAGTTTCAGAAGTGGTAAATATTTGAGATTTCATCTCCAAACAGCAGCGAATTTTAAAACACGGAACATTTATTGTGAAACTAGTACAGTACTAGTCAGATACTATGATATCGATGTCAGAGAACAATAACACGACATTAGTAATACGGAATGAGCGGACTTCAAATGATCGCGCAAACATCAGTTTACCGTTAAGTTTACTGAATTATCGGTTGACTTGTTGACCGTTGTTGGCGAAAGATACTAGACCCTCTGCTGTTCGTCTTGTTTCGTAAAACGCGGGAACAACCGCAACTCTGCTTAAAATAGCTGAAAGCTTTCAAATAAAGAATTCGAGACATGACACAATGCGATAAAACGGGACAAATTAATTTCGGACATTAAAAATTCAGACGTTTTACTTCGGACGTTTAATTTTCGGACACTTTTTCTCTCATTTTGGACAGTTTGCTGAAGCATGCCTAAAGTAACTTTACGCCTGCAAAACATGAATTAGACTGAAGCAAAGTCTGTCCGAGTCCGCTACTGGTTCCCGTAAATTCAAACAATATCCCCTTTCAAACTACGACAAATAATTTCCCTTTTTGCCTTGCAAATGATATCATGCATGTTCAATCGATTGAAAATTAAATTTTACCGATTGACGATTGTGTCCTCATTGAACATGGCAGTTTTGTAGTTTTGTCACTTACAATTAATTATTAGTATTATCAGTATTCATGTTTCCCTTTTCATGTTTACCTTTTTGAGCTATTTTGTCTACAAAATAGCCTCATAGTCGGCGTGCAGCCTCAAGTTTCTGGGAAGGTTGGTTCTTTGGTTGGTTGTTTTTTGGGTGGCCAATGTTCGGCATTCCCGACGACTGTCGAATTTTACCGAAAGGCTAGTTGTCGGGGCCGGAACAAAAATGCAGATGAGAACGCACGTAAAATTCTGCTATTAAAGCGACACTACGAAGGTGTCCTGATTTCATTCGCTTGATGTTGGATATTTATATATCAAATAGAAATGGCTGGCTTCCTTGTGGTAGACTTCCTTAGAAAACGAATCGTCAGCACAAACCCGGTTTACACGTGAGCGGAAGCGAGTTCTAGTAAATAATCCTCTGTACGCATGCGCACAACTTACGTTTTGAGTTATATGGTTCAACTTTAGAGTGTGAGAAATAACATGACTTCTCTGCAGGGATGTCCCATAGTAAATGATGGTAAATAGATGGCAAATAGTTTGAAGGTATAAAATGGGCAGAATCGTGAATTTCGAACTAAAACGAATTATTGTTCGCACCTTTTGGTAGGTTTTAAAATTAATGCCCATGCCACTCAAACACTAGGTCCGTCAAAGGCAGAAGGTCGACAAGGAAAAACATTGTATGGGTGGCATAAACGTTGCTCGTACGTGCGACTTGCTAAGCGCAAAGTTAGAGGTGACTTATCAGAGAAATGGGTTTCTGGTTAGGCTGCGTGGCGGTAGCGGGATTGTTTGTACAAAGTTTGAGCGGAAAGATCAGCAGACAATCAAATCAAATCAAATCAAAACAATTATCACCTCCAATACGAAGACAAAAACGCAACAGCTCTACGCAAGATTCGTTTCACAGTCTTATAGACACAAACATCGGTTATCATTTTTCAGATTACGAAAAACGCACAAATTTACTCATTCCCCGCTTCCTTTTAAGTTTCTCCCTTTTGTTACTCAACTCTAGCTGCCACGAAAGCCAATAAAAAGCGCCGAAAACGAACTTATGACAGTCTCATGAAAGTCTCGTGACTCGCCATTGAACTTTGTCTCATCACATGTTTGTACGTGACAAAACACCACTTGTTTACACAAAACAGTAATCTGATCTCACGCTCAATCAACATAACATGTTCTTTACACGTGAAACGACCCACACTAAACATTATCACATGACTGCCTGGCCCTACGATAAAATCCCCCCCCGGACCTATTAAAGCACAATTTGGCCTTGAGTTGATCACGTGTACTCCACCTGATAAAATTCACGTTGTTAACCACACAGGCCAACCACTCCATTATTCTCGAATTCGCTCATTTAAAATTCCAACGATTCCTTTGCCCATTACCACCTCTCTACATAACAAAACATCCCTTAATATTATTTTCACCCAATTTTGTATCTTACTTTCACATCAAAACGCTCGTCAAAACAAAATTTATTCGTTAAACACAACCACTGATTTTTGTGTAGCTTCAGCGAAGCTGAGACCACTACCGTGTGGCACCAATATTTTTGCGGGAGTTTAATTTTGTGAATGGTGATTTTTTTGTGTGTGTTTTGCAGGACTAATCTTTGCGATTGGGGAAACTGTTTATTCTTCTTGGAATTAATTTTTGCGATTTTCCGGAAGCCGCCTTCTATTTGGAATTATAACATTCTCGTTTTTTGAGTATAAACAATCGAATGCAGGTGAACAACATGCAGATGTATAACACGTTAAATCAGTTTAATAATCAATGGAGTACCTTCAGACGATCCTTTTCTTTAAAGCTATTAACAGCTTATTACTTGTAATGTACCGACTGCAATTTCATCGTTTTATTTCTGAATGGTTTGCTTCTAACTTCGTTTTATTTTTGAACGAAAGAGACGGTTAAAGTAAATGGGCACCAACATAATATTACATGACATGTAAAAGGCGATGTTTGTATATAAATTTCGACAATGGAGTAAATTTTTGCAGAAATTATTTTTTTCCGCGGGAACTTTTTTTTGCGGATCGTGAAAAAACCGCGAAAATCATAAAAATTTGAATCCCGAAAAAATTAGTGCCACAGTCAACCACACGGTATGTCAGCACGTGCAATGTTTCTGGCTTTTTTGTCAGTTTGCTACGTGACTAGTCACGCAAGACTTGCACAAGACACACAATGGCATGATCTTTTCTAACAAGGCACGCTTATTACTCGATTTTAGCCGTGTGTTCCAAAATGTAAGTCCGTGTGAAATAATGTGGAAAATAAAACAGAGCTTATCTACATATTTGTCTGGATACGGGAGTTGCCACGTTCGTCAAGCATGATGTCACGCAAGAAGAAGACGTACGTGACTCTCAAGATCGGCTATTCTCTTCTGGTTCAAACATTACAGAATTAATTTTTGTGACAAGTTACGCTTCCTACTATATCCAAAATATTTGTCCATGGAAAAATATTCTTTCCATTAGAAAGCCACAAAATTAAATTTCAATCCATTGAGCTGCCGAGAAACATCTGAGAATGAGCTTCAGAAAGGGCTGTTTTGTATTATTTTGTTTGTCCCATATTCACACTGTTGTCAGATATTTTACAGATTTCTTCTGTACTCCACCTGTACTTCTTGTTTTGTCGTCATTTGAAGCCACACTTGTACGCATTAGCGTACCATCTATTGATCAACGACGCATACGAATTCGAAACCACTAATATAAACTCAAACATTGATCTTTGATCACCCTCAAATCTGTAAGAAGCCCTGGGAACGAGGTTGCACAATATCGGACACAGCTCCACTTAAAAACTCTGTCTAAAAACCAATACTTTTCGAATGCTCAACGCTACTCAAATAACCAACATCACAGTAGTGTACCTTGGTACGCGCACGTTCATTCAATAACCGATTTCCGTACCTCTCATTGACAGCTACAAAATAGCTCAAGCACGCTTTGCGTGCCTATGTTTTATAGTAGTTATCATAATATGCATATATATTTTTTAAATTTTTACATTGTAAAGTAGGTCGCATTTCAGCCGGCCCGGGGGCTGCAATGATTTTACTTTTAATAAAGCTATCTATCTATCTATCTATCTATCTATCTATCTATCTATCTATCTATCTATCTATCTATCTATCTATCTATCTATCTATCTATCTATCTATCTCTAATTTGGAGAACCGGCGATGCAGAACATCTTGCCAAAATTATCAAACTCAGGCTAGTTCACGCCAAGACAGCTTGCGTTACATGTGACGTCATTTTCATTTAATTTTCAACAGCTTTATTGACAATAAACGAGAGCCAATCAGCGCTCGAGAATTCGCTCAGTTACTGTAAAAAAGTGATTTAATCTCAGACTCGTGCAGTCTAATCTCTTGCAAAGTAAACGACGGTCTTTCTTCCTCTTCTTTCCCCCGAGCCTCGACCGAGTGACCAGGCCTTCGCGCCTTTTGAAAGTAATAAATTAACATTTGGCGCGCTTTTGGGGCAATAAACTGCCATTAGGCGAGTAGGCTTGAATAAATTCTGCCGACAGAATTTCAAGCAGAATAAGCGATTTTTGAGGCGAGCATTCTGCCGACAGAATACGGCATTTTTGAGCAGAATTTGAGCAGAATAACAAAAAATCAGTGACACTAATGATATGCATAACAGCTGTAAAGAAAACTTGAAAACTAAATACAAAACAAATGGAAAATACCTTGTGACTAATGTGATTATTAGCTAAATCGCACTCACATGATTCACTGTTTCGTCTAATATTAGTGATATAAAGTAAGATGAATTACAATTTTGCTACGCATAATGTAGATCTAATTATTATTTAGGGGTTAGGCCTAGGCTCCCTACCATATTTGCGAAAATCATAAGGCCCAAAGGGCCGAAAATTGTTCGGGTGCCGAGCAGAATTCGAGCAGAATAAGGGTGTCTGAGCAGAATTTGGAGCAGAATAAGCGATTTTTATGAGCACTGCGGGCAGGCAGAATAAGCCATTTACGAGCAGAATTTATCCAAGCCTATAGGCGAGACGTAAAGTTATACGTAATTCAGAAATTAAAACATTGCACGATCAAAGCTATGATAGGTGCACGCAGCCTAGTTTCTATGTACGCATAACAGCGTGGCAAACAGTTTCAAACGGCCAAGTTACGATGACTGGTCGCAACCAGCTTGCATAAATTTACGTTGATTCCCGTTGAGTAGCCGATGACGGCAAACAAAACGCGAAGTTAGAACATTTCCTATGTTTACGTCTTGTTTATGACAATTAGCAAAGCAACCGCGAGGAAACAGCGAATTGCAAGTGCCCTCGCAAAAGGCTTGGATAAATTCTGCCGGCAGAATTTCGAGCAATAATAAGCGGCAGAATAAGACATTTTCGAGCATAATTTGAGCAGAATAGCGGAAAATCAGTAACACTAGTGACATGCATAACAGTTGTAAGAAAAATTGGACACTAAATACAAAACAAACGGAAAATACCTTGCAATTAATGTGATTATAAGCCAAAGCGCGCTCACATGATCCCATCACATACTTTGAAGTCAGCAGCATTACGCACATTACATTACCAATTACAATTTCGCTATGCTGACGAATACCTAATTAGTATTTAGGGGTTATGGCCAGCTTGTGGTTACGTGAGGAAAAACTGAAAATTTTACCGAAATGAAGCAAAGACCCGACGAGAAAGTAGTCTGGAACAGCCGTGCCTTTTTTAACATTTAGTGTGGAACAGGGTCGTAAAATTAGCATTTTGTGGTATGGAGCAGGTTAAGACGGTTTTTGGCCCAACGGCACACCTGCACCAAATTTTGGGAGGAGTACCCCCTCCCCGGTTTCCTTTTGGTCCTTAGGACAGAGGCGTAGCCAAATGGAATAGAGAATAGGGCGCCCTATTCTCCACTGACGAGGCTGTCCACAGGCCAAGTACAAATACAAAAATGAGTTGGCAAGAATTCAATTCTCTTTTGTGATTTTGAGTGAACAGCGCACATGACCATTAGACTGTCCTTACCCGCACCTTCCTGTTACGGAACGACAGTCGAGCCCTCCAAAATTCATACGAACTCGATCTGTCTCTCTAATACGGATACGTCAGTAACAAAATTTCTGACATGGGCGCCGCTGACGGAGCTGTTCTCGTGACTACGTGTACGTGACCGGGTTTTATAGCTCTCGTGCAGTTCGTTGGCTAGACTTAGGTTTTGCATTTAATAATGGTTTGACCTTACCATGTATCTAGTCCGAAAGCCAAACTAATTGATCATTATTTGAAAAGCTTTTGCAAGAGTTACGCTGTATTTAGGTGCTTTCTTGTTAAAAAGTTATGTATTCGATGCATGAGTGGTTCGCTGGTGGCAACGTTTCGACGTTTGACGCTTGAAAGCGCTGTCCTGATGGTGACAAGGACCGCGCGGCATAGTTTAAAGTGGGGGGTGGGGGGGGGGGGTTAACTCGATCGCACAAACGTGAAGGAGGCGGGGCGGGGAGGCAGCATCACGTGAAAACTTGACATTTTTGTCTTCTTAAGTAACTAACAATACATCTAACAATGCCTATCATATAGACCCTTTAGTAAGGAATCAGAACTATACTAAGGGGATCAAACTCTTCGACTTACTCGTCGATACTTAGTTCACGTTTTGGTGGTCTAGTGCAGAATAGAAGACAACATACAGTTACGGTTTTCTCATTTTGAATCTTATTCCTTTCCCTTGCCCACGATAACAAAATGAATGGAATGCAGTCGGAATGTTTTCTTTAATCAGGATAGACAAAATTACATTCTTTTAGGCAAAGGCAGCGCTATCGGTGGGGCAGGTGGGGTATTTGCCCCACCAACTTTGGAGAGCTTAAATGGCGGCTTACGGAGATGAATAGTGTTGCAACATCCTTTGGCCAGATGATGGGGCGCTTAATACACTAGAGTTCGCAAAATAAATATTCCATTAATTATAAAAATATTCCATCAAAAGCCTACAATTTTGGCCCCGGAGATATTGCGACTTTAGAAGTGGAGATATGGTGAACCAAGCCGTTCAGTACCCTTTGAGTTACTCCTTGAAAGCGATAGCATTGTTTTGTGCCAGCGGAAAAGTCGAAGACGGAATTAGTAGGGAAACTTCAAGATGGCGGCAACAGAAATGACAGCTTTTTTGGGAAGACGTTGAGTTGAATGATGTCTTGACATATTTGAAAAAGATCCCTAGTGTAACTATTGATCATTTCTCTTAAGTTTTTAGCCTTGTCTGGTTGATTCTTGTGGTACCTGCTACGAATGCTATGATTGACCGCTTGGCCTCTGTCCTCAGAAGACTCAAACATATCTGAGAACAACTATGTCACAAGAAAGATTAAATCACTGCAAGGTCCTCCACGTTCAGAAGGAAATGACTGACGAATTGAACAAGGCCAATAATGGAAATCAGTTTGTTTCAGTATCAAATGACAGACAAAATCGCTTTGGAAAATTCGGTTCCAACTGAAGCCTTCCCACAATCACGTATTGAACACTAAAACACACTGACAGAGAATAATTCACCGAAAGTATGATTTAGTCTAAGCAAACAACCAAAATGGAGTCTCACCCATCCTCTGCCTTTCTCCCAAGTGTCCGAACGTGTTTCGTAATAAAATGCCTTATGGTGTCCTAAAGAAATTAAAATATTTCACTTTTCATGCGAATGAAAGTGAACTCCGAGATCGCCTTGGAAACTGTTTTTCCGGTCTCAGAAACGCTGGAAACCGGATTTTAGAGAGTTTCATTTCAACAATTTTCAGCGGGGGGTGGGGGGGCATGCCCTCGAAAACCCCCTAGAACCTCGTGCCTCCGGCGCTTGTCACACGCCTTACGGCATGAAATAAGTAACGTTTGGGAATAATCGGCCCACTAAGGCAATAAATTTCCAGCGCCACTCCTGTTAGGGAGTCGGTATTCTGGTGGAGTAGCCAGGATAGACCCAAAATAAGGCGCGTTCACCTGTTTATTTTCATCTTTTAACACATTTTTAGACGTATCCGGCAAGGTACGACCCTCGACGTATTTGCATTTAAGACCTCAAATTCAAAAACGTTTTTCTTGAAACTTGTCTAAACAATCCTGTACAATTTGTTATCACTATAGAACAAGGCCAACTGAGAAAACTGAGCTGAGTGTCAAGAACAATATATTTCACTGAAGTCAAACTTTTGGTATGTCCTTGCTGCTGAACACCTTATTGGTCACCGCTGGTTAGAGCGAAAGAGATCTTTCAGCGACTTTCGCAAAGTCTACGTGCATTGAGAAGTTTAAAGACGTAACGCTGATTTTCGACGAATATCAAAGCACACTGCTGTCGATAATCTTATCTGGAGACAGACTACAGTCCGCGATGCCCCGATCGCCGGACCAGACGAAAACGAAAGTCTACAAAATCTCAAACTCTGTAAGAGCAAAAGAGAGTGAATGAGAATTCAAGACAGCAAGAGTTTTAACTTCCATCGATCCTATTTAAAAGCTGAGCAGGTGCAAACTCTTCCAGAGTCTCTTAGAGCGCACGTGAGTTTCAACTAATCAAGCCAAACGAGAGCAAGGTGACTTGAACTCTTGGAGAGTATTCTGTTCCTATTTCGTCCATATAAAAATTTTAAAAGTTAGATCTAACTGGGGAAAACTAAGAACTGGTCAACCCAACTAATGAATTTTCCAACTGTTTTCATTTATTTATTTTTTTTTAATGGCACTAAAAAGTTAAGGGGGGGGGGGCTAAAGCCCCCTTAGCCCACCCCTTGCGTGGTCCCTGATTAGAACTTTATTTAGCTCGGCGCAAGGCCCGCGTTAGGAAATGTTGGTCAAGTGCATGCAGTTTACCTCCGGAATGGCTCATAGCCTTGTTCTTGACGGTCTTGAAGAGTTTTTTTAACCGCATCTCAACCACTTTTAAATATAGGAAAACCAAAAAGATTGAAAACTGCCTGACGGTTAAAGGTTTCAGGACGGACAAGAAACAGCACACGAATAACTTTTAATCTGGTATTTAACCTTTATTGAGTATTTATTGTCATTTTTCGTTGGTTGACTAAACTAGCGAAAATGGTCTTTACAAATCCTTATATTTTGTCAGTAAAGCGGTCTGTTGACAGCCTAAGATCCCTGTGATCTAAGCTTACAACTAGGTATATTGCAGCCTGACGTACGCTTAAATAATTAATTCAACGAAGATTACCTGGTAGAGGTTTATACTCTTTGTTCCTGGCAGGGGAGTGATAGAAAGCTGGAATCGGAAACATCAGCCCTGCTCTGTTCTTCTCGGTACAAAAACAACCGGTTGCAAACGCTGCTACGCCAGTCTGGAAACAGGTGGAAATAAACCGTTTTGCTGACTGCCCTTTCTTGGTTTACAAAAATAATCCTGACCTTAGAAACGCCATTGAAAAATGTGATCATTCGGCAAAGATAATGTGTGATCTATATAAGTGCGAATATGGAACAACATCTTCCCTTTGACTCTTTTTGAAAAAGCTTTTTGTTTCTTTCTTTCTTTGTTTTCTTTTGTTTTGTTTTGTTTTGTTTTGTTTTGTTTTGTTTTGTTTTGTTTTGTTTTGTTTTGTTTTGTTTTGTTTTCTTTCCTCCTTCCTGCTTTTTTCTGATTGTTTGTATCTTGGGAAGTTAGAACTTCTTCAGCAAACTCAGTTCATGTGCAAAATTCCAGAATTATCTTGTGACAATGGCCGAATCATGGCAAGTGAATCAGTTGGCGAAGCAACTGCCCGTCATGATGATCATAATAATAATAATAATAATAATAATAATAATAATAACTTTATTAATGTGTCCATGGTCACGAAACAAAGATGAAAAATTTGCATAAAAGAAGTACACGATCAAATAACTAACCTCTTGGGGTATAAACAAGTATAACGGACAGGACGATCTGCAAAGTTTCAGCGCCGTTATGTGATTATGCGTGATTCAAGACGAGCAAATCATAGCCGGCGAATCATGCTAGAAAAACCAGGGTCTACAAATAGCGGTGAAGTCGGCTGTAATCTAACAGCCCGGGTAGAGCACCTAAGAATCTAGCGTACTCTTGATCCGCGTTCTATGATTATGATACATGTACCCAGTCATCCGATCTGTGCCAGGGTAAAAAGTTCCTCCTGGCTAACTGTTCCTATCTGTGGCGGGGTAACAAGTTCCTCTGTCCTCATTCTGGCTAACTGTTCTAACTGGCAAAAGGCAGGTACAGTGGAAACCAGCCTTATAACCACCTCGTTAACTCTTTAAACCCAACATCAAAATGCAGGTTCTCCCAACTGTTGTCCATATATTTCTCATGGTACAAGTTGGGAGAAACCCGCATTTTGATGCTGGGTTTAAAGAGTTAACGAGGTGGTCGGGGGTTCCACTGTCTCTGCATTATAACCACCTCTTTTGATCTTTGAACCCAACATCAAAATTCAGGTTCTCCTAACTATTGTCCATATATTTCTCATGGTACAAATTGGGAGGCTACAAGGGCACTTTAGAAATGTCTCTATTTATGTAAATTACGAATTTTTTTGTCTGATTTTTGCTTCATTTTATGAGGGGCGTAAATATCAATATCTTAAAATCGCAGCCACCTAGGAAGCTCAATCTACATCAAAAATGTTTTGCTAGCATAAAAGATGTTTGAACTGAAAAGAGAAGGTGTTAAGTTTTATTTTTCTAGAAATATTGTAGAAAATTGCAGGAATGACCAAAAACAGCCTGTAAAAATTGAATTATGTTTTACTTGAAAATGGTCTTACAGATTTTTCTCGACCTTCGCGTACAAGTTGTGTAGGTTGAGTAGTTCAAATACTTCAAGTTTCGTCATAAAGTGTCTGAATAGATTTCGAGATAGTCGACATTATTTAGTATGAGGGGCTGTCCATTACTGTTGCCATAGTGACAGCTGTTGTTAGGAAACCAATGAAAAAATAAACTTTGGTCATATGTTCAAAAGATGGTGCAGTATCAAGGAAATCGAAGTTTTTCTTCAATCCAAAATTTTGATTTCAAAAGATACAGTCCAAGGCCAAGAAACTGGTGCGAGGCCTTCAGATCTGGCCGAAGCGCTAACCACTACACCTCCGTGTCGCCACCCGTTTTCTCAACTTTTTCCCGTTAATATGCTACCAAATTGTTGTGGCGCCTTGCATTGGTGGTCGTTCAAACGGGTTCCACTGTATAATTATGTGCCTTTATCCCATTGTTTCCACCACTCGTTAAAAAGATGTCCTCCGGGTCAGCAGTATAACCATCTCGATTGGAAATGGACCGAGCAATATCCTCACGAATAATTCTTAATCCAAAGATGTCTGTGTAAGAACCTACATGAACACAATTTAATTAGCGGTTACGAACAGTTGTCGAAGGTACTATGTTTCCGCTTCAATTTGAGGCATAGTGTTATGGTTTTGACTTTTGAGAAAGCAAGCTTTTTTATCATTAACCTGTTTACTTTCAAGAATGTCCAAATTAAAAATGTGAAAAGAAAACCTAGTATTTTTGTTGTTGTTGTTGTAAAACTAACACCTAGGCCCAGTTGTTCGAAAGCCGATTAGCACTAACCCTGCGTTAAATTTTCAGTTGTGCAAGGTTTCCGATTGTCTTGTTTAAAAGTGTTACCGCTGCTAATTTTACGTGACAATTTGAAAGCAGCCAAAGTGAAATTGTTAGGTGAAAATAATTTACTGGAATCCACGTCGTTATGGATTGTATTAAAGTGACTTAAAAATTGACACTAATCCTGGGTTAGCTTAATTAACCCTGGTTTAAACAACCGGGCCCAGGATGTCTGAATGTACTGCTCAACATCCCTCAATTAAATGGTCAAGAGGTCGCAATGGTCATAAGGAGCTCATTCACAAACTCAAAAGCTACAACCACCTCAACAGCATGTAGATTCCTTATGATGTGATACCACCTTATTCAGCATAATAATCACTGAGCACCGTACGAAAATAATGCACAACAGTTTTCATTGCAGCAGAGCTCCTATGCAGCCGAAGGCCGCATAGCGGAGCACCATGGGTAAGAAATTTGGTAACCTATGGATCCGAGAAATTTTGGTTCCGGACGTCAGCGTACGCCCGCCCGTACAGACTCTAGGGGAGGGGGAGGGGAGTCCCAAGGCAACCCGACGGGGGTTGGAGAATACTATCTTTTCTTGGCGGGAAATCGCGCGGTGCTTTTGGGGAACCAGAGTTTTTCTTGGCGGGAAATCGCATGACTACTGTCGCTTTGTAAAAGAGGTTTCTTTAAAATAAGCTTATTTAGCAAAACGATTGTTCGACAGTGTTGAAGTCATAAACTTCAGAAAAAATATCTAACATCTACAAATGGAAAGAAAAAGTTCAAAACAATACTCAATTGTCTTTTTGGTGAAAGGCGAAAAGTTCAAATTACGAAATTTGCCTTCGAGGACTTCATCTTTGTTGTGTTCTGCTGCGAACTCGGTCGGCACATTGCTTGGGTTTGCAGCATTTGGCAGTGGTCCCGACGCCAATTATAGCAGGGCTAGTGCCCTCTGGTTTTTTCTGTCCACAACCATGGCTTTTGCAGCGGTCCGAACACATTTTCCCAGGAAAAAACACCCGCACGTTCATCGATCGAGCTGCGATCGATAAACAGCTGGATAAGTATTAAAATTAGCACACAGTTTGCTGATATAACGAGCGTGGCTGAATGGACATCTTACTTTCCGTAAAATCCAGAGCACCGCGGTTCGATGCCCCGAGGGGGGAAAAAAGGTTGTCTTTATTTTTTTACTACTTCAAGGAGAGTATTTTCAGAATTAAGAATTACCAGCGACAAAAAATGTGGAGCTCCACTTTAAGGCTTGGCTAAATCTATATATTATTTGAGAGGATGATTTGAATGGACGCATCTTAAGGCTACATCCAAGAACTCAAAAGTTAGAACCAACTAGTACAGCAAAATAAACATTCTTTATTATAGCAATTATTTTTAGTACTGGTAATTGGACTGCATGAGTGGAGTACAATTCAGGGAGTAATCGGGCGAGTAATTTAAAAAATCGGCCAAGCGCGTAGGGCGAAGACGATTTGAAATTACGAACACGATTACTCCTGAATTGTAAGACACGAAGTCTAGTTACCAATTAATCGTTTATCGCGATTGATTGTGTTTGAGACGACGTTATTTGTGGTAATGTCGTCTCTAAATGCTGGCTTGTGATTGGTTCAAACACTGTCTTGACAACGCAGCTTAGGTCAAACTTCAAAACTTTTCTTCTCAAAACCGCCGGGCAAAATTTTAGTTTCTGCTCAGTAACATAGTTGGAAAAACAATGTGATTCATCCCTGCAAGCAACTTACCTTGACAGATTTCCCAAAATGTGAGTGCCAAAGCTTTAAAACTGTGAATTTTTCTTTGAAACAGTTTGTTTTTCAGTTTTTATTTCGCGATGCGCGCGCTATATTGAGTTTAATATCATTTGTGTTCTAGTTTTAACCTGATAAAAACGTTGATTTTCACGTTATCCTATTATTTTGTCGATCCCCGTCGTTTGATAAAATATATGTTGATGCACTGAAAGAGTTTATTTTGTTTCATTAGGCAATCTTTGGTTGAAAAAAGCAATGATTTCAAACATTTTGCTGCAAAAGCAAAATTGTTCTCGTGAGCAAGTATCGGCGAGTAAGAATTTCTGTTTTGATCAACAAAAATTATTGTTCGGGCTTATCGTTTTTTCGCAGAAAAGAGACATGGATCGCGATAAAAAACTAAATTCGATTTTGAGACGACATTACGGCTTTATAATGACGGCGTTGGGAGAAAATATATTCCGTATTGAGTCGCGAATCCCAACTAGCCGTCATTCTAAAGTCGTAAAGTCGTCTCAAAATAGAATTTAGTTTATACTATAACAAACTGCGAGAGCAGAAAATCTACGTGGACATATTTTTAATTATCAGTTTTGCAAGGAGTAGAGAAACAGTTATAAAAATCCCCATTTCAGTGCGCCTGATTAACACGCGCGCAACGTAGTTGTCCCATTACAGTATCCAATTACAAAAAGTTCAAACTGGACAGTTCTAATTGGACACCCACGTGACCGAGCTCCAATTAGTAATGGTAATTGGACTGAGTGGAGTACAATTCAGGGAGTAATCGGGAGGTAATTTTAAATCGGCCGAGTGCCCGTTTCAGTGCACTTGATTTAAAATTACGAGCACGATTACCCCTGAGATTTGTACGACACGAAGTCCAGTTACCAATTAATCGTATGTATAACCAAATGCGAGATTAGAAAATCTACGTGCCCTTCGAAGATATATTTTTAATTATCAGTTTTGCAAGCAGTGGAGAAACAGGCAATAAAAAAAAGAACCCATTTCAGCATTTTGTTATAGATACGATTACGTATCAAAAAGGCGCGCGGAGAACCAATCACAATCGATCATTTTGTCATAGATACGAATATTACAGCAAATGATAGACAAAAACAAACACTTAAAATGGTTACCCATTGAACACCTTGATGCTGTTGCACTGAGGATCCTGCGGGCTTTCTCTTATAAATCTTGTGGAAAGCTTAGTCATCAAGAAAACTTGGACAAAGTAGACATGACAGAAACTATTGACAAAACGAGAAACACATAACATACTACTAAATGGGAGAGAATACATTAGTTATCAACAAATTATTATTAAAGTATATTATTATTCATTTTACACAAGGTGATGCCTGGCTTCATTAAAATTCTTTCAGTCAGGCAAAGGTTTCCGCTATGCAGTCAGTCCCTGACAGGCCATAATTCAAGTAGTGTTCTATAAGAATGACACGAAATAATTTGTAATGGTGATTGGACTGAGTGGAGTACAATTCAGGGAGTACTCGGGTGAGTAATTTTAAATCGGCCGTGCGCGTAGCGCGAGGACGATTTGAAATTACGGGCACGATTACCTCTGAAATGTACGAAACGAAGTCACTTCTGTCTAGTTTAGTGGAGGAATCCAGCAGCTGATTGGCTTCTCAAGCACTGATTATTTCACCAAGTGCGATCCTGATGAAACGATTTGTGAAAAGATCATGAGACTGAACATTTTGCCAAACTAATTTTATGCTGCACTAGCGATATTTTCGGCTCCGAAACGTTCGGGAGGGGGGCTGTTCGTTTGGGGGCGCTACAGCCCCCCCCCCCCCCCAGCCCTGCTCCGCCACCTCTGTACCTTTCTCTTAATGATTTAGAAGCCGGTTGTTGTGTAAGAAAAACGGTAAGAAATTAAAAAAAAAAACCAGCCAATATTTTCATTTCATTTTATTTTATTTATTCACCACATACGAATAACATTAGAAGATAGAATAGAAGACAAATACACATCTAAAAAAATCAACTTCCAAACCCATAGCGCGGGCAAATCGTTTTCTGTCAGCGAATGCAAAACGAGATTCAGCTATTAAATCAACAAGAATACGGTCAACCTGGGGTCCCTGGGGTACAGCTTGTTCTAAATATACACAGTAAAATTGCTGACCTAAAAGATCGCGGCCTCAACGTACAAAAGTTGCGTGACACTAGCCTGCGTTGCATGTAGGCGCGAAAAGCGGGGGAGAGCGGGGTACGGTTGTGTTCGTGATCGAAAACAAGATCGCCTTTAGCTGCGCTGTTTTCGATTGTTGTAATTAAGCAACTGCCGATTTAAGCAAAGTTTTATGTTTGTATTATTCTGTACAGAACTTATTTACTTGGTTGATTAGTCTTCTCTGTCCGGGTTTGTGTACGGTGGAGATGGCGGCAGAACAGATTATTACGGACAAAACAATCAGTCCTGTGTTCCAGAGTGCCATCAATGCGCGAGGATGGATCGATGTTCGGGCTTATGAGATCCAGCAAGAATTAGCACGGGTGAGTCACAAGCGGAAGATTGTCTAAAGATTGTCTGCCGCCTAGTCCGGCTTCCAAATTTGGGGGTTACCTTGGTGCAAGAACCAGACAAGATTTTCTTGGTTTACACCGAGGTAAAGCCCACATTTGGACCACGTTTTGAGAGGGCTGTGCATTCAAAGTGATACCCCATTCTAGAAATAAGAATTTTTTTTTAATATCCCGTTCTAGATATTTACTAAATTTCCGATACCCCGTTCTAGAAAAGTTATTTGTTGGTTCGTTCGACTCAAACATCCCAAATACATACACAATTATTTATCCATCTCGGCTTACAACATTAGTTGTAAGTCTTAATAACCATAAATCGCTACCACATTTGCAAAAATACACTGCGTTCTAGAAAACGTCTTGAATATGGAAACCCCCTTCTAGATCAGGAGTCCCAAACTCGTGACCCTGTTGGGTGGCACACATTACACCCACAGAGGTATTGTGAGGGAGTACCCACCCCTGGGGCAATGATGCAAAATTCTAAACGAATGGGACCACCCTGGTAGCTACAGTCAAACTTGTGTTAAGGGATGGGTCATTATTTAGAGGGGGAGAAGCCTGGTGCAAATGGAGGGAGGCCATGTTCAAATTCTCCTGACCCTTCCCTTTGCAAAGCACCTTTTTTTGCTGACCCTCCCCCACCCTTAACCAGGGTTGTAGTTAGAATTTTCAATAGATGGAAGAATACTTGTAATAGGCGGCAGGCACTAGACGCCGCTTGCGGATTCTGCATCACGTTTTCAATTTCGGCAGTTGTGTATCATCCTTCCAAGATTCATCAGCCGGAAATTTTTTAGGAATAGCTGGCGATTTTTTCCGGCTGCCGGCTTTTATCTACATCCCTGCTTAACCCCCTTTGTATAACAAAGCTCCCTAAAATGCGTGCATAATATTATGTGCCCCCCCCCCCCTTTTTCCCTGCATAAATATCATTGACCCTACCCCTACTTGCACCAGCCTTCCCCCACCTATAAATAATGACTGGTCCCCAAATGGATATTATCGCTTTTTTTTTTTTCAAACAAATAGGATGTGTTAAAACCAAAACGTGAAAGTGATAATTATTATTTTAAAACACCACCTGACAGTCCAGCATGTGGAGTTCTTTAGGGACTGTTTTATTGTCCATCTATTAATTATTAACTCTTGGCAAACAACAGTGTTGGATATTCCCAATCCACTTTTTCACTCATTTCCTATATAGCTGTGCTAATTTCTATTCATAATTTAAGGACGGTGCCTACTAATATTGAGGTATTTTTGCACAGTTTATGATTAAGTGTGAAAAGCAGATTTAGCAAGTGCCATTCGAATCCAAAACAAAAAATGCAAGTAAGCACATATTTTTCAGAGATAATTAACCAACCATGATTCTGAAAGGCTATAGAAATAATAAAGAACAATGTATTGCATTGTCTTTCCATATTTAATCTCAGTTATCTCTGAAAAATGCATGGTTACCTCCAATTTCCTTTTTGGGTTCCAAAAACGCTTGCTAAGACTTCCTTTCCCACAAGGTTATAAACCACACAAAAATACCTTTGTACTTGTAGGTACCTTCCTTAAGAAATCCAAGTTTTTCGGTCCATTCTGAGATGCACAAAACTTCTGCGCAGTAACAAAAAGAGGTGCCATCCTTAACAGTATTGTCTGTTGGTTTCTTAGAGATCCTTATTAAACTAAGCCATGTCTGAATCCAAAGGGCATTTAATTAGGTTGGTCATCCAAAGAAACCCTACTGATATTACATCTAAATTAATTTAGTGGTGGATTGCATTTGGCATTTAGTAATGGTGAAGCCCCTCAACAAATTTAAAGGGACATACCCAGGAGAGGTTTCCAGGGTTCTGCAACCCCCCCCCCCCCCCACCTCCCCCTTCATAGTTTAATTTCTTGATACGTCAAGAAATTTTTCTCCTAAATGTGACATGCGCATGCCTTCTGAACAGATGACAATAGTTGAACTACCCTGAGTGACTGATTTTGGACGAGTTGGAACCCCCCTTGCAAGAAGGCTGGGTACATCCCTGATTTAAAATGTTTCAGTTTTTTTATTTGCTCTTATTTTCTCATAAAATTGACTCTTATAAAACAAATTGAAGAGATAAAAACTAGTTAATTAATTAAGGTCTTTCATGTCATTGATTCATTCATTCGTTCATTCATTCACTCATTCATTCATTCATTCGTTCATTCATTCATTCATTCATTCATTCAAAGTAGTGGGAGCCTAGATTCAAATGAACTGTTTTTCAGGAGATGGGAAACAAAACAGTTTAATTTAGCCCATTTTGAAACTGAACCTTTTTTGTTCATTTCTAGGTCTGTTAAATATGTTTCTAGGCATGCTGGCTATCATGCTATTACTGTTATAACTCATTTAACCCAGATATCCTATCAGTGGTTAAATTCTCTCTGAGTGTGCATGACCTGCACGCTCATTTAAGCAACTTTTTGGAAATCCAGATCAGATATTTTTAAAAAAATACTTGTCAGATAGTTTATTCATGAACATCTCTTGTAAGTGACCATCTCTCCATGAAGGGATCTAGGGAGGCCACCTGTCTACAATGTAGAAGGGTCACTCAGCTCTAGTGTTGTTATTGTTATTGTTGTTTGTTTGTTTATTTTTGTCCTTTCCTTCACACGCAAACAACACCTGCCTTCGCATGGCCTCATTTTAGTTTGACCCTGTATACTTGCCTGGGTGACCTGACTAGCCAAGCTAAGCACACGAAGGCTTTCTACATGGGGGAGCAGCCAGAGGGGGTCCTAGGATGCCTTTTGACCCCCTCCCCCCCCCTTGGGATTGGAACAATAATTGGAACAGTAATAATTCTACTAATAACAGTAATAATTCTCCAATAATTCATATGTGGTGAAATAAATCAATAAATAAATAAACAGTAAAGCAAATAGGCTATCTTGTGAAAAACCAGTCGCGCTTAATTTTGGATTTGTAAGTTCAGTGGTTTACTGCCTTACAAAATAATACACTTTCAAATTGGCATAGTGCATAGTTTATCCTTCTGCTACAAAATCATAGATTATAATAATATTGTGTTAACAACAGTTCCCTAGTCAAAATTTATCTGCCTGCCATAAAATATCCTTCTTCACAAAACTTTAAAAACAACTCAGGCCTATATTCATTATCCCCTGGGCTGGTGGTCACTAATTAATTTATAATATAAATATTAGAGATTCAATAATAATTATTGTATCTTTTTTCGTATTAGGGTGACCATAAACCTTTTAAAGAGGTAATCAAATTTTTTGGAGACCCACATGCATTTGGGCAGCCACCCATTACATTTATGAGACAGGTGGGTGGTTTCATATTAAGCAGCTGTCACTTATTTCATTCTATTACATAGACAAGAGTATTTTAGTGGATAATAATGGCATACTTTTTATATCCTCACCAGTGAGGATGTCAATGACTTCATTTCCTGCTTTCTGTTATCTTCTGACAGCTGAATCATATGCCCTTTTTTGCACAAAACTGCTCAACTAGCTGTTATGCCAGTATTTAGCAATTACTTTAGCCCTAAGCCCTGATGAAAATGAAATTTCTCTTCACATGATCACTACTTGTTTAAACATTTAAGTGACAAGAATAAACAAAGGGATCACTGAGGACAAGATGTCTTGATATTTAGACAAATTCTCCTTACTAGTTCCATAAGAAATGTATGGAGATCAGTAATGAGTATATGCATTTTTATATCAGGACTTAAAGGGTTAATGAAGTGGAGGTGAATAGTGGTGTGGCTTGGCTAATGTCTTCCACTCTTCACTGACACTGAAGTTAAAATAAACATTTTAGCATATGTACCAAGCAGGTGGGTTATAGCGGCTCCAAATCGTTCCAAATAGTGAAAAAAGTAGTGGGCAAAGTCCAGAGGAATGCCAGCTGGAAGTGAATAGCAGCGGGGGAGGGGAGGGTACTCCCATATATAGGCTACAGATAGGTATGTGCCACTCTGTAGGGTATGGGTTTTAACCAGCTCAGTCTGGGGTAGAGTATAGAGATCAGGAGTTTTGGACTAGAATAGGGTATCATTTATTGGGAAACTAGTGATTGGCACGTGCAATCGGCAAGTTTGGAATAGGGTAGGGATTTATGTCTAGTTTAGAATAGGATTACCCAATGCAGCAGAGTATGGTCTCGAATAACCTAAGGATCTCAGACTCTGAGCGGTATACACCCACCTAAAGATTTTCACAGTAGTGCCCCCCCTCCCCCCCCCAACCTGGGGGGAGAATAACAGATACTATCCCGAGCACACCAAAAATGACTATAGATGGTTTCAGCATGATTTAATCCAATCGAATCTTAAACAAAATTGACCTCATTTGCAGTACACACTAAATTATAGAAGTAAGCAATTTTCAGTCTTGGAGGTCTTGGAGTCCCAAACTGAAAATCAAATCAGTATAAAATAGCACCTGAATACAAGACTGTGTGGACCGATTCCCCAAGAAGAAGTAGGCATGTGTCTGATAGAAAACAAGACTGTTTGGCTGTGGCCCTGGCCCTTTGACATATTTCAGGTTCCAAGATTCATGCATGCCTGTAGTTTGCTTGACTTAAGTAAATGGGCTGATATTAAGTAGGCTTAGCTTATTGAGAAGTCCAGATTTGTAAGTGGTAACTGAAGAATTTCAATTTATTGTCAAAAGAAGACAGTTAATGTTATTCCTGTAATATTCAACAGTTTCTGTCATGTCTGCTTTGTCCAAGTTTCCTTGATGACCCAAACTTCCCAAAGGATGTAAAAGAAAAAGCTCGCAGGATCCTCAGCGTAAAGGCAGGATTCGCCATAAGTGAGTACTTTATTTACTTTATTTCCGGGTATTCTCACATTTTAATGTGATAACTAAAATTATCTAACCATTGCATGGTACAGCCGATTCGGTTTGGAAACCATATCTACAGTGCTCTTTAGATTGTAAGTTGTCAATTTTAAGTTAATGAGGAGAAGGGGAAGAAGGATAATATAGAGAGAAAGCAGTGAGACTAAAACTCACTGGAATTGCTCTAAATCGCTTCAGAAACCACGTAAGAGACAAGTAAACAGGCAAGAGGAGTTCAGGTAGGGATTTTTTCATTGAAATGTCGTTCGTATTTTTAAATTGAAATAGGAGTCGTTTGGTTCTCTATGTGCACTTTTCACCATTACTTAAAGCGGTTTTTATCGCGGTTTTGCGGTTTTATCGAAATTTATTGAAGTTTTGCGAATACTTAAGTGATAATTTGTTCCTCTTGACAAATAACTTGTGTTCATGTAGGTTCTTATACAGACACAGTGGGAATAAGAATTGTCCGTGAAGATGTTGCTCAGTTCATTTCCAAAAGGGACGGTTATCCTGCAGACCCTGAAGACGTCATTATAACAGCCGGAGGAGCACAAGGAATACGGGTTCGTAAGAGAATTTCAGTTAGGATGTGTACAATCTCAGTTTTATAGAGATTCTTAGTGAACATTCATCAGCACGAGGTCTTTTACAATCGCGCGAATCTAAATTGTGATGGATTATTCGCTGCTAGTTACAGTCCTGCGCGCCGCACGTTGCAGTTCGCACAGAGTTTTAGCCGATTAGTTTTTGAAAACTTTTTTCACCAGTTTGAATGAAAGAATGTAAAGAGGCGGAGTTGTCAAGTTTTATGTTCATGCTCGCTCTCCTCCTCTTATAGTTCTTGTATTTGATTGGCCATTTAAAATGGAAGCTATCAAAAAGTTGTCAAAAAGATGTCGAAAGTTGTCAAAAACTGATCTTAAACTCAATGCGAGTGGCATATCTTATATAAGTAAAGTCGCTCACGAGCCAAGGAGGCTCACACGAGCCGGAGCTTTACCCGGTTTCTGTAACATGAAGCAACTGAGAGTATTGCTTCCCCCCCCCCCTGGATGGGATGCTAGTCCATCGCAGGGTACCCCCAACAGTATATCGCCGGTACCCATTTATACACATTACAACTTTATTGGCACTCCCCAAAGGGTCTTTTCAGTACATACATACATACATTCAGTGGCAATGCGATTACGATAAATTTATAGAAAATTGCAATAAGATACAATAAATAGAGATAAGAAACTACAAACTATACACCTGGGTGGAGAGAGACATTGTGGGGTAGTATCTTAGATATATCGTTGTTGTTTTTGTCGTTGTTGTTGTTGTTCTTTTTTGACGTGCCCTTTCAAAAAGAGGTTCAATCGTGAGGAGTCGGCAAAGTAGTGTTTGGTGTGGGAATCTGACGTCAAATATTGCCAACATAAACAAGTCCTCCTAAGGTACTGCGAGTGCAGGAACGAACAAAAGTACATTGTTGGCCATTATAGCGAAGAACTCCATCTAAACCTGCCATAGCTGGCAAACAAGATGGAAAGGCCACTGTTTCTATGTAGACAATATGACCTGGCTTATTGGAAAACTGATTCCGTTCGTTGATTGAATAATCCATTCGTGAAATGAATAATCCAATATTCAAATTGCGCCTCGATTCAATAATCGAATGTTGTTTGATTTATGAACAAACGCCTTGCCATATATTTCTCCTGAAAAGCCAAATTCCAGGTTTATTTTTAGTCTAAAGTGCAAGTTGACATTGTAAAATAACGCAAAGGTTGCGTGTCACAGCAGACAACAAAGATCAATCGATCGATCAAACTGGTATGCTTTTGCAAATATTCACAAGTATTCTTTAACCGAAACGGCAAATATCAAAAGGAAGAATTCATCGTATGTACCAAAGCCGTAGAAAAAGGAACAACATTCGCTACAAGTGGCGTTTTTATTGAAAAATTAAAATATTAAAATAACTTACCTGTTCCACAGGTAGCCCAAGCTCACTATGAGAGGAGCGCATATATTAACCTGTTCCATTTTGCATATATTATGACCTCGGCAAAATATGAGTTTGTATGAAAAATGCAGCAAATAGGTTTTAATTGCGATAAATGCGAAATAATTCACAATAAATGGATCACCTTGTTTCTGTGTTATATCACTTGCTATTTAATGGCCTTTTGGGGTGATTTGAAGCGTTTTGACCGAGAATAAGCGTCCTTGATTATTTGCACCTAACACTTAATAAGCGAAGCGAAAGGTAACACACTGTTGGCCGTCACGTGAACGATTCAAAGTTATTTATTTGCTGCAAATCTCGAATTTTGGCACCTCTCTCCAAAATTCTTTAAGAGATCAATAGCTTTGTAACGTAACATCAAATACATACCAAACAAGGCCAACATTCGTGTCCTTTCCCTTATCAAAATCGCCATTTCCAATCACTCCACCACATCGAACCATCCGTGTGACGAACTCTTCGCGAATGCAAATTTCTGATCTCTTTTCATTGGAAGACTTGCACAATAGGCGCTCAGGACAACAATATCCCGTGTATGGGAGGTGTATTTGACAAATTACGTGCGAAATTTAAAACTCGCACGTGAAGCGTGCGAAATGCAGAACTTGTGATTTACGCCAGTTTTAGCACCTTGACCTTACCGGGAAAAACCACACGTGGTTACAGCTATTTCGAGAAACGTTGTCGGAAAAAAGCAAAAAACTGCACAAGCCAATCCCGAAAGGTATTTTGGGATACGGTCAATGAATTTTGATAAGTCAATTGATACATTAAACCCGCGATGCCTCGTCCGTACAGTGACGATCTTAGATGGCGAGCCATATGGATGAAGGAGTTTTTAGGTTATAGTGTAGATGATGTAGCGGCTACTTTATTCATGTCCCCAAGAACGGTGGAGCGCTATATTTCAAAATGCCTAAATACTGGCGAAGTAAAATGGGAGAAATTAGGGCGACCTTTGAATAGTTTTGCCATGAATCCACACGTGGAGTTCGTAATTATGGAAGCTGTTCTTGAACACCCGGACAAAACTCTTGCAGAGATTGCCTACGATGTCTACGAACAGACAGGGTCAGAAAATGTTGTTTCCAGCATATTGCGGTATTTGAAACGGAATAGTTTCACCCGCAAAAAGGTTTGTGAAATACTCGCTTTACTATAATAGGGCTTTTTATTTCGCAAATTTGCATCATTTTCCCGGTGTGTCAATTTAAGCGTGTTTTATCATTTTAAGCTGGCAAGAATTGCCCTTCAAAGATCTGAGGAAGCAAGAGTACTTTTCAGGTCCAATGTTTGTCTCCTGGATCCTGAAATGTTGGTGTTTTTGGACGAAAGCGAATTTGTAAGTATTCAATTGCTGTTTTACAACTTTTTGTACTCTTCAATTATTTTTCACAAATCACAATTTTTTCGTCAACCTTTTACTTTTTTAGGACAAAAGACTTTCTCTCACCTATGGCTATAGTCTAGTCGGTAACAGAGCCACGGTCAAACGTCAGGCGCAGAACTGGGGACCGCGCATAACGGCCATACCCGTTATTTGTACGGAAGGAATGATAGAAGTGGGTATCTATCAGGGCAAGGTCGACGGGGCAAAATTTGAAGAGTTTGTGGATCAAAAGCTCTGCCCTAACTTGCTTCCATTTAATGGCATCAATCCACGATCAGTGGTCATAATGGGTAAGCATAAAATTTCTTGCAACACTACGATGTGGCGGTGGTTATGAAATTAAATATTTTTGTAACTCCTCAGATACTTCATTCCCTTCCATTTGAAATTTAAACCCTCTCTGATTCACGCGATTAGCATCACATTAATTTATTTCTTCCTTATTTTTCATTTGCCACAGATAATGCGGCTATCCACCACACCGACGCCGTAGTTAACAGGATTCATGCCGCGGGAGCAATGGTTGTGTTCCTTCCGCCATACAGCCCGGATTTTATGCCATGCGAAGAACTGTTTGCCCAAACAAAAAACTGGATCAGGGAAAATGACGCGGCCTGGCAATTTTGCCAGGATCCCAAATTTATGGTGGAAGAAGCATTTCTTCAGGTTACTGATGAACAGATCAGAAACTACATTCAACATACCGAATACCTGTGATAAATAAACAAATGAATTTTATTCAGTGTTAATGACGAATGTTTGATTATTATCGCATATTAAAAAACTACAAAGAATCCATTTCTTTTAACAGTATATCCTTTTGCAAAGAAAATTCGTTTTCTGTAAGGACGTCATCGTCTTTCAATGCTTTGAGATCCTTGAGCTGCTGAAGAATGCTTGAACGCATACGCACCTACAAGTAGAAAAGCGTTTGGTTAAGAAAATAATACACATTTAAAGGCCGCTAGCATCTGCTAAGAAATGCCTCTCTTGCCTTTCTTTCAGCGCCATCCGTGGATTGTCCACTGACTTCACCTGATGTTTGACTTTTTAATGATTTTGAAGCCGCTTTCGAATTGCCAGTAAAAAATGGAACATTCGGAGGGTTATCTTCACTCTTGTGGGTTCCGTTAACCTGTAATGGAATAAAATGATACAAATTGAACTATTCCTGTTTTCAATAGTTATTTTTACGGACACCCCCCGATCTCAATTCGAGCTCATCAGAGGAGGTAAAAACAACATAAAACCTTGACCAATAATTATATTGGAGAAGTGTAATTCGTTGTTGCAAAATTAGCTCAAAACTTGTCCAAGGCATTTCAGTCTCAAGAACGTGCAACACGTGCGTTTTATGCTAATTTCTGTAGACATTTGGAAACAACTTCTGGCTGAAAACTCGCCTTAGAAAATACGAAGCAAACAATCTTATAAAAATATAGTCTGAAGGTGGATATGAAATTTAACTAAAGAAGGTGAAAATTACTCTCGGCAACTCAAATTTTCCTTACCACCATCCGCGCCCAGCAGCGCAATTTGAACTCGGGAAGAGTATGCTTCTCTCTAAGCCGTGAAAGACAAGAGTCGTAGCTGTTTTCTTCCTCTCCGTCCCCGCTATCATCTCGAGCACTACTGGGATTACCTAAGTCAGAATAGTGATAATCATAATCATTATCACTGAGAACAAGGGAAAAAATCTCACTTAACTTTTGGTGCAACAAAACGTGCAAAACATGGCTTATTGTGTTTCTTACCTTTTCTCTTTTTGCCCGAAGAACCCCTTGGAACGTCTTTATGTGGATCCACCCACAATGTTATCATCCCGTTTTTTACAAAAGAAAACGCTTCGGCGAGCTGGATTTCGGACGATATAGAGAATTTCTTGTTTCCGTCCGCGTAGTAGCCGATTTGGAAGGTCGTGTCGGTTGCTGGAAATATTTCCTCTTTACAATTTTGCAGAAAGTATTGCTTCAATTGCATGACTGTTGCAAAGCAAGGTACTTTCCTGACACTGTAGGTGTCGTACCTGTTTTTGTGGGCTTCTTTCAGCACACGCAGACAGACGTCCATGGCGTCTCCTGCCATGTTTTTTAAAGATTTCACGGAAATGATGAAACTACCCAAAATACCTTTCGGGATTGGCTTGTGCAGTTTTCTGGGGTTTTTTTCCGACAACGTTTCTCGAAATAGCTGTAAATAAATTCAACAAAAAACCACATTTACTTTTGTAATTTTGTCTCGAACACTAAAAAGCTAAACGGGGGTCTTTTTTGACTCCCTCTGATAGTAATTAAGGTTGATATTCGAAATGTCATTATGTGTAGCACGTAAATAAATTTCGATTTTTTTCAGTATTATCAGCAAGGGTTTTTAAACTTTTAAAAGTAAAAGTAATCGGCCGTTTCCACCACGCTTCACGTGGTGGATGTAATTTGTCAAATACACCTCCCATACACGGAATATTGTGCAAGTCTTCCAATGAGAAGAGATCAGAAATTTGCATTTGCGAGCAGTTCGTCACACGGATGATTCGATATGGTGGAGAGATCAGTTGAAAATGGCGATTTTGATAGGGGAAAGGACGCGAAATGTTGGACTTTTTTGGTATGTATTTGTTGTTACGATATAAGGCCATTGGTCTCTAAAAGAATTTTGGAGAGAGGTGCCAAAATTCGAGATTTACAGCAAATAAATAACTTTGAATCGTTCACGTGACGGCCAACAGTGTGTTACCTTTCGCTTCGCTTATTAAGTGTTAGGTGCAAATAATCAAGGACGCTTATTCTCGGTCAAAACGCTTCAAATCGCCCCCAAAGGCCATTAAATAGCAAGTAATATAACACAGAAACAAGGTGAACCATTTATTATTGTGAATTATTTCGCATTTATGGCAGTTAAAACGTATTTGCTGCATTTTTCATACAAACTCTTATATTTTGCCGAGGTCATAATATATGCCAAATGGAACAGGTTAATATATGCGCTCCTCTCATAGTGAGCTTGGGCTACCTGTGCCTGTTAGGTAAATAGGTAAAACTTTATTTATACAGGGTGGCCCATTCAGCACAGTGGCTGGTCTCCAGAGGGGCCCTGCTAAATACAATTTCTGTTCTTTATTCAATTCCGGCATGTTTGCCGGTCGCACTCCCTTGGCTTCCATATATGGTATAGCTTTTGTTCAGTAATCCAATCAACATTCGATTATTGAATCGAGGCTCAATTTGAATATTGGATTATTCATTTCACGAATGGATTATTCAATCAACGAACGGAATCGATACACCATTAAGGAATTCATTAGTCCGTAACTACGCCCTGCAGGATGTATTTTAGTGTGACTTGCACTCAAGAAGTCAAATGAAAGTCATCGTAATTAGTGAGGGACTAGGGTGAGGCTTGGGAGGGGGCTTTTCACTTTTTTCCTCCTGTAAATCCTTCTAAAATGTCCAGTCTTGGTGGAAGAGATCAGCTTGTACTGATCAGAGGGCCAATGTAAGGATCAAAGTTATTCTAGGCTTCGTTAGTAAGTTCCGGTATGTATCAACTAGTTGTACGTTAATATGGCACAGCCTCATTTTACGTGTCACATTTTTACTTGGTCGCAGATTGGGCTGAAGGTGCTAGAAACCAATTCTTTTGACGACAAGAAAAAGGCAGGACTAATGCTTCCGATCCCAATGTTTCCTCATTACAAGTCCAGAGCCATCGAATACAACTTTTATCAGGTATTTTACTCGTAAAAGTCATATCATGGTTTCCCGCACCCATTGCGTGCTTATGTTGTTTCTGCTTGGTCTAAAATATTTGGTGTCCATTCTGAAAGATTGAAGGTCTTCTCTGATTTGCTGAGAAAACAATAGAACAAACAACAAAACAATGGACCCTAGCCCTGAAAACAATAGAGCTGCGTGATACCAAGGTCCAATGAAATTAGAGGTTGTTAAGAGCTGCGTGGTATCTGGAAAGATTAGGTTAGACCTCATTGGAAGCCACACAAGTACGCACTATGCACCAATTTTTATTATGGAAAGCAGGGTAATATTGGTATATCTACATTTTAGTTTCTTTTATCTTAGTTTTCAGATTAGTTAGGAAGTTAGTTTTTTCTATACTTCAATGTAAATGTATACCTGAAGGAAATACCGTGTTTAAATAAAGTTACCTTACCTTACCTTACCTTACCTTACATATATATTGTTAATCAAGCAATCATGCACCCTTTGAAACTAGCAGTGATAGCTTTTTTGCTCATTTATTTCACCTTAAGCCACCATGAGTTCACATGATTGGCGTCGTTCCTGTAGCTACTGGAATTATGTTTCTCTTTTGACGTCATCACGGGCGAGTTGATGAAACTTAAAGCTTGTTGTGACTGTAAACATCAGACCTTAAATTTGTGGTTTCGACTGAGCTGGTTGAGCCTCTGACCTTGGCAGCTAAGCCCGACGTCAAGTTTCATGCAACTCTTACTCACCCGAGCCCCAGACACAAAGCAAGCGTTTTCCTATCCATTGGTGACGAGGATGGTGACTGGCATGACGAGTAGTATTACGCCAGTAAAGAGGATATGAGACTTCTGGTTGCCGACCAAAGCGTTCGGCACGTCAACGTTCTCGTTGCTTAACGACCCTTATCCAAGAAAACACCACAAACGTTACTCGATATTTATGGTGATGTATGCGCAGCAGTAATGAGCAATCAGTTTTTAAGAAATGACGAAGACTATCGCAGTTTAAGATATCAACTTAAGTATCTGATAAAAGAACAACCTGAAAAAATTCAGGCTTGAACGGGGTTCGAACCCATGACCTCGCGATACCGGTGCAGCTCTCTAACCAATTGGGCTGTCAAGCCAACTGGGAGCTGGTCAATTGTGAAATTGTAACGATCCCGTAGATGGTAAAACTGTTAAGAATGAATATGAATATGTGAAAACAGTCATATATGTGAACTGCGGATGAGATAAAAAATGATGATGACCTTCGCAGCTTGTTCTTTTATCACCTGCTTAGGTTGGTATCCGCAGTTCACATGTGGGATTATTTTCATATATTCGTTGTTATCTAAAGATTTTGGACTATTATTGGACTATTTTGGACTATTAGAGACCAAATTTGCACAGCTATCAGTTAGTGCCGGGAGCCTGTGATTTTCCCCCTGCTATTACTTTTTTTACCCCAAGAAGGCACTGCTATTAATACAACTCTTTTGTCCCCAGCTACTCAAGCTTGCATTTTCCCAGCAACTTTGACCTTTTTTTTTTCTTTCTTTTTTTTTTTTTTGCTGGACAGATTCCTTACTATTTGGACGAAGATAATGATTGGGCCTTGGACATCTGTGAACTGAAGAGAGCTTTAGACGAGGCCAGGCCGCACTGCATACCGAGGGGACTGGTGCTGATAAATCCCGGAAATCCCACAAGTAGGAAGTGATAAAGTTCATTTTTTGATACAGTCTAACCTCTTTATAGTAAGGAAACAGACGGAAACGATGAAAGTCCGTATTGTAGAGGTGACCGTCTTACCGCTGATAGGTAGATTATATATGAATTTTGAACTCCTTCGGACCATGTGGCCGTAACGGGAGGTTGGACTGTGCTTTTGAAGTGTGAAATCAGAAAAAGGTTCCCACTGCCCTCAAAACCAAACCATAGTGAGGGACATGTTACGATACAAAGGTAACAAGGATGCCGGAATTTCTCGGCGCAATTAACGAGTTTGCAAGGGCGAAGAAACAACGATAACGATACGTTCTGCCCATCCTGTTTTTGTCTTAGAGAATTAGGTGACTTCAGCGGCTATGATATCTCATATTACAACTGATTCAAACAAAACATGACAAAGAGCTTAAGTTTCACCCATAATTACACTCATACAGCGTAAGAAAATATATTTTCTGCTCTACAGTTGACTTAGTTAAACAGTGAGACCAATGGTGTACCTGCGTTAAAGCCGATAAGCGTGGACGTAAAAGTTGTTCTACGCTGTATATGTTCTAACTTCTAACTAATGTTGAGTTTGTCGTTAATTATTTTGACATTTTGATTCACTTCTTATCATAGTACAAAGCCAGCGAAGTAAGACCCAGTTATTTGCGCCTTACGAATAACAATCTATCAGCTGAAGAATAGGCAACAATGTGAAATTTGGTAGTGACAGCCAATGCGGGCACGTTAAACTTTAAAAAAATGACAGTAGCGTTGAGGAAACTACTAATTTCATTAATTTCAAACAGCTTAGAAGAACACCCCCCCCCCAACCCCCACCCCAACCGAAATGAAGAAAACCCTCAGGATTACAACGTCAAAATGCTTAGGACTGCACTCGCAGCAGATTCACAACTTTGTGAATTGGCTAGAAATAACATGTGGCAAAAGTGTAGACAGAAAAACAACACAATTAAAAATCTCCGTTTTAAAATAAAAGCGAGTGAAGCAGCGATGCGTGTGAGCGATGCATTAGAAAATCAATCCAAAACTGGGCGAGTTTTCTTTAGGTAAGGAGATTGCGTTTATGAGGGAATCACTGAGGGTACGAGAAGAGGTTGCAAGATCCAGAGATTTAAGACTCCCTCGACACTACATGTACACTACAACGACTATTATTTAACTTCCGTTCTTGACTCCATTCTTTTCTGCGGTATCATTTCACAGGCCAGGTCCTGACTTACGACAACATTCAGGAAGTTATCAAGTTTTGCGCTCGGGAGAAACTGGTTTTATTCGCTGATGAAGTGTACCAGGAGACTGTCTTTACCAAGGAGGTGCAGTTTTACTCGTGCAGAAAAGTGCTGAAGGACCTGGGACCCGAGTACAGCAACTTCCAATTGATGTCAATAAATTCAGTCTCAAAAGGTTTTTATGGCGAGTAAGTACACTTTTGGCATCGGCCAAATGGTTCCATTCAACATACACTTAGTTTAACATTGATGAATTCCACATGTTAAACGCTTTTTGTCAACCTGTACGATGCTTTTTGGTGTTGATGGGTGTTGAACGAAATTTAAGTGCCACCAGACGTCCGAACTAACCATATTGAACTTTGCTTTGGTTCAACATCCATCGACAAAGTTGCTTTTAACAATGTTGAATGGTGTTGCATCTGTTTGAAAGACGCGTTAGAACCACACCACTGAACTGATGCCAGGGGCCCGTTTCTCGAAAGTCCCGATAACTTTTCGGACCCGGAAAGCTATTTTAAGTGCGCGATCTTTACATTAAAGGATCAACTTTTGTTGGTTTTAAAAACTGAGCAATAAAACTCTAAGTTGATAAAATAAGTCGGGCTGATATACGAGCGAAAAACTATCCCAACGTTCAATAGATTTTGACTTTAAAATATAGCTCAGTCTACCGGGACTTTCGAGAAACGTTCTACTCAGTCTAAGTTAACGGGACTTTCGAGAAACGGGCCCCAGGAGTCTACCACAGTCACCAGCACCGTACCAGCGACTTAATATCAAAGACATCGTTAGAGCAAACTCGCACCCTATGCGGCACTGGGCGCGAAAAGGACTTCTGTTGATGATGAAAAGAACGAACAAACAAACACTAGACAAAGCTGACAATTTCTCTTACAGCAGACTGACAGAAAATAGACTTAGAGCAGACGGATCTCACTTGTGAGTTTTTCCACAAGTGATCGGTAACGTCACAGCTTAACTGACCAGTCAGTGCTTTAACCAGCGACGTAAATACCATCATTTAACCTCACCGGCTTTAACTGCTTGACTCTAATGATGTTTTTGCCGAGGTTGTCCAAACGTCTTTTTCAGTATCACAACCCTTCTACCTTAATGCGGCTTTACCTTAATGTAAGAACCTGTGAAACCACGAATGATGTAAAACAAAGGAAACAAAACATTTTAAACAAAAACGTATGGCAAAACAATAGCTTACAAACAAAGAAACTCTTGTCAGGGTCTTACACCGAGGTAAACCCTCAACGCGTGGGTCTATCGTAGGACTGCCTCCAGAATTTTTCTTAGTTTCGGTCAAGAGAGAAACAGGTAATGTTAAACAGAAAAAGGGCTATGTTACTTTAAATTTATACGAAATTGGTCCGGTATTGCATCAACTTGTTTCTGCAAATTGCTCATCTGCAGAGTATACGAAGCAGCTAATCGGTTGTTTTTCTAGCATTTCTGTGGCTAAAATTTCTAGTTTTGATGTAATACGTCAAATAGGAGCTAGCATGTTTCACCATAGAAAAACGGCGCGTAGCGCGGTTTTTCCGACTAAATTCAAGGTGCTGTAAAGCTTGAACAAATACTCTGTCGGCTATTTGATATATCTTCTCACTAAATGTTTAATCTAAATGTTTAATCACTAAATGTTTAATTAATGGCACTAAATGTTTAATCTTGATAAATTGGCTATAAGTTTGAGAAAAGTTTGCTTGAATGAGTGAATCAGCAGAAGGCATATATCTTCGCTTCTGTTTTGATGACCGGCAATTTGGACGGGAATGTCAAACATCTAATTCTCCTTACAATTTGTGCTTAACACTTTGGGCCTCGAGGGTTTAATTCACAAGTCTTGTTTTCTGTTTATTTTAGGTGTGGTTTGAGGGGTGCTTTCATAGAGTTGGTAGGATTTAGTAAAGAGGTTAAGCTGCAGCTTCGGTGTGTAATGTCACCTGATATTTGCGCTACAACGATTGGCCAGGTAATAAATGGAGTGATAATAAAATTGCATTAATTAGCGCGAAGATACGGATGTTGAGTTTGAGATTCTAGTTTCAGTCCTTTCGGCAAAACGTTACATCACAGGTGGCCTAGACACCGCGGGAAATCACGCTTAAGGATGTTTGCGCGAAAAACTTATACAATACAGATTTTTTTCATACTTTGGCTACAGTCATATAATGAGATACCTATGTCAGAAATGGAAAAAAATTGGGGGGTCACCGACTTCGTTTTCGAAATAAAGCGCGTCAAATCTACCCCCAATTTTGACAAATCGGCCCTCGTAACTCGACATGGCCTCAGTGTTTGTTAGTTGACAAATATTTAAAATGATTCGCTGTAGACCCACTTTCTTAGTCAAATTTTACGTAAGTGGGTCTGTTAAGTAAATAATTTGAACCGGTGTCATCCTTTTAGTTAAACTCAACCTCTAAGATGGACTTTAACGAACACAGTGCAGCTTCAATAATAGTAGAATTCGATGATGCGAGGGCAGAAAAGTTGAAAAAAATCAAACTTCTACAATACAAATTTTCTTTAATTTTTCACAAAACGTAGATAATCGACAAAGAAAGTGATCTATCAAAAGAAGATATGGGGTCACCGAACATTTAAGAGAGTTAAACCCGTACATAGATATTAAAGTCCCCACTAGCGCTATATATCTCCACATTTCTTTAACAGCGCGCGCTCTCAATACATGACGTGGCATGACATCACGAAGTGAATTGCGTGCTCAGTAAGGATGCGCAGAAACAATTGGCGCGAACGTCCTTAAGTGTCAACCCTAACTTTTAGTCTCAAAAGGTTTCTACATTTCAAGCCAGTATTGTGGAGGGTGTGTCCTAATGCAGAGGTAATTTTGCAAAGGTTATGACTATGGGGGAAAAGCAGATGTTAACAAGGGTTATTGGAATCTAAAAAAAAAAAATGTGAGCAACCACGCACTTTTCTGAGATAATTAAGCAACCATAATTCTAAAAAAAGCTTTATGATACAAAGATTGTATGGCATTTTCACGGCTTTCCAAATTTAAGCTTAATTATATCTGAAAAATGCATGGTTACCCGAATTTTCTTTTTGGATTCTGGTAGCCCTTGCTTAGATCTACTTTTTCCACGTAGTCATTAACCGCCCAAAAATACCTTTGTATTAGTGGGCAAATTCCTTAGGAACCCGAATATCTCGGACGAGACCTGAGATGGGCAGAACGTATGCGCAGCAACAAAAGGAGGCACCGTCCTCAAAAACAACGTTCCGTTACATTGACCGTGATCTTCCCATCAGCAGAACCACCCTAGTACCCAGGCCTTCTCCTCCCGCTCAATCGACTCGACTTGGTGCGAAATGTCGTGACGTCACCGAATGAGATATGCCATTCGGTGACGTCACGAAATTTCGCGCCAAGCCGTGTGAGCGAGAAGAGAACGCCTGGGTACTAGGGTGGAGCAGAACTACTGTGCTACTTGTGACCCTGAAGATGGCTTAGCGTCATTTGCATATTATACACAAGTTTTTTATATAACGACAGTGAGCCAACTTGAAAATAAAAGGCAGTAGGGAAAGTGTGAGATAAAACAAATGTGTCCGTTGATATTGTTTTTTCCTTCAAGGCCGCTGTAAGTGCAATGTGTAATCCGCCTCAGCCTGGTGACGAGTCATACGAAACTTTTATCAAGGTAAGTAATTGTACATTAGTGAATTTTAAGTTAATCATTTAGTCTGTGCGTGGCATCAGTCTAGCGTATTTGTTTGGCATTGTGTTCATATATTTTCCAATTTCCATTCGTATTTTTAATAATTTTATGAAATTTTATTCATATAACGAGGGCTCTGATTGGCTGCTAGTCGTTTAAGATGAGGATGTGTAAACATAGGTGTGACGTCACATAACATTTTTGACTTTATTATTTTTATGAAAGAAATTAAAAACACATTAATTCATATTAATTCATGTGAATTAATATTATATTAATTCATAATTCTGATGCAAGCATTCGAAAGCACTTACAAGAACCTCCACCTGCAGATCTGACTCACGTAGACTTTTGCATTTTTCCAAACTCCCACTCATGCTTGCGTCAGCGTCCGTAGAGGATTTTCAAGGCGGCCTTATTGGAGGGGAAAAATTAAATGTTTCTCCTTTTAGTAAATAAGTTCTCCTTTCATACAAACAGTTTTAATTGTTTTGTGCCTCCAACGTGGCAGCCGTAAAGACCCTCTATAGGGACACGCTATTTTGTATTTCTTTATTGTAAACGCAAGCGCAAACGCCATCAAATGAAGCGTGACCGACGTCGTTCCCAGGTTCTCCCCACCCCAGAGGTGAAAGAACCTGGGAACAAGATTGAAAGGTGAGTTTTGCGAGATCTTAGAGAAGTGCTTCAAATGCAAATGTAAATGCATACCAATCCTTTTGTTTGCGCTTACATTGTGTTACCTGTGGACACAACAGGTAACGTGCTTACATTGCGTTATCTGTGAACAGAACCAAAATAAAAAGGGCGATTTCATTTCATTATTTTGATTAGCTCAAAGCCTCGAGCCTGTTGACTTTTTAATTTATCAAAAACGTTACAATAACCAGTTTTGACTTGGTAAGCCCAGCGTATTTTCTTGCGTTTGGCACTAGTTTCATGCACGGCTTTGCTTCAAGTTCTGATTGATTCACTGTTGTTTACGCTTGTTGTCATCGACGAAATTTAATTCAACTTCTCTTAAGAGAAAAGGGGAGTCAAATAGTAGAAAACCACCTTTTGACGTTTGAAGTAAACGTTAATAAGAAAAACAATATTCATATATATTTTGGGTCTTTTTGCAGGAGAAGATAGCTGTTTTGGACTCATACCAAAAGAAAGCGAAGATTACCGCATCTATGTTAAATTCTCTTGAAGGAGTCACGTGCAATGACGTCACCGGCTCATTGTATGCATTTCCCAGAATCAAGCTTCCGCAGAAAGTCATAAAAGAGGCCAAGGTGAGAATGACAAGTGGCACCGCAGTGAAATGATTACAATCTTTGCATAAACCGCCGACTGTTGGCTAGACTACGAGTAGTCTCTCTTTCCACTCAGGGTTAGTCGAGCAAAGAGAACACGTGAGCGAGCGCGAAACCGCCTACCGAGTGGAAACGTGACGCGCGCGAGATGAGCCGCTAGTTTAGTAAGCTGCGTCACGCGCGCACCACGTTTCCAGTCTGCAGGCTTTTTGCGCGCTACCTGGCGATTTTTAAGCTCGTTGGCGCGTTCTTTTCTCTCGTCTATCCCTAAGAGTAAAGAAAGACTGCTCGCAATCTAATGATTTCTTTTTCAGCTTAAGAATTGTACACCAGATGAGTTCTATTGCTTGCAGATGTTAGAAGCAACTGGATTAACACCCATCCCAGGGAGGAACTTTGGACAAAAAGAAGGGACCTACCATGTCAGGTCAGATTTGCTCACACCTTGGCGACCTAAGACCGCTTAGATTGTTCAGTCTGGGCAACCAGAGCCGGTCACTTTGTAAATTAACCCTTTAACCCCTAGGAGTGACCAGCATCTAAATTCATCTTAAAATAGCAATTGGGCCAATTTTTTCAAGTTTCGATGCCATGTTATGAAAAATCACCCAAAAAAATTATTATGGTTGGCTGTCGCTGAAAAATACATTTGCTATCTTCTTCATAGTATTTACAGGAGCACTTTGTATATGAGTAAAGGCACAGAATTGACAGAATTGACATAAAATAGCAAACTCCTCGTGACACAAACTCTTAACTTAAAGAAGTGGTTGAAATATATATATCTGAAGTTGAATGTTACCGGTTCTACAGCGTTTTGTGGGTGCTCATATCGTTTTGTTTTGTTTTGTTTTCTTCAGATTTACAATTCTGCCCTCTGAAGATAAAGTAGTTCCCATGTTCAACAAAATTAGCAAGTTTCACAAGGAATTCATGGATAAATACAGAGATAATGATGTCATGCAAAAATGATTTCAGTTTGTTACCGTATCACTCTGAAATTAATAAAGTATGCATACAAACAAACAAAAAAACAAACACAACTCATAATTTATCTGTTCTGAATATACGAGGCCTCACAGCTCAGTTGATAGGGCATCGCTTGCGCAAATCAAATTCTTTATACCTTCAAAATCCTCTCAAGCAAGCACTAACTTACTCCGAACGTCTACAAGCCAAGCGTTTTTAATTTAGAGAGGTTTACAATTGCGTGTCGTTAAACCAACACCAAAGTAATCACTCGGAACAAACACAACGGGCGCGCACAACACAATGAACCAATCAGAACTCGAAGCAAATGCATGCAAGTAACGTCAAGCGTAGGAAAACGCGTGCGAGCTGGGCGTGATGGTTTTGGGTTCATTTTTGATTGGCTGAGAAAGTGGCGCGAGTTTTTTGAGCCAATCACAAAACGTAGTAAAACAAAACCAAAGCAACACGAATTACCTTCCACGCTTTACTGAAAACCGCTCTATTACTTGTAATACACAATGAACTGAAAAAAAGTTAATTTCAAAAGAAATGAGGTCAAGCTATGCTGTTTTGATTTCTTAAACTTAATGGATCGTCCGTTTGCATTAATCAGGGAATGATCGATTCGATCCTTCTCTTGATCCTTCCTTCTGCTTAGTTTTATCGAGCGAGAAGGACATTGGTACGCGCGCAAAAGTAGGCTGCTGCGCGCGTGTAAACTTGACATATATTAACGTGTCCTTCTCGCCTGACTATGCTTAAGTAAAAGGAGGGACTGCGCCTATCCTAAGGTACGATGCTAAAAGAGAGCTTATCTTGACGTTTCTGAGACTGTTTCTGCCGACTGAAATCTATAACAGCAGTAATAAAGTGATGGTATTTAGTGTTTGGTATTGATTTTAGTGTTTAGGGTTTATAATCACTGGATTAGCGTTGACATTAAATTCTATGCACCTTCTTCGGTGTTTTGGCAGATAATACAGATTTTTTACGAGTTGCGAGCAATGAGTAAAATTTCCGCGCGTGGTATCGAGCAAAAAAAAAACAAATAAGAGGTTTATTATTTCACTGCATTTTGTTGTTGCATCGTCCTCCTTCAGCAAAAAAACCGATCAAACTGGGATTGTACAGGGTAATACGCTGGCATAATTTGCGCGTTCTCTTGCCCTTATATAAATATAAGGGTATTTGCATTGTGCAAGCTACAAAGAACAGCGTATAAAGGTATTTTTACGAAATAAGCAACCAAAAGTTTTCATTTTCACTAAATTTGACATGTGATCCAGATTTTTGTAGGATATAGGAAAGGATATCTTAACAACAACCGATCGAGAACACCGATTAGAAAAAAATTCCTGTCCTCCTCATCCGAAGGTTCGGTAACATGATGGCGACGTTTATTCGGAGCTGCTATTTGTGAAGCTTGTTTTGAGCCAGAGGTTTCGGGAAGGACGTGATTCTGGATGTTTATCACACCAGTGCTTACTCCTGAAAATATGCCATGTGTTTGGATGGACTCTTGAGCAGTACTGCCGTTTAACTGGTTTAGCAGGTGTTCTTCCAGTGCTTGCTTTGGTTACAGCTTGGAGTTTTCTTTCCCACTGATTAATTTAGACATCTGGCGTTGCTGCTGATTGCCAGGGCGTAGTTTTCCAGACGTTTAAGTCTGTTGTGGCCACTCAGTTGTGCCACACTGTTGTGGTGGACTCAGGAATCAAGAAGCGTTTTGATGAAGGTTTTTTTGTTTTGTTTTTTTTTTTTGGGGGGGGGGACTGAATAGGTGGTAAATTTCCCGCTCCTTGACAGGGACAATTTTTTCGAGGTGCTTGAAAGGAACTCGCCGATTTTGTTCTTCCCCATCGGACTGTTCAAGAACCATATTTGATCACTGATTTTCTCCTGTGACGAATGGCCAGGAAGAAAGGACTTTCCAGGGATTTGGCCTCTTCTGGTCGCCGGACATTTCCTGTCACCTGTTTCGTAGAATTTATACGGCAACAAAATGTTTTCAGCTCACATCTCGTGGGGCCGTAGGCGATTCTCGAGGCCGGACGGCTGTTTCCCGCCTGCTCACGCCGTCACGTACGACCCTCATACGGGGATTTTCTCAATAGCTTTGCAATCATGAAGGCGCGGGGCCTTACGGATCATGCGATAAAGTCAAATATCTTATCAATGAAAAGGTTTCTAATTTTTTAGTCCAACTTTGAGGATAAAGTAAGTTAACATCACTAAACTGTCATTAGTACAAGTTATCCACTGGTATATGGGAACAAATTCCAAAACTTCGGTTCAGCGTGATATTTGAACTATTTCTGGAAGAAAAGTTACGATTTAGGGTAACGAATTAAAATGCGGTGGGAACTAATTGAATCCTGGACGTAACTGCGTCGAATGTTGTAGTTTTCCGTCCATTGTAAATTCTTCGTTCTCCTATTGAACACTTGTAACTAGAGAAATCATGTCTGGTACCGGCTTTCTAGCCACTAAGCCCTACCATAGACAGCCGTTTCGTCTTAAAGGACACAGTGTGTTGCCCAGTTTTCGTACACTTTAGTTTGTAATCGCTATATCTTTTCGTCTGTGAGACAAAAATTTCTGAAATTTATTTTAAAGACAGCCCATTTACTTACCTTCAATATATAAAACGATTGGCCGCTTGATCGACGTATGTTTAAAATTATGCCATTTTTCCCAAAACTCCTAAGTTGCCCAGTCTTCGTACACCTGTCCCAGTTTTCGTACATCGACAAAACAACATTTCTCCAAGAAAACGCTTGACGCAAACTGATGTGTCAGCCACCCTGCTGAGTGTTTATCGTGTTTTCTCTTCGATTTGTGAATAAATATCGGCTTAGCGACCAATGTTTAGTGTACAACGCAAATGGTTATTCGGGGGGGGGGGGGGGTGGATGTTTAATCGATCCTGCGGTGTTGATTTTTTTGTCCCTCACTTTTGGGCGGCTTTTCTTACGCTCAATCCACTGTCTTGTACGTCATTTACTGCCTTGGTAAAGGTAGTTGACAGGTTACTATTCTGCGTATTACAACTGTTAAGGAAAGGCCTGTATAAGATTCGACGTTTTCCTTCCGTTTCCGCTTACGCCTTTAGAATAGCAAACGCTTTACTTCTGTTTCCGCTTACGCTTGCTTTTCTTACCTACTTTTGTAAATATTTATTAAAATCGCAACGGAGTGAAAAAATCAGTCAAACCGGTAAACTAGTTGACGAAGATTTAAATGACCGACGAAAATAATCAAATAAAGTTCTTTTTGTACGAAAACTGGGCAACATACTGTAACACTGTAATTGCCATGCTGACGATTACTGACAAGGTCGCAGCAGCTATCCAAGGTTGCCACTATCAGTGGGTGACACATGTACAACAATTTCCCTTATTGGTCATAAAAATAATAGAATAAAGTTGTTTTATACGCAGCCGTTTCACTTCCACCTTTTGAGTGATTGCCAATTTGGGAAACGGTGATCAACGGTTCGCGACTGGGAAAATTTACCGTTAGAGTCCAGGCCCCCACTAGGCCCATGGACGTTTGCCTTCTCCTCCACTCTAGTACTTACACTCCCCCATTGAGAAAATCCTGTATCCCCCCCTGGGAGAACGTTAAAAAGGGGCTAACCAAATGAGGGACTAGATATAGTTTAAAATGGCCTCGCGAAAGAATCGGAGGTAAGTGCCTCGGAAAATCTACACAGGCTCTGACACAGACGTTACAGGAGAAGACCTGTGACAGGAAAGCAGGCAAAGAAAAATGATCACTGGCAAAGAAATCTGGATTTTTCTTTCTTTCTTCACCTCCTTCGTTCTGCAAGGAAAGGACCCTAAATATTTCCTTCTCATTGAAAATGGGGCGAAAAAACACAGAAAAAACACTAAAGGCAGTAACATAAAATCATATCTTAGTCTTTGTTTTCTGTTGCTTCTCCAGTGACCATATATAGTTTCAATCGATTTATTTTACACCCAACAAACACTGACTTATTACCAACATAAGAGAGTCCAGTTGCTCCAGCCAACTGCCGGATTGACTTGCATTACGGGGCGGGTTGCATTACCTCACTCTAAATAAAATATTGATTTGCATAAGACAGACTTACTGAAGACATTTCATATTTCCTAGACAGAGAAATCAACCTGAGCTGATTTGTGTACAGAACTTTTGTATTATGTAAATCCAAAATTCCATCACATTAAGGGGCGTTCATTTCACGGCTGACAGACCAACCTTTTATTCGAAGCTTTTTGGTAGCGTCTTAAGTTCATTTCATGTTGAAACGCACTAATCAGTTCTTCCACTTCAAATGGAGACTATCAATGACGAAAACATCAATCCAGCTTTAAAAGAATCAAATATGGCGTAAGAGGGTGGCTAGAGGATCGTACACGTGAAATTGACGACGAGCTTGCTCGCGTGAGTATTATATAATTGATTGCTATGTTTGGTTTTCACCAGCCGCGTAAGGTCGAGTATCAGTAGGATTTCTGTAAAAAAAAGATAGAATATTCAGCATCTCGCGAGCGTGGGAAAAGAAAAATCGGGGCCCCCGACGGGAATTTAACCCGTGGGGGTCATAGGTTTGATTCCCGTCGGTGACTCAGTTTGTATCACGCTCAGGAGATGTTGAATATTCCATCTTTTCTTAAATCTTCTCCGAGCTTAAAAATTCACCATCTTTCTTTAAGATGTTTGAACTTGGGTGTCAGTGTTTCGTGTATTCTTTCCTAGCGCTTGTACTTGCATCGTTAGTGAAAACCAGCTTTACGTTGAGTTGCATCATGCCTGTACTAAGAGTGCTAAGGAGCAACATTTAAGTCGACGCAGACGGTCACACTCCAGAAATTTATTCATAAACTCAAAATTTAGAACTACTTTGTACATGCAGCACAGTTAACAGTACCACAGCTTGTTAATTGCCGCCGCTCAGAGGCTCTTTCCGCCCCCAGATAGGTTCTATTCACTGACACGTGCAAGGCCTTGCGTACTTTTATCAACTAATCTGATAACAAGCTTTTGAAGTGCGGGCGCGGTGTCCGTGTTCTTTGTCTCATTAACAAAAGATTTTTAAAAAGCATAAGCGTAATTAACTGTCCAGACAGAGACTTTGGTGTCTCAGTTGGCCAAGTTTAGGTGCTGTGATTTCAATTATTTATTAGCAAAAAAAAAAAAGAGAGAGAGAGACCTTTTCTGCAAGGCCATATAAAGTTTTTTGGGAGGGGGCAGTTTTTAGGGGGAGACATAAAGGTTTTTCGGGCAGGTGGGTGGAGGGGAATAAAGTTGTTTGTTTGAAAACTCGCACACTTCTAACTTGTTTATTAGGAAAAAAATCCGATTTAGTTGATTTTTTTATTTGGGGAGGGAATTTTTTTGGGGGGCGTGGAAGTTTTTTGGGGGGAGATATAGAGGTTTTTCGGGGGCGGGGGGATAAAGTTTTAAGAGGGAAAAGTCCAGAGTCCAGAGTCCAGCGTCCAGCGTCCAGAGTCCAGAGTCCAGGGTCCAGTCCAGCTTTTAGGATATGCCCAGCGAAGATGCTTGCTCGCGTGAGTTCGATATACATACAGTAGTGGACTGTTACGGGAGCTGGTCGCTGACGAGAAATCGGACCAAAGGTGGTCTCCTGTTCAAACGCAATAGTCACTTCTTTCAACTTCAAATGGAGATTATCAATAACGAAAACATCAATCCAGCTTTTAAAAGAGTCAAACATGCCGCACGAGGGTGGCTAGAAGATCGTACACTTGAAATCAAAGACGAGCTTGCGCGCGTGAGTACGATATTCACCATAGGCAGTTTTCGAATAAGATCAAATGTCATAAGTTGGCAGAGTACACATCGTCCAGGTGAGTGTAGTCCTGAGACGGACTGTTAGTGGTGACATTGGCTTACGTTTCGACAATCTGAGCGACCGACCGACCGACCGATCGACCGACCGACCGACCGACCGACCGACTGGCTGGCTGACTGGCTGGCTGACCAAATAAGTAATTGATTGGTTTACTAAACTAAGTCGACGGACGGATGGACGGTGCGTAAATCAAATAAACAAGGGCGTTAGTTTCTAAAGAATTTGTGGGGCTGCGTCGGTAGGGAAGTGAAATACAAAACTTTGGATTTATCAACTGAGTTGATAAGGTAAACTGGCGACCGTAGATCGTAAAGAAATTGAAAGCTGACGTTTCTAGCATTAGACCTTTGATTCGCTCTGACGAAGGAAGGTAAATCAAATAGTTGGTCTTTTTTTGTCCCAGTTTATCCTTGCTGAAAACATCAGTAAGTCAGTTTTCAGAGTCGCAATTATGGACCGAAAGGTAAACACGTGTTTAGCAACGCCGGTTGATGAACTTGAGGTATTCTTTCATAGGTTTTGGCCCTTCTTTTGTTCCCGGAGCTCCTGAATGATCCGGGATTCCCTCAGGATGCCAAAAATAGAGCCAAGAGGATCTTGAATGACACCTTTGGACACACTATAAGTAAGTTGTATCACAGTGGAGCAACCTTCAGAGTGACAAAATAGGGAGATGTTCTCACCTAGCGGGGGGGGGGGGGGGGGGGGGGGCGAGAGGGAGGTTGCTCGTCGTAATTTTTAGATGTTTCGGTACCACTTAGGGTATTCAGTTTTAAAACAACCAAGTTGTGACTGTCGCGGTGCCTTGTAGCGAAGAAATGAAGTAGAACCTTGTAATACTGTCTTGTATTCACAGCTATTGTAAACGTCTTTGATAAACTGAAAGTTCCTCGACGTTCTTTTTTAGCTGGTGCCATTTTGCAGCTGGGGCAAAAATGCACGAAGATTGTCAAATTAAAAGATAATAACAAACCTCGGACAAACGTTTGCGTTTACGTGTCAAATGCTAACTGTTGCCAACACCAAAAATTGTTCAAAACGTTGGCAGGAATGAAACCTAATTCTATTTCTCGCCTAATGTCTGTAAAGTGCCTTGAGACCTTCACACGAGCGTGCAATTTTAGTTTGCCTTGTGAAGTCGTCCTGGAGAGGGGGACCCTTTCAAACTTGCCGTTTAGCTTCCCAGATTAGTTTTATATCAAACTATATAAACATACAAGAATGCAAACTCCCGCTTGTAACCACAAGCTCCCGCTAATAATCTCTTGCCGATTCTCGTGCTTTTCTTGTCAATGCCTAGCACCCAAATCGACTACCTTTCACTCTAAAAGGAGACGGAACTCCCATCAAGCTACCTTCTCGTTTGATCCTGGCTTCGTTTGTTACCGTTTGCAGGTAGTTACACTTCAGCGCAAGGCATAAGCGTTTTGCGCCAAGATATTGCTGAATTTATTTCTCGGCGTGACGGCTATCCTGCGACATACAAGGACATATTTCTTACGAATGGAGGAGCTGAAGGAGTTGAAGTAAGCCAGTGGATTTCAGGTGTTAAACTAGGCTCTCTTCTTCTGCCTTCTCGTTTATGAAATAAATTGATTTTTCCACCTTACAGTCACTGACATGCAGCAAGTCCCTATCCCACTTCACCTTATCCGTCTCTCATTAGCACTGTCTGAACATTTTCTGCGCGCCACAATTATCAAGTTGAAGCATTGCAATGAAAATTTTTGTACGTGGCTTGGTTGGTTTGACCCAGGAGTGCAATACACTCTAAATCGTTTTCATCAGGGATAAATTAAATGAAACTTTTTGTTCTCTTCTGTGCAGTTTACATTTACAAGTGCATCTTTGCTTTTACAACTGCGTGCAAAAAGGAATTTGAACAAAAGATACAAAAACGAGCTTAACAAGTTTTAACAGTAAGATAGATGTGATATTTTTTATGTGCAAGTCCCCAACGGAAATTGAATGCATGATCTTCCGTACACCGGTCGGACACTCTAACCATCGAGCTACTGGGGGACTCGTGACGAGCTTAGGTCGTATTTACTAGGTTTATAGTAATACATGTCCTGCATATAACTAGGATCAGAAATGTCAAAAGCTCCCTGTAGGATGATAAACAAAGAAGGATGCTAAATTGTAACAGGTGTAAAGATGATTCGCTGCCGGCCAGCGCGCCTTTTATTATCGTGGTGTAAAAATATGGAACAGCCTAAATGAGGATTTGAAGCAAATAGCAGACAATACAGTTTTTAAGAAACCTTTTATTTATGAACTAATTTGTGATGTAAATTAGGACGAACAATATTGTACATAGCTTTTCTAGTTATATTTTATTTATGTTTTGTATTTTAATATTGATGCTGAAAGACCCTTTTCAGGGATGCTCAATAAAGTGTATGTATGTATGTATGTATTTTGTATGTATGTATGTACGTACGTACGTACGTATGTATGTATGTATGTATGTATGTATGTACGTATGTATGTATATATGTATGTATGTTCTTACATTTTTGACGTGTTCTTGTAAAAAAGAATGGCTAAGAGTGAACGCTTTATTGAACGGTTTGAAGATTTCTTTAAAAGGCTTCCGTTGCTGAGTGTCGTTTTGACAAACTGCGCGAACGGAAGTCATAATTATGGTCAAGTAAAAAAATCCATTTATTCATTAGAAGACGGTGTGAAATATGTGGTCTAAGACCGTGCCAAAAATTCCTCGATTCTGATTGGTTCTCCACGCTCCCGTACGCATACGTACGTAGTTCGAGCACGATCACGTCGATGTCACGTTACAGAGCTCTGTTTTGATTGAGCATCTAATTTAGGTCCCGGAAAAACGGATACAATATTTCCATTCAAATTTGTTCAATTCAACTTGTTGTACACGTTTGGTCACCCTGTAGAATGATGTTGGATGGTGTTGAAAGGAATCTGATTGCCAGAACATGTTGAACCCAACAATGCTGAACGTTGTTGAATGCAAGTGAACAAAGCGCACAGAAAATAAGCTCGTTATTGCTGCTTTTGCACATTTTGGGAAAATGATCGTATAAATCACCGCGTTTTTTTTCTTTTCTTTTCTTTTTTTTTTTTGGACGCGACTAACTGCTTCATATGATGTAATTATTTATTTTATTTTTGAAGTACTCCCTGATTGGTTTCCACTCAGTGCACCATCGCTTGTTATTTGGTGGGTAAAGTCGTGATGTTATTAAGTTATTGGCTCTGTCGGAAGACTCAGAAAAGTGATTGTTTGAGAACATTTTATCATACAATTCAAACCAGCCCAAATAATCTTCCATCAATTCATTGCAGGTTATGATAGGAGTTGTTCAAACAGGGGTAAATGAGGGCAAGAGTCGCACTGGAGTTATGATTTCTGTCCCGGGGTTTAGCATGTATCAAGCAAGGCTTCTACAACACAACTCCTATCAGGTAATGGTGGTTTCTGTTATTTCTATTCCTATGATCACAGCCCGTCATGCCATCCAGCAAAAGTTTTCAGATACCACGCAGCTCTTTACAACCTCTAATTTCATTGGACCTTGGTATCACGCAGCTCTATTGTTTTTAGGGCTAGGGTCCATTGTTTTGTTGTTTGTTCTATTGTTTTCTTAGCAAATCAGAGAAGACCTTGTGATAGCTGCGTACAGCCCCAAAGTTTTTTCATGTAGCTCCCCGCTAGTTACTCGCAATTTCATTCAGTTCCTTCTAACGCCTTTGTAATAATAACCGCATTGTAGTTGGAAGTGTGGTGTAGTGCTCATCCCGTTGGATGTGAGATCAGACTTTCGGTTGACAGATATGTGTACTGTCGTGTTGTTTGTCCAGGCGAGAAAGTTTACTCCACATTGTCTCTCGCCACCCAAGTGTATGAATTAGTATCAACGAAGCCTTAGGGAGTCCTAGCCAAACGCTGGGTAATACCAGCGATGGACGATCATCCCATCCAGGAGGATTAGTGATGCTACGGCAGTCGTATCACGCTACCGGAAATGATTTCAGCAACGCTTCTGATGAGCCACGCACCTGGCGTGCGCAGACCAGAGGATTGGACACAGACTTTCCTTTACATGAACCGCCGCAAAACCACGGTTATGGATAGAAAATGCCAGAAGGCACTAGCTCTGCTAGTGCGAAATCAAGCGGTGTGCCGACTGAGCAGAATGGCCAACAACAAAGATGAAGTCCTAAGGCAACTTGAACTTTTCGCCCGAATTTTTTCGTCTAATTTTTTTCGCTTAATAATAAATTGAACTTTTCGCCCTCCACCAAAAAGACAACTGAGTATTCTTTTGAAGATTTTCTTTCCATTAATAAAATTGTTTTGACTTTTGTTGTCTTTGCTTGATTTGCTACAACGCGGGTCACCATGCGATTTCGCGCCAAAAACGCACGATACAGCACAGGGTTATATCAAGTGTATGCCACCTCATATTGGTGACCCTGTGGTGCAGACGGACGGACAGACGTATGTACGGACGGACGGCCATGTGACTATTTCGTCACTACCAAAATTTCTTGGCTTGATAAGTTACCAAATTTGCTTAGCTATGGTGCTTCGCTGGCGCGCTAGCGCGCGGGCTCCGCTAAAAAAACGTGGAGCTCCGCTTTTAGGCTTGGCTAAATGTTTATATTATGTCAAGAACGATATTCGTTCAATTGGGCTTTAAACAAAACACTAGATTCCCTTTGCTTAATTTTCATATTTAGATATTCTATCAACTTGATGAGAACAACAACTGGGCTTTAAACATGGCTGAACTCCAAAGATCATTAGATGAAGCCAGGTTACACTGTGTACCGAGAGGACTGGTGCTCATTAATCCAGGGAACCCCACCGGTAGGTTTGTTTAACGATGGATCTTTATTTCAGACTACTGGACAAAACACACCTATCTAAGATCACAGTCTTCAAAAACTCTATAATTTTTTAGACCATAAGGCCTCAAAAACCAATTTGCAATACACAAGACGAAGGAAAAGGTGGAGCTTTTTCGGTGTAGACTTGTTTATCCAATAAGGATTTGTCCAGTTTGCGGAAATTGTGATTGGAAATTGCGCCAGTATTTCAAGAATTACACCTCACCAAGAGAATGTGATATAAACAGACGTATGCTTGCACTCGAATGAATTGAACAACCTTGCATAATTTTACTACTGTTTGGGCCATAAATTAGAGAGACAATTATTCTTGCTTGGAAAGTAAGGCATAAGAAACACTGGTAATTTCAGATTATTTAGTTTGGACTTTTAGTCCTGACTAAAGCTTTGGCTGCTTGTGTTTTCCCTATTGCTTATCATTAGGAGAGAAAGGGTCAAAAGCGAGAGAAAAACCTCAATCCTTAAGTAGTGTGATCTCTGGATCATAGGTAATAAAGGAAAATGGTTTTGAAGCCCAACAAATTTATTTGTTTTACGATTTTTGTTGTTGTTTCTAAACTATGACGATGCACAAACCACAGTGGTTTTTCAACTGTGTTAGAGCAACTAACCAATGTAACGTTTTGTAGCAAGTTATTCAGCTTCTGTGTGGGAACGTAAAATAAAGGATTGTACACAGTCGAGGTGCTTTTAGCAAAACTTGAGACACTTGAAACTTGCAAGGTTTCATAACTATTCTCTCGACTCTCTCATAGGTCAAGTTTTGACGTATCAGAACATTCAAGACGTGATCAAGTTTTGTGCCAGAGAGAAGTTGGTGCTGTTTGCTGATGAAGTTTATCAAGACAATGTGTATGCTGAGGGGGCCAAGTTTTATTCGTGCAAGAAAGTACTGAGGGACCTGGGAGATGAGTACAGTGAATTTCAACTTATCTCACTTTACTCAAGTGCCAAAGGATATACTGGAGAGTAAGATGCGCGGTATACAGTGTATAAAATACATTTTTTGTAGAAAATGAAGACAGGCTGTCACAAAGAACTACAGCAGTCACGTAGGTACTCACTTCACACACGCATTGCAAAGATTATACTTTCATAAGCTTCCCCTCAAGAGGTTTGGGTGGGTGGGGCATACGGTCCAGACCTCGAAGCCCTTACCTTATCTTTCATATTTCACCCCTAGCTCCCTAGTTCAGCTTACATCGAGCTCACAGGAATCAGTGATCAAGTCAAGTCCTACATTAAACAGTATCTAAGCGCAAGATCTTGTGCTTCTACAATAGGGCAGGTTAGCGAATGTAACACAAATCCTGACCTTTAACAATGTGGAGAGGAACAGGGATACGGAAACCCAGGAGAAAAGGGGGTACGAACTATACGGGAATTCCCAAGGATGCAGGAAGAGGGAGAAAATAGGAAAACAGCACAACAGTGCATATTTTGCAATCGAAAAAGCGCAAAGAGGCAGGAGTAAAACAAAAGGGGTTGGCAACTGGGTTTTTGGTCCCCTACTCCCTCGCCACGAGTGCTTAACGCAGGCTGAAATGAAAGATATAGTAAATCAGCTGGTCAATGATAATGCTTCTCGTCGCTTCATGTCAAAGGTACCGGAAATAAACATTAGCCTGAAATACTAAGTATGTTTCTGGCTTAACCAGATAAACGAAGACCCAATCCAATTTCAAGAACGTATTAAGGTAAGAGGGTACGTGCCTATTAGTGCCCTATTATTTATAGATTGTGGTCATCGTACCATTTCTTCACGAGATAAGTTGTTTTTGTGCGGTGAGTCCGTGAATGTTCTTGAATGATTCGTAAGCCGGACCCATGCCGTAGGAGACTGATCTAAAAATAACTTAAGGAGAATTAACATTGAGGCAGGGCATGTGTGATGGGCGCAAACGTGGCTAATGCATTCCTTTTGTTATTTTCCCACGTTAGGTAACAATAGGACTCACATGCAACCCCCCAAAACCTGGAGATGAATCATATGAAAAGTTTTCGAAGGTAAGCGCTGAGATACTCGACGAGACACTCGACGGTGTTTGCGTTAGGCAAAACTGGCATATGTTTGATTCCTTGTTGTTGTTCTTGTGACTTGAACCAAGGGACAGGGAGGCCGCTACATCGGCATGACCGGCAGGTTGGTTGTAAGTGTTGCATTTTTGGGAAATAACAACACAGGAGGGCAAAATTCAAGAGCCTGTTAAAGTCGGGAATAGGAAGTCCAGTTATGAGGTATTTTGCTCAATCGCTTTGATGGCGTTCTCCCGTCTTTTACATAGGAGATAACAGCCATTCACGATTCCTACAAAAAGAGAGCGAAGTTAACGACAGAGATTCTCAACTCACTGGAGAATGTCAAGTGTAACGAAGTAGCAGGAGCAATGTACGCGTTCCCGAGGATAACACTGCCGCAGAGAGCCATCGAGGAAGCCAAGGTAAAACTCATCCCTGCTCGATTTTGAGCTGCCCTGGACCACATGGGAGGGCATGAAGATGAATGGGATACGTAGTTGCGATTTTTTGGAGGGAGCCACGCCCTCCAATCTCGTTCCAAGAACCCCTCTGTTATCCCCCCCCACCCCTTTCAGTCCCAGGCACAAACTAAGAAGACGGGAACTGCTTTGCGGACTCAACACTCTTTTTTGTTTACAAATTTGGTTCCGTTTGAATGCACTCGTTCTAATAATGCAACTATCATAGAACAATTTCCTGAGAAAGTTATTTAATGTGTCAAAGCAATAATCAGGTAGTATAAAACCATTGACTGATATTGACCGTATCCAGGACTCTATGCCTAGTTAACTGAGTTCGAGGTCCGTACTGCAAATTGCCTGACCAGCTAATTTCCTGTAATAGAGGTAATAGCTGTGTGGTCAAACCAACAGATGTATCAATCGGTGGGTCGTTAGGGAACTCCCTGCTCCCATCTTATAAAACACGGACCATTTTACTTGTTTGGAAGAAGGGGTGCACAATTTTGTCCCGCACAAATTGTTTTGGTGACAAACTTTTGTGTATGGAGTTAATTCACTAGTTTGCAAGATATTTTTTTGCTTCCTTTTGCTTTGCATGATTTAGAAAAGCCTTGCAGGAATTTTATTTGTTGCCCCCCAACACCAGTCTCGTACGCAGCCGCTACTTGTTGTCGTCACGCAACGCTCCCCGCCCAAGAGGGGGAGTAGCGTAGAGTAGCGTAGAGTAGCGTAGAGTACCCCCTCCGAAAATGAAATGGTCCGTTCCTTACAAATGGCCCACGATTTATCTTTTGATGCTACTGTGCTACTCTTTCAGGTCCAGGGTTTACCGCCAGACGAATTCTACTGTTGGCAGGCGTTGGAGAAAACCGGGGTTTACATGGTTCCGGGCCGCGCGTTTGACATGAATGGCAGCGGCAACAACTTCTACTTCCGGTAAGACGAAACATGTCACATTTTAAATCCGTCCACCATGTAGGAATCTTAAGGAATCTTTCACTTGATGGTGGTGCTGAAGTGAACTTCAGTCGTTTCATTCTATTTAATTCGTCGATAGAGTGGTTTTTAATTGAATTTTGAAAGGAATTGTCATTTGGACCTTTTGTTCCATTTTCCTGCGCTTTATGCCATGGCCATTTACATTTGTTAGCTTTGCGTTTCGATTGGTACATTTTGTTGTTTGCGTCTGCTGTGAATGGTCAGAGTAATTTAAAATTGGGTATTTCTTTATTACATTTGACTGAAAACTGTCCTACGCAAAGAAGGCCTACTCGCCTAACTTTTTTTAACAACTTTTACTTAAAGAGCCAGTGTCACCCAAAGTGCTTTGCGCGCCGAGGTACATTTTTCATATATGAAAAATACGCCATTTTCTTGATTGTCGTGAAGTCTGATTTGCATCTTCTTCCACCACTGCCGTTAGCGATCCGAAAGCACTAGTGTGAATTTTGACTTCACATTTTCGTTTCACGTTGTATATTTCCGAATTCTGAAGTGTTTTCGCGGTGGTGAAGGAGATCTTTAAATTGGATGCCGCGTAGGGTTCAGGAAAGTTGAGGCGAAGGCCGAGTCTTCCGGGCTCTGCCAAAGTTGTACGGCTGAAGGAGTCCGTGTATCAGTAGCGGAGGGAAAGAAAAACATCTACCGGTTTCAGCAATAGTACTGACACTGTGTTTGCCGAAATAGTGCTACATTCGTTGCCGAATGAAAACAGAAGGAACGTTGATTTACCACAAAATAACAGTAGCTACGGGCTTGCTCCAAAATAATGCTTATGGTAGTGAGCTTGTGCTGTTTTGCTTAATTATTCCTTGTGCTCACTGTCTGTTTATGTTTTATTTTTACAAAAAGTGTAAGTGGCTATTCTGGTTTTGCGTCCATCGACAGGGGTCGAAGCGATCGATCGCGCAATCAATCGATCGGACTGTAATAGATCCATGTATACGCACTGAATGCAAAGTCAGATCTTAAGTAGTTTTCTCCAGTGACATCTAGCGATGAAAACGTCAATATTCTTGCTACTTGTTTTTGTCTTATTATTTTTATATCGAGATCGATCGATCGATCGAGCAATCGATCGGTTGTTATAAAAGCTCCATACGCGTTGACTACAAAGTCAGATCTAGAGTTGTTTTCTCCTGTAACATCTAGCAATAAAGATATTACTATTTTCAGAGGCTACTACTTTAAATATCAGCTTGCTAAAAGGCCAGTGCAGCAGGGTATAATTTGCGAAACGTCCGGCAAACGCGCCAGCCAAACTTTAAAACAAAAACACAACCGCGCAAAGCACCTTGGGTGACAGTTAAATATTTGAATTTGAAAAGTGAAAATGAATTTCTAATAGTAATAGATTTTGAAAAACATTTCAACAAGAAAACATTTTTCTTTCACATGAAGTCATCGAAACGTCAAGTTACTTTTTTTATCGTTGATTTTCTTGTTGAAAATGAATTTTTCAGCGCATTTTCAGCGCATTTTTTAGCACCCTCCTCCACGCTTTGTAAATAGCCAAATGGCCAGCCTCCAGCCAGTCGGAATTCCTAAATACGCTATTATTGTCTGAATTATTATATAAACAGCTTCTAAAAGCAAATGAAAACGACTTGATACATTCGATATTGACGGTCATTTATGACTTTCTCGCGGTCAAAGCATCCGGGATGTGGGATTTCTCAAGACGCTATCTCCAAATGTCAGTTGGGGGGGAGGGGGAGGCAACGACCAGGCCCAGTTTTAGTAGTGTTTGTAGTTACCCTTACGAAGGACTCTCGCTGAAACCCACAGGAATGTTTTACCAAGCGAAACGAAAATGACGGCTTATTTCACGTTAACCCAGTATTCTGCCTGCGGGGGGGCGGGGGGGGGGACACATTGTGCCCGCGCTGACTTTAACGAATTATAACTATTAAATGACTAGACGAATAATCACCAAATCTCGTGACTTTTCCTACAAATTAATCAGAGAAAATTTTCCTGTGTTAATGACGTGTCTATGATGATTGATGTTTCCATAGCAACCGTCTACTCAGAACTGTATTTTGACTATTTTCTGTCTTTGTCAGTTTTTTTTTCAGTTTTTTCCCCTCAACTGTGTGACTGCAGGCTTGGGATTCAACATGGCGACCTCAATTCAAAATGGCTGGTTTGTGACGTTATTGTGACGTCATGACACGTCATAATTGACACGTCATAAGCCGAATATGTTAAGCTAATGACGTGCTAATAACGTGCCAAGTTTCATCGCAAGAACTTTAATAGTTTTCGAGATCTATAGGCGGGGCACTTTGTGCCCCCCCCCCCGGGCTCAGAAACTCAAAAAAAGCCCAGGCAGAATAGGGTTAAAGGGGAAGGGGGGTTCTCTTTCACATAGTGGAACCCTAAAACCTAAAGAACTTCACATACAAGATCTCTTGTTTATACTAACATTTTTCTTTCACAGGATAACCATCCTCCCTTCCGAAAACAAATTCCTTCCTATGTTTGAACGCCTTAGAAGCTTTCACCAGGGATTTATGGCACAGTTCAAGGACCAACCTGATAAAACTGACAATGCCTTTATACACTGTGTAGTTTAACAGCTGTCAAGCATATATCTTTTTATGCAGCGTGTTATCACTGAGTTAATGATGAGGCTTAAATATATATATAATTGCTTAAATATAAAATTGCGTTGAAATTACACATTAAAATTACACATTAAACCTCCGAAAGTGAGATCTTTTCCTTTCCAGAAAGGGGGAGCGGCCCCGGTACGTGTGTGAGCGACACAGAGTTGGTCTCTAATAAAGAAGCTCCCTCTTGATGCAACACGACTCTAACAAAACATTGGTTAGCATCCAAATTTAAATTCTGCAGGTCTTAAATTAATTTTACAAAAGATTAAGTTCGACCCATGGATAGGTTGCACCCAGCATATTAAGTTTCCCTAACGATTTTTTTGGCGTGGAAAAGTTTCAGCCATCTTCCCATCGAAAGTCTGACAACGTTGTCCAACCAACGAGAAGTTAAATATATGACTCTCCTGCATATTCAATTTTTTATTCGGCTGAAGCATAACTCGCGCTCCTTTACAATTATACCCCAACCTCCTGCATAAAACGTACGGTTCATAAATGAAACGTGCTGAGAATGGGCCATCTGTATCGACCAAAATGGATGTTCGTGGCATTCTGTATAAATTGGTTCATCCCCCAATTATTATCCCCCCCCCCCCATAAACTCCCATAAAGCTTTCGTAATAGATAACGCAAACAGTTTTGCCGACCTCTATCGAGCAGTCCAGCACCACTTGCTGGCTGTTACAAAAGACCCCTTGCAAATATGTTTAACTACTACTACTTGAAAGACATGCTTATGTAGAAGGTCCCAACTCATGGAAACCTTGGTGTGACCCACATGCACAAGATCTTCGCTGTAAGCTCAAGTTTTTAAAAATTGTCTGTAGAAGGAATAAAACCTCCTGCATTGTGACAAAAGCCCAAATAACTTGCACGGGGAATGAAAGCATGCGCACACCAGTGCTCAGTCAGACTGAAGCTTAAACAGGCACGAAACCATATACAGACCTTAACACAATTACCTTTCTCGTTGGTGAAATAAAATACAGAATTCTCCTTACAGAAATTTAAAACTAAGAAACAAACCATAAACAAAAAGCATAAACAACCACGAGATCTCCCGGTCCGTGGGACGGTTATTTAATACAATAAAGTTATACGCAGCCGTTTCGGCTCAGAATAGGCAAGAGTATGCAAACGTATTCGGCGACTGATGCAATTATCGTATTTTCTCGGTTAAACGCCCGGGGCATTTATTTAAAACTAGGCCTCTTAGACCGGTCGTTTATTTGAACCCCGCGTTTATTAAAATGGGGTTCACTATAAAGTTACAGCAAAACATAGCACAACATAAGTAAAACAGGAATAAAACGTAACCGATTTTTTTCTGTAATCGATAAAATTCAAAACGAGACGGGAGAACTGGGTGCTCAGTAGCGACAGTTGCGTGTAGAGTACATAACGTCAACTTTCGTCAGTTGGAATGAGTACAATAAACTGAACTGAAGTACCGTAGTGGTTCTTCAACCTCTTTTAAATTGCTATAACTTATTCTCGATGAGAATCGGTAACATAAAGGTTCAGTTTCAAATAAACGCCGGTACCTCGAAAAAACGCCGGGTTTTTTTTTTTTAATTTGACCGTCTTGACCCGGCGTTTATTCGAGGCCCAGCGTTTAATCAAGAAAATACGGTAACTTGTCATCGAATTTCCAGTTAAACCACTGTAGGCAAATAAAGCGATAATATAATATAAAATCAGTTTTTAGACTTTGTTTTCTGTTGCTTCTCCAGTGACCAACTGACTCAATCGATTTATTTTACACGCAACAAAAACTTATTATCATCACAAGAGAGCCCAGTATATATTTTTATCTTGTTGCCCCACCCGAAAGTCTTGACTGACTTGTATTCCGGGGCCGGTTCATATCTTACTCCGAATCAAAAGCGAATTTGCATAATTACGTCAGACTTATTGGTCCTGCGATAGGCCCAGCTACAAAAATCCCAAAAAATAGCCTAAAAATCTTTCCGGAATTTCTCCAAAAATGTTCTAAAAATCTCCGATTTCACCTCTAAAAATCCCATAAAAACTCCTAAAATCTCTAAAAATCCTATGATATTAAAAAAACTGGGTGACCTGTGGTGAAAATTCTAGGGCTTTGGTAGGCTTTCTGCTAGTGCCCACAGTCTCAGCCAAATCAACAAGCTCTGAGCCCACCATTTTGACCTCACTGAAAGCAAGGCAGGAATGCTGGATTGGGTAAAACCCCTGACAGATACTGTGAGGGGGTATCAAAACATTGCAACAATCGCTTGTGACGAAACTTTTCAAGTTTCAAGCTTTTGTAACATAAAGATATATATACAAAACTAGAAGTGTGAAAAAGGAAATACATAATTTAATAAAGCATGATTAGCGTGTATTTAAATTTAAACAAAAAGTTTCGCGCGAATCTATGCTAGACCGTGCAAAACGCTTGTCGTCTACACCGGAATTCTTTTCGCAAGAATGTAAGAACTTGAAGGGGATATTTTTGAAATTAAAATATCCAGAGAAGCTCATCGACTCGGCTATCAATCGTGTCCATCACCCTCCAGACCTAATTCACACACCATCTGACAGCCCCATACGGATCATTATGCCTTATAAAGATCAGAAATCTGCCGATGTCGTTCGCAAACAACTTCGCGAAAAAATCGATCATGAATTGCAGCCAATCTTTACGAGCAAGAAGATCGTTGATGACCTGAGAGAAACGGAATTGAAGCCTCCCATAGTTAACCAGCAGAGCGTTGTCTATGAATTTAAATGTGATTTGTGTGATACAAATTATATTGGGTACACACGCCGTCATCTACACCAACGTGTTGAGCAGCACAAACATTCCGTAGTCGGAAAACACCCTAAGGACGGCCATAATGTAAGGCCTTCCAACCTCCGTGAGAACTTCACCATTCTTAAGAAATGTCTAAGCAAGCTTGAGTGCTTAATCCTCGAAATGTTATACATTCGAAAGAAAAGACCGAAACTGAACACTCAAGCGGACTCGATTCGCGCGAAACTTGTTGTTTGAATTTAAATACACGCTAATCATGCTTTATTTAATTATGTATTTCTTTTTTCAAGCTTTTTTTTGTAACAAGTAAACAAAAAAACCTTGAAAGTATTCACCAACATCTCTAAAAATCCCTCCAAACCTCTAAAAATCCTATAGTTTTCTAAAAGTCCTGTGAAGCTCTAAAAATCCTGAAATAATCCGGATTTTGTAACTAGGCCTACCCTGAGACTGATTTGTGTACTGATGGTTTGCGGGGTAAGACTAATCTGCCGAACTGCAGACCGCGGAACGGCGGAACCTGCGGAACTTAGGGAACCGGATAACATGATAAAAATATGTAACAATCAGTTGTAACGATGAAATTGACACTGATATTTGTAAATTCTCTCTCTGGTTGGGACTCGACTTTATCCGCAGAATATTGATATCTGCTGATTGCCGTTTCAGGCGCCATTCCCAGCTGTTATTTCCCTATTTCCACTATCTTTCAGAGGAGATTTCTTGGTGGCAATAATAATAATAATAATAATAATAATAATAATAATAATAATAATTAATGGGCTAGTGTCGATCATTCCCAACAAGAAGTTCTGAAGAATTTACAGGCGGCGTGACGTGCGTTACCGCACGCCCGCCGCCTAAAAATGGCGGATTATCTATCGGACGTTCTTTGGCAGGTGGAGTGCGTGAGAAGACACAATAGCAATTGCATTTGGTTACGACTCAACACTAGCCAGGAGCAACCAACAATTCGTTTCAGGGAATATCTGTTCGGAAAGCCTAAAATCGCCTGTAATATTTAATTGGCAACATGAACAATTTCCGTTGTACATCAAAGCGAATTGTTACCAATTGTTGCGGACATATAATATTACGTCAATCTTTTACATGCGCTTGGTCACGCGAGAAGCAATATATTGAATGTTGACAACCCTCTTGTGCTGTGGGGGGATTGGGGACTTTGCGGGCTGCGCTTTGCGGGAACGTTGCATCAAATTTGAACTACTGTGGTCGGGGAAATGTAGGGACTCAGATTTATGGTGCCTCAACTCTCGGGGAAAGCGAGAGGACATTGGGAGCAAGTTGTGTCATGTTTTCGCTCGATTGATGAAAAGATTGGCATTATCCGGGCGACGCTACTGAGGGCGATCTCGTAGCAAACGTGATGAACACATATTTTATCGAATAAACATCTATTTGTAAGTAAAAGAATAAACTTTGCATATAACTTAAGGTTAAACTGAAAACGTGTAGAAGCCGCACGTGCCGGCTCGCACAACGCGTGTGAATGATTTATAATTAACAAGAAAGCCCGTTGGGCATTTTAACCGGCCATTCTAACCCTCCCCACCCCTAGGTTTCACAAATGTTAGCGCGATCCTCTATTTATACGAACCGGCGTGACGAAAAGTGTGATTGTGTGACACAATATTTTGACTATAACGTTACTGGATGACGTAATGTTTAAACTCTGATGACTCAGCTTATCTTTCTTATCGCTTTTATTTGTGCTGAAAAACGCAAATTCACTCAAACGTTGAATGTCGATATGAATTCGTCCACAACGGAGAATGCTCACACCGGGACGACGAAGTATTTACTGTTGTGCCTAGACCTTAAATACAAACAGTGAACATAGCAGTAGAGTCAAAATATAACGTTTGATAAACACGAGCTGGAGCAGATCTTCAGAGTATGGGGCACGTGAAGGCATATCTCATGACGTGATGTTTAAATCCTGTTTGCTAACCCGGGAATCCCCTTGCAAAAGTAAACAAGCGAGCGGGGACGAAAGTCGCCCACGTCTTTGAAAGCTAAAGCGCCTGTCGAGCCGCAATCGATTTGCGCTCACTCGCTTGTTTTCTTTTCCTTCACTATCTCTGAACGGAAAGAGAGACTGCTCGTAGCCTTTAGCGAACACTACACGCAAACTACACAAATCCGTCGATAATATTCAGATATTTTCGTTCTTTCAATGCAAAAAGACTCGTAACACCTGCCTTATTAATTGATCTCCTTATTAATGACGATTCCTTCGTATCAACTTCTCGCGTCAAATAAACACTCATCTCTCTCCGTTCACAAGAACTATCATGTACTGATGGTGCAATCAACTGATATTGCATCATCATACTAGTACCAATTCCTTCTCTTCCTAGCCCACGCCGGCAAATCGCAACTGTCCTTTTTGTCCGCTGCGAAATACAAGTTAGCCAATCAGAAACCTTACCATCCACTTCGCAACCCCCCCCCCCCCCCATAAAACGCCAAGGGAAAACGCCTCTCACGCAGCACAATATTACACCGCTCCTACACAAAACGCAACTTTCAAAGCAAATCACATTCACAGAAGCGTGATATGCTCCCGACATTCACAAATCCTTCTGACTCCCACATTTTTACACCCCTCAAAATGTCAATCCCAATAAAAATAATCCCGCGCTAAAAAAAATTTCACCATAACCACTAACTAGATCAGACAACACAGACAATTTCGCATTCAATCCTATTAGCTCCTTTACTCAATTGCGCATGTGTTATACAAGAGAAATACAAAAAACCCCAACCTTAACAACCCTTCGCCGTTCATATCTTAAATACTGTAAATTAAAAGAGAAAAACATAGGAAGGTAACATTCAGAAGACTTATATGCGCATGCGTCTTATATAAGACAGTACCCCTTTTGAGTACCCGTACCACAAGCTTTACAGCACTTTCCTCGTATGTTAAGCCAACTTGCTTTCACGAAAAACCGTGTCCATTTTATAAACCGGCGGTCGCCATCATGGCGACGGCCGGTTAATTAGTCCCTTTCCCGAAAGGTGAGTTTGGGCTGTCTGTCCTTATTCAGCATGATAACTAGTACAACATGTACCATTTTCATTTAATGGTCACACTTCAAAATCACGTCCTCCATCATTGTACAACCTCATTGTACAACCCACAACATAGCCTGGCGCCCATGCGACATCATCCCGACCAGTCTTTCGGCTTTTGTTTCATTCGACGAGAAAACCAAGGCCAAAAAATGGCTGTCATATCTTGTTTTGCACGTTACGTCATCGCTGCCATGTTGGTGGTCATAAACAAAAGGATTCTCATTGACTCCTTTTGTTAGTGCCACCAACATGGCCGCCACGCCATTGTCTTTTGGATTTCTAGGGACTGGCTGCAAACGTCCTATAGAGAGATCAAGGTTTACCTCGATATTCTGTTGTTAAATAATTAGTATTTTTTAAAACAAGTTGTTGCTTCTGTAAAACTTTAAGTTTTTGTTTACTTTTGTTTTAGGGAGATGCCAAACCATTTTCTGAAGTTCTCATACACTTTGGAAATCCACAAGGAATGGGGCAGCCACCTATTACGTTCTTTCGACAGGTAGCCGGCGACGAACCTTTGCTATTGACTGCCTGGTTGTCTGTCTACTGACTGATTGACTGACCGACCAACCGACCGACCAACCGCCTGACTGACTGACTGACTGACTGACTGACTGACCCGAGTCGCTGGCTGGCTGGCTATGCCAACTGACTGACTACATGGCTGTTCAACTGCCGGGCTGGCTGGCTGGCTGGCTGGCTGGCTGGCTGGCTGGCTGGCTGGCTGGCTGGCTGGCTGACTGACTGACTGACTGACTGACTGGCTGACTGACTGACTGACTGACTGACTGACTGACGGACTGACTGACTGACGACTGACTGACTGAATGACTGGAGGGCTGACTAAATAACCAGTTCGTTGGTTGATTGATAAAACGAAGTCGACGAACGGAAGGACAGTGCGTAAATGAAATAGTTGTCCTTCATTTCTTGTTCCAGTTTCTGTTTGCTAAGAACATGGGAAAGTCACAATTTTTTATCAAGTTAAGCAGGCTTGTAAAAACTCGCATTCAAACTCCAGTTGATGAACTAGAGATATTTTTCATAGGTTTTGGCCCTTCTTTTGTTCCCGGAGCTCCTGGATGATCCGGGATTCCCTCAGGATGCCAAAAATAGAGCCAAGAGGATCCTGAATGACACCTTTGGACACACTATAAGTAAGTTGTATCACAGTGGTTCCGAAGATCAGGCGTGAGAATGTAACGATCAGTTGACAAAATAAGGTGATGCTCTTAACTAGGGGGTGGGGGGGCAATGCTCGTCGTAATTTTTAGGGTTTTGGTATCACTTAGAGTATTCATTTTTAAAACAACGAAGTTGTGATAAACGTGGTGCCTTGTAGCGTGCAAGTGAAGTAGAACCTTGTATTGATAGTCGTTGTAAACTTCTTTGATAACCTGAAAAGTCGCTCGACGTTCCTTTTTTGCTGGTGCCATTTTGCAGCTGACGTAAAAAATGACTTCAAAAGTGCTCAAAGTTTGCTAGCTTTCCCTGACATTTCTCTGACAACCGTTTACGTATCAAATGCTAACCGATGCCAACACAAAATTGGTTGAAAACGTTGAGAAGAATGAACCTAATTCTTTTTCTCGTCTGATGTCTGTGAAGTGCCTTGAGACCTTCACATTTGCCTTCTCCCCTCTTGGGGAGGGGACCCTTTCAAATTTTCCACCGAGCGTCTCCATCACTTTTATATCAAAATATATGTGAACATATGAGAAAAAACTCCCGCTCGTAACCGCTAGCTCCCGCTAATGTTCTCTCTCATCGATTCTTTTGCGTGGTTAAACGATTCTTGTGCGTTATCACCGACTTTCATGCTCTTTTGTGGATACGTACACTTGGCACATACATTGACTATCTTTCACTCTCAAAGATCCTGAACTCCTATCAAACCCGTTCTTGTTTGATCCTGGATTTAAGCAAGTTGGTTTATTACCGTCTGCAGGTAGTTACACTTCAGCGCAAGGCATAAATGTTTTGCGCCAAGATATTGCTGAATTTATTTCTCGGCGTGACAGCCATCCTGCGACATGCAAGGACATGAGGAGCTGAAGAAAATGAAGTAAGCCAAGAGATTTCAGTCTCTTCTGCTGCCGTCTCGTTTATGAAATAAATTGATTTTCCTAATGTTATGCAGCAAGTCCCCATCCCACATAACCTTATCCGTCTCTCATCAGCAGTGTCTGAATATCTTTTGCGTGCCACAGTTAATAAGTTGAAGCATTGCAATAAAAATCTTTTCACATAGCTTGGTTGGTTTGACCCAGGAGTGCAATACACTCTAGATCGTTTTCGTCAGGGATAAATTCAATGAAATTTTTTTCTCTTTAGTGCAATTTATATTTACAAGCTGTCTTTGTTTTTGCAACTGCACGCGAAAACGAACTCAATAAAAAGTGCAAAAACGAGTTCAACAAGTTTTACAATGTAACAGTAATATGAATGTGATATTCTTTATGCGCAAGCGTTGGACAACTGAAGAAATTCCCCAACGAAAATATTGAAAGCATGACTTACCGTACACCGGTCGGACGCACTAACCGCTGAGCTATTGAGGTCATTGAGAGACTGTAGGAAGATAAATAAAGAAGGATGATAAATTGTAACAGGTGTAAAGATGTTTCTTGCACTTTTTTACGTGTACTTGTAAAAACAATGGCTTAAAGAGTAAACGCTTTATTGAATGGTTTGAAGATTTCTGTCAAAGAGTGCCGTTGCTGAGGGAACGAGGTTGCTGGTCGAACGAGGAATGATGTTGGGTGGTGTTGAACGGAACTTGATTGCCATAACGTGTTAAATTTAACAATGTTGAACCTTGTTGAATGCAAGTGTTACATCCGTTTGCCCGAAGCATAAGTTAGTCGCCCGTCAACAAGGCGCTCAAAAAATGAGTTCATTTTTGCTGTTTTTCCACGTTTTGTGAAAAAGATCCGATAAATCACGGATTTTTTGACACAGCCAACTGGTTATTCGATTTCGTAACGTACGCTTCATATGTTGAAATTATCCATTTTATTTTGGAATTACTCCCCGGTTGTATTTCATTCAGTCCAATCACCATCACTTGTTATTTAGTGGGTAAAGTCGTGATGCTATTAAGTTATTGGCTCGGCCGGAAGACTAAAAAGAGTGATTGTTGCAGAACACTCCATCACACATTTCACAGCAGCCCAAATTTATTTCAGGTTATGATGGGAGTTGTTCAAACAGGGGTAAATGAGGGCAACAGTCGTGCTGGAGTTATGATTCCTGTCCCGGGGTTTAGCATGTATCAAGCAAGGCTTCTACAACACAACTCCTATCAGGTCAGTGGTAGTTTCTCTTATTTTAATTGCTATGATCAGAGTCCTTTATTTGAGACCTTCATTTGAGACACATCGTAGCCTTTGTAGTTCATTAATTATTTCATCGCCAGTTCCTTCTAACTCCTTTCTAATAATTGTCCCATTTGCTGGAGGCGTGGTGTAGTGGTCATCCCGTTGGACGTGCGATCAGACTTTCGGTCGACAGTTCTGTGTATTGACGTGGTTTCCTCAGACAAGAAAGTTCACTCCACATTGTTTTTCTCTACCCAAGTGTATAAATTAGTACCAGCGCCGAAACCCTTAGGGAGTTCTAACAAAACGCTGCGGGTAGCCCTGCGATAGACTGTCATCCCATCCAGTGGGAGTAGGGGGAGTAGTAAAGCTATGCAGTCGCATCATGCTACCGAAAAGGGCGATGTAGCAGCTGTCGTAAGGTCTTCCACGATTAGTCCGCTAAACAATAGAACAAACAAAAGAAACAAAGAACGAGGCGTAAAAACAATAGAGCTGCTACATATAGCGGTCCAATGAAAATACAAGGTTTTGAGAGGTGCTACACTACTGACCAAAAACCGGAAACGGAAATGCTACGTACAGTGAGCCATGCACCTGGCGTGTGCAGTCCAGAGGATTGGACACAAGACTGTACTTAGTTGACTATAAGACAGTACTAGTGCGGATGAGTAGTTAACGGCACTTTCCCTCGATTCTTTGAAAGGGTTTTAGTGTCTCCAATGAGCTCACTCTCTCGCCCATCCTTGTCTCCCCCAGTGAGGCATAAGGCCGCATCTCCGATGAGCACTACAGTATTAAATACCAGCTCGATAATTAAATGGAGAGTTCTTCAACATTCGTTTTACTGATCAGGTTTATATTTCTGTTGTGAAGCCGGGTGTCGTCGATCTTGATTGACCCACTGTCGATCTCGATCTCAATCTTGAAACGGTTTACATTTTGTCCATGAAATCATCATTTTGAGAATGATATTCTTTCAACTAGGCTTTAAACATCGCATAACATTTCCTCTGATCAATGTTTTACATTTAGATATTCTACCAACTTGATGAAGACAATAACTGGGCTTTAAACATGGCCGAACTCCAAAGATCATTAGATGAGGCCAGGCCACACTGTGTGCCCAGAGGACTGGTGCTCATTAATCCAGGGAACCCCACCGGTAGGTTTGTTTAACGATGGGTCTTCATTTCAGACTGCTGGACAAAACATTCCTATCTAAGATCACAGTCTTCAAAACGCTATAATGTTTTAGACCATGACGCCTAAAAAGCGAATTTGCAATACACAAAACGAAGGAAAAGGTGGAGCTTTTTCGGTGTAGATATGTTTATTCAATAAGGATTTGTCCGAGTTTGCGGAAACTGTGATTGGAAATTGCGCCCGTATTTCAAAAATTATACCTCACGGAGAGAATATGATAAACAGACGTATGCTTGCACGCTATTGAATTGAACAACCTTGCATGATTTTACTACTGTTTACAGGCATAAGTTAGAAAGACGTTTATTCTTGCTTGAAAGCGAGACAAAAGATATAGAAACACTGGTAATTTCAGAAAATTTTTTGGATTTTCAGTCCTAACTAAAGCTTTCGCTGCTGTGTTTTCCCTATTGCCAATCATTAGGAGGGAAAGGATCAAAAGCGAGAGAAAAACATATGCTGTTTAAAGTAATGTGATCTCCAGATCATACTTAATAAAAAGAAAATGAATGTAAAGAAGATCCTCGCAGTTATTAACGCAACTTCTGCAGTTGCGAAAAGAAAGCCTGAAAAAATCAGGCTTGCCGGGACTCGCAACCCTGACCTCTGCGATACCGGTGCAGCGCTCTAACCAATTGAGCTAACAAGCCAACTGGGAGCTGGTCATTAAATTGGTTCGTAGTATACCCGGGAAAGATGAAGATGAAATTGTGAATATATAAAACTCATATATTTGAACTGCGGAATGAAGAAATAAATGTAAAGAAGATCCTCGCAGTTATTAACGCAACTTATGCAGTTGCCCGACAAATTTCTTTGTTTTATCTTTTTGACATTATTGTTTTTAGCCTATGACCATGCACAAACCACTGTGCTAGAGCAACTATAACCAATGGAAATTTTTGTGTTAAATTGTTGAGCCTCTCCATATGAACGTAAAACAAAAGATTGTGTACGATCGAGGTACTTTAAGAAAAAACTGAGACACTTGAAACTTGCAAGGTTTCACAACTATTCTCTCGACTATCTCTAGGTCAAGTTCTGACGTATGAGAACATTCAAGACGTGATCAAGTTTTGTGCAAGGGAGAAGTTGGTGTTGTTTGCTGATGAAGTTTATCAAGACAATGTGTATGCTGATGGGGCCCAGTTTTACTCGTGCAAGAAAGTCCTGAGGGACCTGGGAGATGAGTACCGTGAATTTCAACTCATCTCACTTCACTCGAGTGCCACAGGATATACTGGAAAGTAAGATGCGCGGTATACTGTGGGTAAAATAGAGAAACGGTTTCAAGGCAGACTGTCAGAAAGAACTACAGCAGTCACGTAGTTACTCTCACTTAACACATGCGTTACTAAAAACTAATTTTTTTTGCCCGGAGACCCTCTTTGTTCGCCTCCGGGAACAATGAGGGTCGAGGGGAAACAAAACTTACTGTTTCCCGTGGGGCCAGTCATAAAGTGTTTTGTCATACCTCACAACTCAAAAATGGAACGAACTATAAACGTGTCATACAAAACCTCTTACGACTGGCCAAGGCAGTTGTGTCGGGTCGCTGGCCTTTAATTAATCCATTAGTGAGGAGTAAACTCAAAAACAACATCTCGCACAAATAGCCTTAAAACGGTTCAAACTAGCTCAGGAAGGCCACAGACAGCTACGGAAAAAACGTAGAAATAAGGTTAATAATTTTTTGCTCTGACTTATTTCATATTTCTCGCACATGAAGCGGATTTGTTACATTCCCATACAAACTCTTACATTTTGACGAAGGGGCAATAATATATGTACACATGTGAAATTGGGTGAGAAATATATGCAAAATACATCGCATACTTGGGCTGCCTGAGCTGACACACAAATTTGCCGCGGTTTCAAGGTGCACGACCTGATCACGTGCGAGTCGAAAGATCAAATTGTTGTTTCCCTAGGGACTATAGGGAGTTGGTAAGGTTTGCTCACTTCAGGGAGCTATACTGTTTTTGACACGACACGTGACACTGTTTCCGATGACGTCTGCATTAAATCTAAGCTACCACTTCCATTGTAAATACTGAAATTATCGCTTGAGATTCCTCACTGGTCACTGGTATCCGTTATGTTTATTTCCAGTGTAGACGATTTGTCGCAGTTTCGTACTCAGTCTATTATTAATTACGCAATCGCTTTTTGGTTGGCTATTTCAACCAATTCGCGGGAAAAGCTGATCTAAAAATAACTTTACATGTGAAAATGCCGTTTCACAGACACAGTATGGAAGTTGGACGCTCCGGGTAATGGGCTCCTGTTCTCGTCCAATTGGAAAGGCATTCGAGTTGTGAGGTATAACAAAAAGACTTGACTTTCATAAGGTTCGATACTGCTTGGGTGGTGGGGGTATATGGTCCAAAACTCGAAGCCCCTACCCTATCTTTTCAGATCAACACCTCCCCCCCTCCCATCTATTTCAGTCTAAAATGGCTCCGAAATCCTACTCTTTGAGGTGGCACATACCCATATACCTTATAAGAGAGTAACCCTTGTCCCCTCCCAAGGTTATCGTTGACATCATCTTGCTTCTTGCAGATGTGGTCTACGAGGCGCTGATATCGAGTGATCAAGTCAAATCCTACATAAAACAGTATCTAAGTGCAAGATCTTGTGCTTCTACAATAGGGCAGGTTAGAGAATGGAACACAAATCCTGACCTTTAATAGCGTGGAGGGGGACAGGTGTACGGAAACCTGGGAGAAAAGGGGGTACGAACTATATCGGAGACGGGAAAAGAGGAGCTAAAATCTCAAGGATGCGGGAAGAGGGAGAAATAGGGAAAAAAGTACTCACGTGGCAGTTCATATTTTGCAATCGAAAAAGCGCTAAGAGACGGGAGGGTGGCAACTGGGATTTTGGTCTCCTGCTCCCCCTCCCTCCTCACGAGTGCATAACACAGGCCGAAATAAAAGGCATAGTAATGCAGCAGTGAAACTTCTTGTTGCCTTATGTCAAAGGGACCGGAAAAAAAACATTAGCCTGAAATACTAAGTGTGCTTGACCCTCTCCAATTTCAGGCTTCATTGAGCAAGAACACATTCACGTAGGAGGGTACGTTCCTATTAGTGCCCTATTTTGTAATGCCCTCAGATATTTAAGGTTGTGATGATCGCGCCATTTCACTATGGGATAAATTTATTTTGTGCGTTGGGCCCTTGAATGTTCCATGAATGATTCGCATGCCGGACCCATGCCGTAGGAGACTGATCTTAAAATAACTTAAGGGGAATTACCACTGAGGCAGGACGTGTATGAGAGGGGCAAACGTAACTAGTGCATTCTTTTCATTATTTTCCTACGACAGGTAATAATAGGACTCACATGCAATCCTCCAAAGCCTGGAGACGAATCATATGAAAAGTTTTCAAAGGTAAGCACTGAGACACTCGACGATTCCTTTGGAGGTGTTCGCGTTTCGCAAAACTGGCATATGTTTGGTCAACTCGTTACTGTGACGTGGATGAGTGGGGGCAGGGAGGCCGCTACATCGAACGAAAGGACTCTCAGGTTGATTGTACGTGTTGCGTATAAGGGAAATCACATCACAGGAGGGCAAAATTCAAGCGCCACTTAACCCTTCAATCCCCAATTTCAATATGCATATTCTCCTTAGTGTTCTTTGTATATCTCTTCTGGTACTAGTTAGGAGAGTTTGTGCAAACATCAAGACATTTCATGTGTGGTGATCATTTCCTTTATTCTCGTGACTTGTACGTTTGATCAAGCAGTGATATTTGTTTTGAGGTGTTTGCCCTATCGCCTTGACGACCTTTGCCCACCTTTTACATAGGAAACAACAGCTATTCAAGATTCCTACAAGAAGAAAGCGAAGTTAACGACAGAGATTCTCAACTCACTGGAGAATGTCAAGTGCAACGAAGTAGCAGGAGCAATGTACGCGTTCCCGAGGATAACACTGCCGCAGAGAGCCATCGAGGAAGCCAAGGTAAAACTCCATCCCTGCTCGATTTGAGTTGCAGTGGACCACATGGGAGGGCATGAAGATGAATGAAATAGTTGGCTGGAGAGACATGCTCGCCACTGAAACTCGTTCCAAGAGGCCCTCCGTTTTCTCTTTCCAGTCTAGGAACAAACACTAAAATGCACTCGTGCTAATAGAGCAATTTCCTAACGAAGTAATTGAATGCTTCACAGCAGTAGGCGGGAAGTATTGAGCCACTGACTGATACCATTGACTGATATAGACCGCTCCAGTTATGCTACCTCACGAGGACTTCATACCTCTTTTTAACCGACCTCGAGGTTCGTACTGTAAGTTACGAGACGTGTTCATTGCCAGTAATAGACGAAATAGGCGCGTGGCAAAACTAACAGATGCGTCAATCGCTTGGTCAATGTGCCGTTGGGGAACTCCATGCCCCCATCTTAAAGACGGACCATTTTATTTATTAGAAAGAAGGGGTGGGCAATTTTTTTCCTGTACAAATTGCTGTGGTGACTGGTGACTAACCTTTTTTATGGAGTTAATTTCACTAGTTTGCGAGATATTTTTTGCTTCCTTTCGCTCTCCACGATTTGCAGAAAAGTTTTGCAGGAATATTTTTGTTGCCCCCAACCCTAGCTTCCTATGCAGCCGTTATTAGCGGTCGACACGCTTGAAGGAATCTAAAGGAATCTTTCACTTGATGGTGGCGCTGGAGTGAACTTCAGACATTTCATTCTATTTTGTCGATACAGTGGTTTTCACTTGAATTTTGAAGGGAATTAGCTTTTGGACCTTCTCGCGATCGTTTTCCCGCGCTTTATGCCATGATCATTTACATTTGTCAGCTTTGCGTTTCGATTGGTTCATTGTCTTGTTTGCGTCTGCTATGAATGGTCAGAGTAATTAATTTGGTATTTGTTTTACGACACTTGACCGAAATTTGTCCTAAACAAAGAAGACCTACTCGCCTAAAACCTAGTGGAACCTAAAATCTAAAGAGCTTTAAATTAAATTCATACGTTTGTCTCTCACAGGATAACCATCCTCCCTTCTGAAGACAAATTCCTTCCTATGTTTGAACGCCTTTAAGCTTTCACCAGGGATTTATGGCACAGTTCAAGGACTGACAACAACTTTATACACTGTGTAGTTCAATTGCTGTCAAGCATATTTCTTTTTGTGAAGCGTGTTATCGTTGAGTTAATGATGAGGATTTAATATATATTTGCGTTGAAATTACACGTGAAAACCGAAAGTGAGATCTTTTCCTTTCCAGGAAGATGAAGTTTGAGGAGTGGCCCCGGGATATTTGTGAGTGACACAAAGTTGGTCTCAAAAAAAGAAACTCCCCTTTCATGGAACATCACTCTAACCCAACATTGGTTAGCATCTAATTTAAATCCTGCAGGCTTTAATTTAAATACATTTTATAATAGCAGGACTGATAATAGATGAAGTACGAACCGTGGATGGAAGCCCCCAGCATTTTAAGTTTCCTTCACGATTTTTTTGGCGTTGAACAGTATAAGCCATCTTCCCGTCGAAAGTGTCATATAACGTTGTCCATCCTATGAGAAGTTAAAAATATACAATCTCTCCCATATTCAAATATTTTTTCGCTGAAGCATAACTCACGCTCATGTACAATACCCTAGCCCCCTTCATGAAACGTCGGCATCGTTCACGAAGCGTGTTGAGGATAAGCCATGTGCATCCACGTTCAACCAAAACTGATGTTCGTGTCATCATTACAAATTGGTTCATCTCCCTATTGCGAGTCTCACAGACAGCTCCCAGATAGGTTTTCTAATAGATAACGCAAACAGGTTTCCCGACCTCTATCGAACAGTCAAGTGCCACTTACTGGCTGTTACAAAAGACCCTGTGCAAATAGTTTTGACTACTACTTGAATGATATGCTTCTGTAAAACAGGGGCGGATCTAGGATTTTGAGTTGGGGGAGGGGGGTCATTGTACATAAAATGCTTCATTGGTGTTGGATTGACCTTGAACTGAGTTTTGGAAGAGTTACTATGATAGCATCAGTCGTGACAAAATATCTAGCAGCTCCATTCGGCGGGGATGGCGTCGGATAAGGTCGTCTGTAATGGCATCAATGTCCAACTCCATGTCATAACGGATGTGAGTTAACAATAGTCCGTTCATTCTTCAGTTCTTCAGTCATAGTGGTGCGAAGGTAGATCACTGTTCGACCTTTCACACTCACACGATGTCACTGGTAAAGTACAGCAGAATACCCGCACGAGCCAGTAAATACTTTGAAAAAACAAGCTTTGAATGTGCTTAAGTGTTTTCGCTGCTGTGACGGGAAGGCCTTGCGATGGTGTCTCTTTCCATTTCAGGTGCCCCATGTGAAGTACTAGTTCTGCTTTCAGAGCTACTGGTCAAGGTAAATCTTCCTTGTACCACCCCTCTCTCCTCCGCAGAGGCCTCCTACAGTCGCGCCTTGACTGCACACTTGGGAAAAAGCGCAGCACTTTCGCTCCCGTTATTTTCGTTCCCTTTCGCTCCCGTTTTTTTCTTTCACTGGTGTTTACTAATTAACAGGAGCCTCTGTGGAGGAGAGAGGTATCACTCGATAGCCCTTTTGATGTCGTTGCCCTTTTCAAAGACCTAGATACGTCTATCGCAGACGGAAAGAGTTTCACAATGTTAGTGGCTCTTTTTGCTTGTTCCGAAAAATGTGACCGTGATTCCGTTAAGGAATGGTCTCTAAGTGGGATCGCCATATTTCGTCTGTAATATTGCTCAGCAGTCTCTGCTGGTGTGTGGGTCCGATGTTCCATTCTTCCTACCTGGCACCCTGTGACCCCCCTCTGGATCCGCCAATGTAAAAGGTCCCAACCCATGAAAACCTTGGTGTGACGCAAGCACAAGATCTTCGCTCTAAACTCTTGTTTTCAAAAATTGCCTATAGAAGAAATAATCCCCCCGCATTGCGATAAGCGCCCAAAGAACTTGCACGGGGAATGAAAGCATGCGCATACGAGTGCTCAACCAGACTAATTCTTAAACACGCGTGAATCCATATACAGACCTTGACACAAATACCATGGGGCAAGTGCAAAAGAATACCTCAATTTTTTTGTTCTCAAAAAATTTTTGTTGAGAGGCTATCGAAGATCCCAATGTACTGCTGTAATGAGAAACAAACTGGAATGGTGCAATGTAGGCTGCTGCATCTGGCGCTTAGGTTCTTCAAGATTCTGGATGTCTGGTTGGCATGCCTTCCTCCAGCTGTGTTGTAATTCCTTCTTCAAAAATTAGGTCTGATTCTCTGGATAGAAAGAACCAGGTGCATTGAGGCCGGTGTTAACCCTTTAAGCCCTGATATAAAAATGCATATTCTCCTTACTGTCCTCCATACATTTCGTATGGAACTCTAAAGGAGAATTTCTCTAAATATCAAGACATCTGATTCTTGGTGATCGCTTTCTTTATTCTCATAACTTGAATGTTTGAACATTGATAACGTAAAGAGAAGTTTCACTTTCGTCACTGTTAGGGCTTCAAGGGTTAAACTCCGGTTTCTGTAGCACCAAGGGACTAGCAGTACTTCTACCCTTGGATTAGATGCCAGTCCATCGTAGGGTCCGCCTGGCATTTTATTCGGATCCCTCAAAGGTTCGCTAGTACCCATTCATACACCTGGGTACAGAGAGACAATGTGGAGGAAAAGTACATCCCCGTATTCGTACATGCAGCGTCCATCGACCATCCTTGTTCACGGCTACTCTTTCTTTGTAAGATCTTTGAAACTGTGACGAATGTGGAAGAGATTGCAGTGAGCTGCCCGTGAAACCCGATTACAACCTGAGTTAAAGGCTCTAGCAGCTCCCCGATGGGGACTATGGTCACGGGATTCTAAGGTGTTGTAAAGAGCATGTGCTGTGTAACATAGGCTCTCTCGTCATTGAAGACTACCATTGAAAGCGGAGAAGAGACCTGGTCATGAGTAACAAAACGTGTTCAAAACTATCCCATTAAATCAGAGGTAACGGGTTTAACTCAGTGATCTTCAACATCTCCCTAAAACAAACTTGTTTCGTCCAGGGAGAAAGCAACAGCAGTTTCCCTACAACCGTTTATAAGGACGATAGATTTCGGGAAAAATAGGCAACAAAATCAGAGAATGCATATTTAATACAGTTTCCCGTTTATTGGACGGCTGTTATATTAACAGTGTAAAAGCAATGAAAAATTGCCGCTTCTATGAGATAGAAATAATTTACTAGACCCTTTGATTCCCTGTGCATAGGAATTTCTGTGCTTGCCCTTCAACAATAAAGTCAGCAAAAAAGTCCAGATGAAATTTGGCTTTCCTTTTTCTTTTCTTTTCTTCTCCTTGTTTTGTTTTGTTTTTGTTTTGTTTTTGTTTTGTTTTTTTATTATTATCTTCATTATTATTGGCATATCGGCTGATCAATTTGTCTTTCTGCTTGACGATATATCGACAGTTTAAGGGAAATAAGAAAGGTCGACGATTGAGTGAAAGAATGAAAGATAATCATGTAAAACCTAGAGGAAAAATAGACGTTAGTGTAGGCCGGACCAGAGCTCTCTACTAGCCAGTTTTCATACAACGAAAAGAAGCTTTTGTCGTGGTTTTAACATAAAATGACTTTACCATGTCAGTTGATTCCGGCTAGCAACGGTATATCCAAGTGTTTCCATACTTCTCGATCAGGTTAAACGAGTTCATCTTGTGCATACACGTTTAACCCGTTTGGAAACTGCAGGGAGGTTTATATCACGAGGTACCCAGCACTATGGGGCGACAGTTACATAGTATCTGCCGTGAGCTGGGTCCGTAAAAGGCGAGTGAGATGTTTGTCTGTGGAACATTCCTAATGGCCCTTCAGTTTGTATTTTATGAATCTGGTCAAGTTTACTCTCGCAGCATCGACCACAGGAAAATGGTCTCCTAGCGTTCTTCTTTCTGTTTTAATCTGGAGGAGGAAAAAAAAAAGACAGAACATAAAGTTCCTCAGTTCCGATTCGAACCGCGTGTCGTATCCTCACTATTTACATAACCCGCCCCATCCCTCTGTTAAGCGACCCCCTCCTTTCTTCACATTTCTTGTCATTTAAATAGCCAAGCGTATATTTAAGTCGAATAATCCCTTGAATCCGAAAGAAAACACTGTGGTATCACTGTTAGAATCGACTGTTAGCGCCCAGTCGCATCACATCAAATTTATTCTTACCCTGGTTTTAAGGACTGGTGCCAATTGTTGAAGAGTCGTTAGAAGGCCTATAGAGCCTGCAGCAGTGTTGACCAGCGGACCGTCGGCAAAGGTATCAAAAATGGCGTCCAAGGCTTCACATATCACCCATAAACTGTGTTGGCCGATGACAATGTCACGTAACACAGTACCCAAGGACTGAAAGGAAGAAGCAAACGAAACGTCCCCGCAATGAATCACTTCGCTAAATACAATGCAAGTAGGAGAAATGGAGAAAAAAACCTTCCCAAATGTTTCACAATCAAATGGCTTCTCTGAACGTATTAAGGACGGTGCCTCCTAATAGAGATGTATTTTTGCAAAGGGTATGACTATGGGAAAAAAAGTAGATCTTAGCAAGGGTTACTGGAATCCAAAAAGGAAAATGTGGGTAACCACGCATTTTTCAGAGATAATTAGGCAACCAGAATTCTAAAAAAGCGTTAAAATACAAAGAATATATGGCAATTTCTTTCCAAATTTAAGCTCAATTATCTCTGAAAAATGCGTGGTTATCCCCAATTTTCTTTTTGGTTTCTGATAACCCTTGCTAAGAGCTCCTTTTTCTACGTAGTCATAAACCGCACAAAAATACTGTTGTATTAGGGGGCAAATTCCTTAAGAAACCCGAATATCCCGAGATGCGCAGAACGTATGCGCAGTAACAAAAGGAGGTACCGTCCTTAACATTTTGCCATAATTTAACTCAGATGACCAAGTATTCTAAAGCGGCCCTCACACGTCAAACTAACGTTGGCCAACTCGTGTTGGCAAACTCAAATTGGTGTGTGTGAAAGACAACAACATGTTGGCAAACTGTTGGCGAGAATAGAGACAAGTTCTATTTGTCGCCAACAGTTTGCCAACGTGTTGTTGCGTCGTTCACACACACCAATTTGAGTTTACCAACACGAGTTGGACAACATTAGTCTGACGAGTGAAGGCCGCTTAAGAAACTTAGAAAACCAGCACTAAAAGTGAAATGATTGGCCTCTCAATTCCTTTGTAAAGCACAATCACAGCCGACCTTATCGCCTGATAAGACTAGCAGTAAACAGTCGAAACGTCGTGCTATACATTTCACGTGACTACAACTAGATAAGAACTCCGGAGATCCTCCAAATAAATAAGATATAAAACGAAAACAAACCTTAAGGATGTCAAGCGTGTTGTCTTTTCTGGCGGCCATCTTGCCAATGTATCCTAGAATGCTAATCAGCTTGACCTTGACGGCTTCACATGATGTTTCGGGCGTGACTTGACATAACATGGTCACGTGTTCACCTGTTATACACTAGAAGAAATACAGCAAAATATTACCTTCCCTGTTTCTCCCGGAATTCTTTAACACGCTTCTATTCAAAATTCAGTAGATCTTAAGGGCGAATCTCTTAAGGACGAATCGGTATTATGCATAGTTCGCTCTGCGCTACCTCCCCAACACGCTGATAACGGCTTTGCACTCAAGGCTTTTTAACATTTAAGACTATTTAACCTTGTATATGGGATGCTAGTACATCTCAGTTTTATCCCCAGCAGTACGCCTCAAGCACCCATTTATACACCTGGGTGGAGAGGTAAAGTAAGTAAGTGAAGTAAAGTTTCTTGTCTGAGGAAACAAAACAATGGCAGGGACCACGCCTCGAGACACCGAACTTCGGATCTGAAGTCCAACGCGCTAAGCAGGCTCATTCTCCCCGGCCTCCTCCCGAAGCCCCCCCCGGAATCCACCGGCGTATAAATCAACTCGGCGACAACTTGATCGACCGTTGCACAAACCAAGAAAATTGGTGTGGCTTCGTACGATGACCTGTGATTTACATGCAATATTTTTTTAGGGGTTGTTTCCAGGGTCACGCAGAAACTGGATGCAACTTCCATCATTAACACTGTTCACAGCTGCGTTTGCGAGGTTGTCAGGAACTGCTAGCTGAGGAGCGATTGTCTTTGTTCTCGCTACCGCTAGCCCCTCCTTCTCCCCCCCCCCCCCCCCGCCATTTTTCTGCCGGCGTATAGGCACGTATCGGCGTGCGTTTTTTGTAACCTATCGTAGAGTGTAGAAAAGGCGGATTACTATCGACACGCAATTGTAAACGGCTGGGTTACGTACTTTTGGCTCTTCTGACAACGCCAGTTTGTCAATGACTGATCTAAGAACTCCAGTTGCTGCTTCTAGGAAATCTTCCTCTTGCCAGACACACACTTTGGCTGTGGGTAAAAAAGGAAAAATTTTATTAGAACACAAAAAAGGGAACAAGTTACGAGAACTTAGAGACAAGCATCCCCGACATTTCCGCGCTCGCCACTTGATCCCTTGTTTTAATTGTTAGTTTGTTTGTTGTTGTTGTTGTTGTTGTTGTTGTTGTTGCTTTGTTTTGTTTTTAATTTGGATTGGAAGATAGTCGTCATTTCTGGCCAACTAAAAACAAACACAAACAACGCAATAAGCACTTAAGGAAAATATGCAATCAAACCAGGCGCGGGAAAACATGTAGCCGATGACAGAATTGACAGGCACAGGAAAACATGTTACAGGTGACAAGGGCGGGAAAACATACAAGCGGTGACAAGGGCGGGAAAACATACAAGCGCAGGAAAACATACAAGCGGTGACAAGGGCGGGAAAACATACAACCGGTAACAAACGCGGGAGAACACACAAGCGGTGACAAGGGCGGGAAAACGTAACCGATAACACATGAGAACCGCAGGAAAACATACAACCGGTAACAAGCGCGGAAAAACACAACCGGTAACAAGCGCGGAAAAGGCGCGCAACCCAAGATAGAATTACTTTTGGCTTTGCTCTTGACTGGTTAAGAAATCAACATTTTTGCTTTAATTGGTTAAAGCAAGTTGCATGGCATTTTGGAGCCAACTGCAGAGCTCAACAAACTTACAATCAAAACTTCTTGATAACATTTACGTCTGCTGCATTTAATACTTACACTCTGTGGAAAAAGTTAGAGTGAAGAGCGAACTCCACAACTGGTCAAGCGCTGTTTCTCCTCCTAGCAGATTAGTATCCAGCACTGATACTATGTTATTGAGGCATATCAGTGCTCTTGCTTGGACAACACTCAAGCTAAAAGGAACAGGATTATCAGAGGTTACTGATTAACACGCTGGGTCAAATGACCCTACTCTGCCACTCCCAAGGGCCAAGTTAAACACTAGCACAAATTTCATTTTGAAAAACATTGAAAACAAACATAGCAACTTAATCGTCTCACTTTATATCCAAGAAGGAAACGAAACGTACTTTTCCTATTTAATTTATTTCAACATATACTATTTACAGTTACGATGTCATCTAGTGGAGATTTCACTATTTTTTGGTCACAAGTTTGCAAAATGTATGTCTAAGTACCCTGCTCGTCCAAGAATTCCTTCTAGTCTAGCAAGGGAATGATATCAGACAGCTGAATTGTCAAAATAACGAACCACGGTCATCTTTTTCTGACTTTGTCAAGGACACAAAAAGAAATTGAAAAAAAAAGTGGCCCATTTTTTTCAAGATAATATCCATTTCGATCCTGGCCATCCGTACCCAAACAAACTTATTAGAAATAATTGCTCCCATGAACCAAAGTAGCCATTTTTCGACGTAACAAAACGAGGCCATTCTTTTAAGGGGTTTAGTTGATGCAAATGTGTGTTTTGGTTTTTCCAACTGATAGAGCGGTTTTCAATTGAGTATCGAAAGTAATTCCCGTTTTGCTTTGGTCTTGCTTTACTTCGCTCTGTGATTGGTTAAAAAATCTCGCGCCACTTTCTCGACCAATCAGGAGTAAAACTCAAACCAATCAGTCGCGACTTGCTCGCGCTCGCACGTTTTTTCCCGCGCTTGACGCCAGTAACATGTACTTGCTTCGAGTTCTGATTGGTTCATTGGATAATTTGTGTCTGTTGTGATTGGCCGGGGTAATTACTTTGGTTTTGGTTTTACGACACTCATTTGAAAAGCGCTCTACTGGAAATAAATGGGGCATTAGGGAGGCAGCATGGCAGCATTTGTAATCCGGAGGTTCGGGGATCAAGTCTCCCTCTCTAACCTCTTGGATTTGTTTCACAATAGTCACGTGTTCAAACCCTCACCCACGCTTGTAAATAGCCAACTGTTAAGCCTTCCACCAGTTGGATTTTAATAAACATTTATGTTCCATACATTATATTACTTTCTCTCATTTAGTTTCCCCAGTTAGCACTTCGACACTTAAATAAAGTTATTATTGTTTATTTATTTTATTGTACACTAGAATCTCGACGTAACTCGAACTGAAAGCATTACACCTGCTTCACCCATTACAGCACATTAGTGCCCAATAAACGAGAATTTTGTTAAACTCAAACAGTTTTGTTTTTCTTTGCGGTTCAAGATATCATGATATCAACTGTATTCTTACATTTCTAACAGCTTCTTTCCTTCCTCGTGCGTTCTCAAGGCTTCGTAAATGCTAACTTCACCAAACGAACTCTTGCATAGGACCTGACAAGATAAAAAGGTTCCGCTTTTACACCCCATGCTTCTAAGGGTCCAACAGATAAATGCATGTCAAGCAACTTGGAGATTTTTCGGACCTTCTTCTGTGGATGTTTTAGATTTTCGACTTAATTTTGGGCACTTCCTTGATAGCTGAAATTTCCTTTAAAATTAAAGCACTCAAGGTACCATACCTCTGTTTACCAATGTCACACATACCCACAAAAAAACTAACAACCGTCAACGTTTTCGATCGCACTTTGACATCGATTTGTAATTTCAGTCGTTCAGTTGATATGATGGTCAATGTTAACGTAAATTCAGTGCAGCATGCCTCTGCTACAACAGTTCAGACATCTTAACATTCATTTGTTCGCAGTTCAACTGCCAAATAAACCTTCCTCTAACTTACCCTTTTTGGGACTCCTTGAGTGACAATCGCGTTTATCATTTCGGCGGACAAGCTTTCTTGACTCTGAAACACGAAAACCAGTATTACACCACAAACGTTGCAAGCACACTCAAAGAGAAAAGTACTTTCAGTTCACGGCGGCAATTCTTTTTAGGAGAATGAAAGTCAAATCGCCGCTACCACAAATCGCCTCGGGCAACTAGCCCCCTGAAATCCGAGTGAGCACCAACCTTATCGATATCCTGGGCGAATGTTTTAGGAGGGAGTTAAGGGGGCACCCACCATATCAATATCCTGGGGGAAGTTTTTAAGGGGAACTTGTGAAGACACCCACCATATCAATATCCTGGGCAGCTTCTTCCTCAGCTTCTTCATCTACGGAGTCAAAGCTTGCGCAGTCATCTACATCTTCCCACTCATCCTCTTTCGAATCTGCAACAAATCAACGCCCTTCTTAAAAGCCTGCGAGGGTTTCTGTTGTCCTCCACATATTCTGGGAATGCCGAAAAAGAAATACAACGAAAAACCTTTTTCGTTCCTCTTCCCGATTTTTCTAGGAAGACTGAAAGGGACTCTGCTTGCATGGTACCCGTTGAAGGAGTGCAGGGTTTCGAGCGGACAGTCAGTTTAATTCATTTCTTACCACGTTTTATCTCTAAAGTGCGAGTCCTGTATTACTATTGCAATATTGTAGTACTGTACACTATTTATTATTATAAAGTTGCCTTGACTTCAGCTAAGTAAACCTACGCTTTTTTTATTCGTTAATAAATGCCTTTCATCTGATAAATTAAGTTCGTTAATAATTAACTTTCACAAGAAAACTACTCAGAAAACTCTTACTTTTCAGTTACTCCATTTTAAACATCCGGAGTTAGTTTTTCTCTTGCGCATAATGTTTTTACAATTAAAACACATCACAAAAATCGGATTTAATGCTCTTTCATTCCTGAGAAATTGAGTCGAGTTGAATCCAATCCGCAAAAACTGGTGAGAATAGAGGGGTTAATTTCTAAAGAAACCGTGATGCTACGTCGGTGGAGAAGTGAAACAAGAAAATTTGGATTTATCAATTGAGTTGATCGGTAAATTGGCCACCGTAAAGAATTAAAAAGCTGATGTTTCGAGCGTTAGCCCAGCTTTGTCAGAACGAAGTAAGAATTACCGAAGGATGGATAAAGTTACTTCATTCTGACCACAGGTAGCCCAAGCTCACGATGAGAAGAGCCCATATATTAACCTGTTCATTTTACATATATTATGACCTCGGCAAAATATAAGAGTTTGCATGAAAAATGCAGCAAATATGCTTTAATTGCCATAAATGCGAAATAATTCACAATTAATAAATGGTTCACCTTGTTTCTGTGTTATATTACTTGCTATTTAATGGCCTTTAGGGGTGATTTGAAGCGTTTTGAGCGAGAATAAGCGTCCTTGATTATTTGCACCTAACACTTAACACATGAACCGCCCGTAACCGCCCGTAACCGCCCTTCTTTAAACACGTCCCTTGTACCACTTGTGACGTCATCAGTTTTAATGGTCCTGGACAACTTTGACAATTACCTTGTGCGGGGAGATGAGCTCTTTCAAGCCATACCCAAATGAGCGCGATTCAGTCAAACAGACCAGAGAAAAACGCAAAAAACCGTGTAACTTTGAGTAGAAAATTCCAATGAAAATCTTGTCCCACTACCCACTGATACTTCCTTCAAAAAAAATTCACGATCCTCGAACGTTTTGCAAAATCTTTTCCCACCAAAAGGAAGCCTAGTAAATGCCCGACAAAAGAAAAAAGGGGGGGAAGAAAAGCAAAAGGGGGGAGGCGAGAAAACAAAAGGTAAAAGACGAAAAGGTATCGAAACTTTCTCGAAAAAACTCTCGAAATTTTGCTTTCTGCGCATGCCCGAACTTTGAAAGCTGTAATTTGGCATCAGGAACAAAAGCTAGTCCAGTGCTCGACTTGTAAACAACGCTTTGGACAGTTTGGATTCTTTTCGGCTAGACAGCGGCCTAAAAGCGGCTTGACTCGCTTCGAAAGGCATTTTCTGGCAAAATGTCCAGGAGTCAATGGGTTAATAAGCAAAGCGAAAGGTAACACACTGTTGGCCGTCACGTGACCGATTCAAAGTTATTTATTTGCTGTAAATCTCGAATTTTGGCACCTCTCTCCAAAATTCTTTAAGAGACCAATGGCTTTATATCGCACCAACAAATACATACCAAAAAAGTCAAACATTCGCGTTCTTTCCCCTATCGAAATCGCCATTTTCAATCTCTCCACCACATCGAACCATCCGTGTGACGAACTGTTCGCGAATGTAAATTTCTGAGCTCTTTTCATTGGAAGAGTTGCACAAAAGGCGCTCAGGACAACAATATCCCGTGTATGGGAGGTGTATTTGACAAATTACACGCGAAATTTGAAAGTCGCACGTGAAGCGTGCGAAATGCAGAACTTGTGATTTACGCCAGTTTTAGCACCTTGACCTTACCACACGTGGTTAAATAAAATCAACAACAAAAAACACATTTACCTTTGTAATTTTGTCTTGAACACTAAAAAGCTAAACGGAGGTCTCTTTTTGACACCCTCTGATAGTATTGAAGGTTGATATTCGAAATGTCATTATGTGTAGCACGTAAATAAATTTCGATTTTTTCTTCAATATTATCAGCCAGGGTTTTCAAAACTTTTAAAAGTAAAAAGTAATCGGCCGTTTCGACCACGCTTCACGTGCGACTTTCAAATTTCGCATGTAATTTCTCAAATACACCTCCCATACACGGGATATTGTTGTCCTGAGCGCCTTTTGTCCAAGTCTTCCAATGAAAAGAGCTCAGAAATTTGCATTCGCGAACAGTTCGTCACACGGATGGTTCGATGTGGTGGAGAGATTGAAAATGGCGATTTTGATAGGGGAAAGAACGCGAATGTTTGACTTTTTTGGTGATTTACAGCAAATAAATAACTTTGAATCGGTCAGGTGACGGCCAACAGTGTGTTACCTTTCGCTTCGCTTATTGAGTGTTAGGTGCAAATAATCAAGGACGCTTATTCTCTCTCAAAACGCTTCAAATCACCCCAAAAGGCCATTAAATAGCAAGTAATATAACACAGAAACAAGGTGAACCATTTATTATTGTGAATTATTTCGCATTTATGGCAATTAAAGCATATTTGCTGCATTTTTCATACAACCTCATATTTTGCCGAGGTCATAATATATGCAAAATGCAACAGGTTAATAAGTTAGGTTAATATATGCGTTCCTCTCATCGTGAGCTTGGTCTACCTGTGGCTGTACCGCGCAGCACTATTTATACGACAGAGAAATCAGACAATTACTAGCCTGCGATCGGGCCGAATTTTAGAGCCTGATCGCAGGTTAACAATTTAACCTATTACCCGCGACCTGCTCTTGTCAGGCCTCCTAGCTCAGCTGGAAGGGCATCTTGATCAAAACCCGAAGGGCGCGGTTCGAATCACATGCACCGAGGTCAAAGGTTTTTTTCTTTAACTCGTGAGGACCACATTTCCTCACCAGGTCAACGCTCGGTAGGAAAATAAGTGGTTACTTTACAACTCTTAAATTTACACTGCAGAGTCACTTCTCTGAATTCTCAGAGACCGACCCAGCCTTAAACGAACCCTTTGATCTACCAAGAGTCCGATCGAAAGCCCGGCGCACTAACCATTGCACCTCTTCTTCTTTGACTCTCCACGAGAAAGTGAAAGCTCGAGATAGCCTGTTGGAGGGTAGTCTCCTATGCGTGATGAGCCAAACAATAAACCGCTGCGTAGCCAGTAGGAGACTAGTTTAAGGGTACTACTCTAAAATGACAGATTTATTGCGTGACTACCCGGTGTTACGTCCGTGACAGCCACGCAACAGGAAGACTGGGTCGAGAAATAAATTAGTCACGAGTTTTGCACAAGCGACTGTGAAAGCGAAGAAAGGGAGAGAACAACAAGGAGATGGCGACGCAAAGAAATGCCCTTCAAGTCTTACTCGCTTATGCGACCGTTCTAATTCTTTTGAACCTATCTTCTTTCTCGATTAAGTACTCGTGCGCGTCGCCATTTCATAGCCAAGATTCACTCGAACCGGAAATAGACGAGTATGTCCAATATTTTGCCAAGCCGACAGTATCAAGTCCTTTAAAACAGTTTCTCGATCGGCCAAGGATATTGTTCGCTTTGGCAAAAGCAGCCGAGTTTGCCGTGGACAGTCACAGCACGAAATTGAAAAGAACTTATAGACTACGGCATATCTTCAATGTAAAGGAGCTACATAACAACACGGCCTACTGGTTTCATGTTGCGGTGTTGGAAGATGGCAAATCTCTCAAGCAAGCTTTTTTCGAGGCCGAAATACCTCATCAATCGCTCAATAAAGGAGAGTTCGACTTCAGTGAGTTCAAATTCAGAGAATTCAGGAGTGTCGAAGCTCCTCAAGAAGAAAACTGTGACGCACTGAGCAGTCGTGCAGACTGTAAATGCGGTAACCTTGGAAGATGTGACAAGGGCACAGCTCAAATCTCACCATGGCTAGCCTTTGCTCTCAAAACGCAAAGAGAGATTCAAATCGACATATCATTTGACAAGATACAAATGGTGTCTGCTCATAACGCATTCAATGACCGTGCCGATGGGTACGGTATCCTTGACAACTGCCACTGGCCGCCTCCCTATAATCACACATGCATTGACCTGGCTAATCAGGAGTTTAGTTTCACTGACCTTCTCAACATGGGTGTACGGGGCATGGAAATTGACCCATGGTGGTGTTTCAGCAAGATGCTGATGAGTCACGATGATGGCAAGGCATACCGGGGATGCGCCCCGTGGGACAGGGAGTTTGATGACGGCATGAAAGAAATAGGTGAGTGGATACACAGGCCAGAAAATGCACACGAGATCATCAGGTTGTACTTTGAAGATGGCTCCTCCCACACACAAGGCCATGACCTCCTAATTAATGGCCCTATTGCAAAGTATCTTGGCGACAAAGTACTCACTCCTAACGAATCCAAGAAGCATTTCCCAGGAAGATGGCCAACAACAAGGGAGTTGAGGAAAATCAATAAGACTGTCATCATATCTGGAACTGGCGATCAACATGGCGGAGATTACATTTTTGACCGCTACTGGCATGGGTTAACAAGAAATGAATTTGTGGACAGCCCAGACTGTTCAGGTGTAAGCCATGATAAGCCATCGCGAGTTTACTGTGACAGCACAGAGTACCTCTTCTTTTGGAATGGTCCAAAAGAAACTGGTGTGATTCACAACTTCTTGCCATTCATGAAGTGCGGCGTGACATATCCAGCAGCCGATCAAGTCAATCCTGTTTTGCTGGCCACTGCTGTTTTTACCTGGGCTGAAGGTGAACCATCAAACCCCCTAACAGAACAGTCATGTGTGCTTTTGAATGGCAAGACAGAAAGATGGCATGTGGGCAGCTGTGAAGACAGACACCTGTTTGCCTGTCAATCAGTCACGAACACCAATGACTGGGTGGCTAGCAGTTCTGCAGGAGTCTTTGCTAAACCAGTTTGTGCTGTGGGCTATAAGTTCAGCATTCCTCACAATGGCATCGAACATCAGCAGCTAGTTAATGCCGCGAGAGGTAGAGATACGTGGATTAATATTACTCCTTACGTTAACTTGCTGGTGTGATGCTAGCGACAACAAATAAACACTTTGAAACTTAATGCTTTTTGCTACCAATATGTATCTTCTAAATTCTGAAGGCAAGTGTTTTGCTATTGCAGTTGAGTTTTATATATTAAAAACCTATAAGATTATAAAGTAGGTCCCACCTCAAGGGAGACTCCAAACTTTTTGGACACTTTTGAGACAAATTTTTGTAGTGCAAATCAAAAAGTATGTGAGCATGAGAATATAATTTTCTAGAAAAAACATGTCAATTGAAGCCGAAATCAAACTCCTCATGATTTTCATTTAATTTATAAGCTGTGCTATGTAAGGCAACTTAGTCAGAAAAGTTCTCACAAAAATAGGTTTGCAGTAGGCAAAACGATTGTAAAACGTTAATTTCCATATAAAAAAAGCAGAAGTTGTACAAAACAACATTTAAAGTGTAATGCATTGAATGGATTTTAAGTTATTTGGCATACGCAAAAAGGTAAAATAATTGCAAATATGTAGGGAAGAAGCTAGGCTCAGTCTCCAGCCGTGAGTGTCTCGATGCGCCCGCGATTCTTGCCACCTTCACGGCTGGGCACACGGGTTTGGTTATTGTTTAGACTGACCAATCAGAGACAAGCCCCCTGAAATTTGCGGGGCAGAATGCGGGCATAATTTAGCAGAATTTCGCGCTATTTTCGATAATTATTCAAGTTGGTGGAAGCTGCGAGGGTTGACCATAATTATCAGAATGCTTGCCATACGCTCTTCATGAGTTTGGTCTTGATTATTTCAAGGAACAACAGCGTCTTGCTTTGAATTTGTAATGACGTCACGGACATGCCACCAAACCCGTGCGCCCAGCCGTGAAGGTGGCGAGAATCGCGGGTGCATCGAGACACTCACGGCTGGAGACTGAGCCTAGGAAGAAGCCTGTGTGCAGACATCTCCTATTTTGTTTGTTCTATGTGGAAAAGAACATTCTTTCCATGAAAATTGAATTTAAATGTGGAAAACAGGAGATATAAAATGTTAACCTCAGGATATTAACTGGTTTAGTAAATTCCTTGTAACATCTTGTAACCAAAGGATAAAACTGTAGGTGTATGGGATCAACTGGACTATTTGAATTTTTGTTATGAAATGCAGTTGAAATGTTATAATTAGTGTCAGGAAAGCATGAACGATACTCAGAATATTATGGGAATGTTATTGTATTGCAAGAGAAAGTCACTTAGATTTGAGAGGAACAGTATTATCCTTCATTTTGACCTCCTGTCTGACTGGTCATGATCCAACAAATATCACCATCAATTCCAATATAAAATTTCAGTGGTAAAATTTGTAATGACAGGGAATAAGATAAACATAGCAGTTTGTTACTATCGGCAGTTTAATAAATTATTTTCAAGAGACAAAAAAAATGAAAATTGTAATATTTTATAATTTATTTATAAAATATAAAATAAAATATTTTATATTTTATTTTAAAATTTATAATTATTTTATCAATGAGATTAATATATAGATTTAGCCAAGCCTAAAAGCGGAGCCCCCCCTTTTTTTGTTTTGTTTTGTTTGTTTGTTTGTTTGTTTTTTTTTTGTTTTTTTTTGTTTTTTTGTTTTTTTTTGCTGGCAGTTATTAATTTGTGAAAATACTCTCATTCAAGTCGTTAAATTAAAAAAAAAAAAAAAGAACCGAACCCGGGTCATCGGCGTATGAGGCCGGATACCAGTCCACTAGGCCATGAGCGTTTATTGTCAGTTATGAAGATAATTTTAATAATTATTTCTTTCTTCGTGATAAGCTGTTTATCAGCATGAAAATGCTGGTGTTTTTCCTGGCAAAATGTGTTCAGAACGCTGTAAAAACCATGGTTGTGGACAGAAAAAAAACAAAAAGCACTAGCTCTGCTATATTTGGCATCGAAACCACTGCAAAAAGCTGCGAACTCAAGCGGTGTGCCGACCGAGTTCAAACAGAACCGACAAGGCAAATTTGAACTTTTCGCCTGAACTTTATCGCCTAATTTTTTCGCCTAAATTGAACTTTTCCCCTTCCACCAAAAAGACAATTCTTTTGAACTTTTTTTTTCCATTAACAAATTTGTTTTTGACTTTTGTTGTCTTTGATTGTTTTGCTACAATGCGGGTCAACATGCGATTTCACATCAAAAACACACGGGATTCAGCACAGGGTTATATCCAGTGTATGAAGTGTATTGGTAGCCCTGTGGTGCGGACGGATGGACAGTCACGTGACTATTACGTCACTACCAAAATTTCTTGGCTTGATAGGTTACCAAATTTCCTTAGCATTGGAGCTCCGCTGACGCGCTAGCGCGCTGGCTCCGCTAAAAAGCTTTCTTTTTACAACTATTGACTCCTCTTCTTCTCTCAGTGCAGGTACCTTTACATTGTATGTATTTGCACCCATGATGAATAGTGACATAGTTAAACCATTTTTTGCCACAATCCAAGACATTCAGACTGCAAGATTTAACACAGTGTGTACCATTTAAGTTAGTTTCTAAAAAAAAAAATTTAACAAGCCATTAACAATCTTACCATCTGGGCAGCACATGTTTGACAGAATTTCCAAAGCCAGTTGTTGCGTATTCAAAAGCATCTGAACTTCTTCAATCTAGGAAGGCAACAATGTCATTAGTATCAGACCAGAATGTGTACCCATGTTATTGTTAGCAAATCAGTCTTTCTCATTTTGGCAAAGTTAGACATAAGCCACCAAAAATTTAGTTTGGACACAAGTCATACGACTGTACTTGATGTTTCAAAATGTGATCTTATCAGGGACAGATTTAGGATCATGAGAAGGAAGAGTTTACAAGTTGGGGTGAATCCTAAGGCTTGACAGAAAAAAAACCCCCTGAAATTTATGAAAATGGCAATGAAGGGGGTTGCAACCCAAGGAGGAGTACTACTGGAGCCTTAAAGTGATGGACAGGTGCAAAGGATTTTTTGCCTAACATTTGTCATGTAAATCTACGAAAGGACTAAAAACCTGTCCTGTTTTTTTTTTTGGATAATGAGAGAGAGATATTTTGGCCCTTAAAATAAGTTTAACTGGGTCAAACGAAAATCATATTTTTTGGGAGGGTAGGGGTCTTTTCTCTTTTAATAGAAGTGGGGGTTAGCATATGCTGGGTATTTTTGGAGTATTAAATTGCAGCCTCATTTGCACCCTGGAGGACCACATAGCCCTCTTAATTAACCCTCCACCTCCCCCTCCAGCCATGGAGCACCAGTCAGCTGTTGCTTGGTGGGCTCTGGAAGCAACTTGCTGATGACATCAAAACAGTTGACATCAAGAACTTGAGCCAAGACCTTAACAACAGCTTGAAGAAGTTCACTGAAACTACACACTGGGATGGTGTAACGGATGTTGTACAACACACCTGTTAGTGAATAAGGATCACTTATTTAGCAAAATACATTGAATACGGTGCTTTCAATAAGCACCGATGACTGACAAAAAGCGTCTGCAAATTCACTCAAAGAAGTCGGCTACTATTTTCCCTAAATTGAAGTAATTAAAGAAAGAGTTCTTTTAAACCTTATTGTTCATACAGTCGGCTACTCTACTCAAACCAGCTGCCTACTTCAAATTTTATTGAAGCCCCTGGTATTGTATTTATTAGTTTGCTTCTTGAGGTGTTACAGAAGTTTATTTTATATGCCACATTGATAAACACTGACAAAAGTGCAAAAAAGAAATCAAGATCTCTTCAGATTTCCAGCGAGAATGTCGAGTTTTCTAAGACTTCCAAAGACAGCCTGAAGACTTTTGAACATGAGATATACACTTCTGAGGAATTTCACATGTGGTCAGTAGTTTTGCAAATATTTATGGAAATCGTCCAAAACTTATACTAATTTTTTAAGGCATATGCACATGCACACTGGTTTTGTTCCTGCTGACGTGTTTTTGTTCATTTGTTCACTTTTTAGACCGTCATGGTGTTTGTTGCAACTTTGGAAAGATTGCACATAAAAAATGCCATTATTGTATTTCATCACGAGGATTTTACGAAAGGAAGATAAACAATCGCAATCCACATCAACCAATGAATATGAGACTACTGTGCACCTTGATAAACCATGTAAACAGAAGTGAGCAGTTGCAAGCTTATTAGCACTCTTTGTTTACAATGTACCTGAAGTCAACACTTTCAGCATTAACATGTCACTAGATGTTCCATCAGCCATCAGAGATTTCTCAAGAGTCTTCATCATGTCACTGGAACCACACAGTTGCTGGGCAGCTCTTGTATTGTCTTCAGTCACTGTATGAAGACCTCGTTGATACAGTCAGCTAATCTACTCAAACCAGCTTGCCTACTTCACATTTTATTGAAGCCTCTGGTATTGTATTTATTAGTTTGCTTCTTGAGGTGTTACAGAAGTTTATTTTATATGCCGCATTGATAAACACTGACAAAATTGCAAAAAAGAAAGCAAGTATTCTGAAGATCTCCTCAGTTTTCCAAAGATAATGTCGAGTTTTCTAAGATTTCCAAAGACAGCCTGAAAACTTTTGAACAGGAGATATACACTTCTGAGGACTTTCACATGTGGTCAGTAGTTTTGCAATTATTTATGGAAAACGTCCAAAACTTATACTAATTTGTTAAGGCATATGCACATGCAAACTCAGGTTTTGTTCCTGCTGACGTGTTTTTGTTCATTTGTTCCACTTTTTAGACCGTCGTGATGTTTGTTGCAACATTGAAAAGATTGCACATAAATAATGCCATTACTGTATTACATCACGAGGATTTTACGAAAGGAAGATAAACAATCGCAATCCACATCAACCAATAAATATGAGACTACTGTTCACCTTGATAAACCATGTAAACAGAAGTGAACAGTTGCACTCAGAGCTTATTAGCACTCTTTATTTACAATGTACCTGCAGTCAACACTTTCAGCATTAACATGTCACTAGATGTTCCATCAGCCATCAGAGATTTCTCAAGAGTCTTCATCATGTCACTGGAACCACACAGTTGCTGGGCAGCTCTTGTATTGTCTTCAGTCACTGTATGAAGACACTGTGCTAAGAGAGGATGAATCACGTATTTCAGCCTTAAAATGCTCATTTCTTTTACTGATCTAGCCTTAGTCAACACAGCCTTTTAATTTAAGTACTCCCTAAATTCCAGCTTTCCTCACATATTCAATGTCACATCATAATTTGTTTACTCCATATTGGCCGTTTTTATGCTAGAGACGTTAAAGTCGTCTAGACGTATTTAACGTCTCAGACGTTAATGTCGTCTGGTATAAAAACGGGACGTATTAAAGTAGACGAACAAGTAGAGAAAACCCAAGATTTTCTAAGAAAAGGACTGGGTTCTATTCTTGGAAGACACTAGACGCTAACTAAATTGGAACGATAAAGCGCTTTAGGGCTAAATTCGTCCCAGATAAGGTCGTCTCGTTTTTATACTAGATCTCGAGACGATAATAACGTCTTAGACGATATTAACGTCTCTAGCATAAAAACGGCCATTTACCAAATTTACTTCACATGTCAGATATTTTTTGCAGGATAACTAGAATTTTCATTAACTTGAGCAGCTGTCTATGTGTTACCTTAATGGTTTAAGGTATCAACCAACAACTTAGTTTAGATAGACTAGACAGGCCCGTGACCATCCCATTAACACAGTCACCTCGATATCAGATGGCTAATGTAAAGTATATATCATATAATTTCATTTATAATATAATTTTTATTACTATCTAGAAACCTCTCAACAGTCAGAGCACTACTTAACAATAACATGATGACCTTGTTTTTGTGATCCATAAGTGATTAAATTAACAGACAACTTTTCTTTTGGACTTTTATAGAAAACATCAAGTTCACTGTAACAATTCAATTTTTACTCCTATGTGTTTCGTGTGACCAGCGCACACCTCATTTGATCAGGGAGTTTTACAGTTATACAAACAAGTAATTCAGGTTTTCAATTACATTTTTTAGAAACAGCTTCCGATTGGGAATAGGTGGATGTGACCACAGAATCGAAGGGGCCGTGAGGCCCCTTTTCCTAGGGGGGTCTGGGGGCATTCTCCCCCAGAGAATTTTGAAATCATGAAGATCGGAAATGCGATTTCCAGCATTCTGGGCATCAAAAAGATTGCTGTTGATGATGTATCATGATGTATAAATGGCTGACTATATTGATTGTCGTCAAACTATTTATTTTCTCCTTCTCATGCCTCCAAACAATTTATTTGAGCCTTTTTAATTTGCTCTTGCAAACAACTTTTTTCAGGATTTTTGATCCCCCCCCCCCTCCAAAAAATAATGGTCCGTCCCTAATTAACAGCTTTGACAAAGTCAAAACCACCACTCATGACCACTCGCAGCATGCGCTCGCATGCGGATTAAGTCACGCAAGAACTGCAGATCTTTCATGATTTTTGTAAAAGTCACACAAGCACTGAGGATAAGATACTTTAAAAAAAAAAAACAACATTACGCTTATATACAGAATACCAAAAATTCAGGAAAACAGAATACTTTATACCGGTATTTCGGCAAAAAAATACCGAATACCTTGGTGAAAAACACCCAAGATACCGTATACCCAAAACCCCTGGCCGGGCCTGACCATGAGAAGAGCAGAAACTACATGGGATTGTCTAATTATAAGCAGCGTTATTAGTATTAATGTTATTATTTGTTATCAAAACAAGATTAACAGCCTGAATTACACAGCCTTGATTACAATAACGGATCCTTACTGCCCAGATTACGCTGTCAAATAACGATATTTACTTTCAAGTAAAAAAGGACCCTACTCTCGATTCTGAAGACTTCAAACGATACCACCCCTGAAATACTGCAGCTGTAGATTTTGAGACTGATCACTGAGAAATGCCGGCTGCGAACTTCCAATCAGGCTGGATCAACAAGATTTCAAAAACATCGAATTGATTTCTTGAAAGCTCCTGAATGGAAAACTGCACAATCACCCATCTAATCTGAGACCTTAACCACTTATAATTACCTCTCAAAAACAGCAGAAAGACTATAATAAGATAGCCCTGCCCGTGTTTCACTAAGTTTCACCCTTAATACAAGTGTTTTTAGACGATCAGTTCGCAGCGTTCTTAAGAACTGAATAAGGAGGTTTTGAAACTGTGTAAAATGACCTATGGGGTGTTACAAGTTGCAATGTTTATAAGCACAGGGATATTCTTCGATCTTTCTTCCCGGCAAACTCTAGCTGAGATAACTTGGTCGACGTCAATCGACTTCCTTGTGTTTATGTACAAGAAGGACTGTTAATGAAGACAATCTCTCATCAGACATTGTGTTCCGAAGTGCCATTTGGAGCCTTTTCATGCCACTTCTACGACACAAGTTGACACAATTCCTGGGTACAATTATGCACTGGTGTAGTCCAGCGTGTCGACCAAGGATTGGGGATTGCCATCTTCATTCAACCGCCACAGATGACGCCACCGGGCGTGTTCAAAACACGAAATGGCGAAACGGCGAAATGGCGAAATGACGAAATGGCGAAATGGTGAAATGATATGTGCCAAAGTTCAAAAGTTGTTTTCTTTTTGGAAAATTGAAATGATTAAAACCAAAAGTTAACGAAAATACAAACATTGGTCAAGCACGTCCATTCAGATTGCAGATTGCGAACACAGAGCACGATTTTTTTTTCTTTTTGCAAAATAAAAGATTTCCTTTTGGACATGTGTGGATGATTAATCATAACACTAAATCACCAGAATCTTGGTCTCATTCTTGGCTTGGCAAGAAGACGAAGCATAAATGCGAGCATAATCAAGAACGTGGCGCAATAGCGCTGAAGGTATTACGTAATCTTCAACGCGTCAAGCGATAGGAATTCGATGGGTGAAACGAACAACGGTCTTCAAACTGACATATCGAATAAAATGATATAAAGAAATGGCAGTTAACTATCGGAAAAAAGCAAAGCAAATGATAGGATAAAAGAATTCTCTTCTGATTTGATTTAAGGGATACGGTCGATTGGTTTGCCTGAAGTGTGCAAACAATTCAAAAACGCTGTTTAATATGAGAAGAAATCGAAACAATTTGCCGCGCGCTGTATTTTTGTATCGGCCAATTCTTCTAAACGTGAGCTTAAACACAATTTTATAAATTCTTTTCATGTGAACTACCGCAAAGATTCAGTTAAACGAAACACTTTCTGTTTTGGTCCCGGGATTTTGGTGAAGGGATAGTGTCGATAGCTTGACAGTACTTCCAAACATATTGCAAGAAACTTGTAAACAATAATTTATCGCGCGCCAACAATTGTAACGGCAAACCAGCTAAGAAGACATTAACACATTCGTTGAGAGCGACGTCAGGGCGTTTATGTCTGAGGTAATTTCGCTTAGGCACGAGCATATCCTTCCAATTTTGATGGTTTTAAGAACCATCAAAAGTACGATTTATTGACTGATTGATTGATTTTTTGCAGCAGATCAGGAAGACGATTGCGGTGGCACTGACCACTTCACGGTCTGCGCCGTAGAAAAAGAAATGTGATCACAATGGACCCGTTAGAAAAATTTTATTATTTACAATTTTATTTTTTTATTATTTCGCCATTTCGTCATTTCGCCATTTCGTGTTTTAAACACGCCCGACGTCACCTAGTGACCTCTCGTTTGAAATCATCGAGAGACATGTGCATCTCTTCTCCATAGTGGCTATATATGTGTTCCACCGCTTTTTCTGTCAACCTTTGAAGTTTTCCTGAGACTAAAATTGAATATAAAAAATTGATGTAAACAAATGAAGTGAGACTCTCATTTGTACTAGGTATTAAATGTGTGCCTTAAAGCCCTGAAAGGGTTTCACTAACAGCTCGTTTACTTCAGATATTAGGAAGGTGTATCTGCTTCAACGTTGGCACGGTGTTGCCGCCTTCCCGCTCTTCTAGGAATACTTGAATCGATGTTGTATAAAGTAGCAATCTCTGTGGACCTCTCTAGCAGCGCGTCCCAGACATCCCCGTCTTTACTGGATGCTATCACCAGATCTTATTCAGAGCTCTACACTCATTTTACCGTTATTGGCATCGTAACGCATTTTATTCTCCACTAAGCTATGGTAAATTCTTCGGTGATTATTTTTGTTAGCTTCCAGGTTATTAGAAATGGAAGCAAATTAGCTATGCTTGCCTGATGGTATACCGATGATCGGTGGGTACATTAAGCGTGTGTCTGTGCAGTATGTCTATTTCCATCTCTTCCGAAGCTTCGAGAAGTCTTCACCTGGAGCGCTAGCATTAGAATTAAACTATTTACCTTATGAGATCTCATCTTTTGTAAATTGTTTTGTATTCGCAGCGACAAAATGAGATCTATGATCAAACTGTTGTCGCGATGCATGTTTGAAAGAGTATGCTCTTTGGCTTGGCCGGGATCCTTTCAATAGTGCTGTTTATTGATCGCGATCAAGAGCAGGTAAGCACGTACACGAAAGACAATGAACGTCAGCACTGAAGTGATTGAGGTTTTATTCAATAATCACTCTTTTGCCATTTATTTATTTATTTATTTATCTACCTTTTTTAAAATATATTTATTTACTTTTTGTGGCATTTTTCAGGTACGCACGTCCGTACGTGCGTACCGGTAGCTACACCCCTGGCAAAGTGCTCTTACCTGAAATATATGCAAAATACGTCGCATACTTGGGCTGCCTATGCTGACACACAAATTTGCCACGGTTTCAAGGTGCACGACCTGATCACGTGCGAGTCGAAAGATCAAGTTGTTGTTTCCCTAGGGACCCTCGTGAGTTAGTAAGTTGTCCTCACCTTAGGGAGCTAGACTGTTTTTGACACGACTCGTGGCACGTTCTCGTCCAATCGGAAAGGCATTTGAGTTGTGAGGTGTAACAAAATGACAACTTTCATAAGGTTCGATACTGCTTGGGTGGGTGGGGGTATATGGTCCAAAACTCGAAGCCCCTACCCTATCTTTTCAGATGCCCCCCCCCCCCCCTCTATTTCAGTCTAAAATGGCTCTGAAATCCTACCCTTATCCTACCCTTTGGGGTGGCACATACCCATATAGCTTACAATTGTAAGGGAATAACCTCGTCCCCTCCCACGGATATCGTTGACACCATCTTGCTTCTTGTAGATGTGGTCTACGAGGCGCTTATATCGAGCTCACAGGATTCAGTGATCAAGTCAAGTCCTACATTAAACAGTATCTAAGTGCAAGATCTTGTGCTTCTACAATAGGACAGGTTAGAGAATGTAACACAAATCCTGATCTTTAATAGTGTGGAGGGGGCAAGGGGTGCGGATATCCGGGTGAAAAGGGGGTACGAACTATACCGGAGACGGGAAAGGGGGAGGCGGGAAGCTGAAATCCCAAGGATGCGGGAAGAGGGAGAAATAGGGAAAAAAGTACTCACGCGGGAGTTCATATTTTGCAATCGAAAAAGCGCTAAGAGACGGGCGCAAAAAAAGGGAGGGTGGCAACCGGGATTTTGGCGGTCTCCTGCTCTCCCTCTCTCCTCACGAGTGCATAACACAGGCCGAAATAAAAGGTATAGTAATGCAGCAGTGAAACTTCTCGTCACCTTATGTCAAAGGGACCGGAAAAAAAGGTTAGCCTGAAATACTAAGTATGCTTGACCCTCTCCAATTTCAGGCTTCATTGAGCAAGAACACATTCACGTAGGAGGGTACGTTCCTATTAGTGCCCTATTTTATAATGCCCTCAGATATTTAAAGGTTGTGATGATGGAGCCATTTCACTATGGGAAAAATTATTTTGTGCGTTGGGCCCCTGAATGTTCCATGAATGATTCGCATGCCGGACCCATGCCGTAGGAGACTGATCTTAAAATAACTTAAGGGGAATTACCACTGAGGCAGGGCGTGTATGAGAGGGGCAAACGTAACTAGTGCATTCTTTTTCGTTATTTTCCTACGACAGGTAATAATAGGACTCACATGCAATCCCCCAAAACCTGGAGACGAATCATATGAAAAGTTTTCAAAGGTAAGCACTGAGACACTCGACGATTCCTTTGGAGGTGTTCGCGTTTCGCAAAACTGGCATATGTTTGGTCAACTCGTTACTGTTCTTGTGACGTGGATGAATGGGAGCAGGGAGGCCGCTACATCGAACGAAAGGACTCTCAGGTTGATTGTACGTGTTGCGTAGAAGGGAAATCACATCACAGGAGGGCAAAATTCAAGCGCCACTTAACCCTTTAATCCCCAATTTCAATATCCATTTTCTCCTTAGTGTTCTCTGTATATCTCTTATTTATTTATTTATTTATTTATTTATTTATTTATCTTCGGCCAAAAACATATTACACAAGGCAAAAAAAGGGCATAATATAAACAAGTACAAAAACACTGGCCGGGGAGACGCTACAGCTATGCCAATTACAGCGCTCCCCGCTCTTCTGGTACTAGTTAGGAGAGTTTGTGCAAACATCAAGACATTTCATGTGTGGTGATCATTTCCTTTATTCTCGTGACTTGTACATTTGATCAAGTAGTGATATTTGTTTTGAGGTGTTTGCCCTATCGCCTTGACGACCTTTGCCCACCTTTTGCATAGGAAACAACAGCTATTCAAGATTCCTACAAGAAGAAAGCGAAGTTAACGACAGAGATTCTCAACTCACTGGAGAATGTCAAGTGCAACGAAGTAGCAGGAGCAATGTACGCGTTCCCGAGGATAACACTGCCGCAGAGAGCTGTCGAGGAAGCCAAGGTAAAACTCCATCCCTGCTCGATTTGAGTTGCAGTGGACCACATGGGGGGGGGGGGGGGGGGGGGGGGCTGAAGACGAATGAAATAGTTGGCGTTGATTGGAGAGACATGCTCGCCAATCTCGTTCCAAGATCCCCTCCGTTTTCTCTTCCCAGTCTAGGAACAAACACTAAAATGCACTCGTGCTAATAGAGCAATTTCCTAACGAAGTAATTGAATGCTTCACAGCAGTAGGCGGGAAGTATTGAGCCACTGACTGATACCATTGACTGATATAGACCGCTCCAGTTATGCTACCTCACGAGGACTTCATACCTCTTTTTAACCGACTTCGGGGTTCGTACTGCAAGTTACCCGACGTGCTCATTGCAGTAATAGACGAAATAGGCGCGTGGCAAAACTAACAGATGTGTCAATCGCTTGGTCAATGTGCCGTTGGGGAACTCCATGCCCCCATCTTAAGGACGGACCTCTTTATTTATTAGGAAGAAGGGGTGGGCAATTTTTTCCTGTACAAATTGTTGTGGTGACTGGTGACTGACCTTTTCCTATGGAGTTAATTTCACTAGTTTGGGAGATATTTTTTGCTTCCTTTCGCTCTCCACGATTTGCAGAAAAGTTTTGCAGGAATATTTTTGTTGCCCCCAACCCTAGTCTCCTACACAGCCGTCATTAGTGGTCGACACGTAACGCCCCCCGCCCAAGAGGGGGAGTCACGTTCCCTGACGACCAGTAATAACGGCTGCGTAATAAGAGACTACTCAACCCTCTCCGAAAATGAACTGGTCCATTCCTTACCACTGGCCCACGATTTATCTTTTGATGCTACTGTGCGACTCTTTCAGGCCCAGGGTTTACCGCCAGACGAATTCTACTGTTGGCAGGCGTTGGAGAAAACCGGGGTATTCATGGTTCCGGGCCGCGCGTTTGACAAGAATGGCAGCGGCAACAACTTTTACTTCCGGTGAGACGAAACATGTCGCCTTATAAATCCGTGCACCTTGAAGGAACCTTTTATGACTTTTACTTGATGGTGGCCCTGAAGTGAACTTCAGACATTTCATTCTATTTTGTCGATACAGCGGTTTTGACTTGAATTTTAAAGAGAATTAGCTTTTGGACCTTCTCGCGCGCATTTTCCCGCGCTTTATGCCATGCCCATTTACATTTGTTAGCTTTGCGTTTCGATTGGTTCATTGTCTTGTTTGGGTCTGCTTTGAATGGTCAGAATAATTAATTTGGTATTTGTTTGACGACACTTGAGCGAAATTTGTCCTAAACAAAGAAGACCTACTCGCCTAAAACCTAGTGGAACCTAAAATCTAAAGAACTTTAAATTGAATTCATACGTTTGTCTTTCACAGGATAACCATCCTCCCTTGCGAAGACAAATTCATCCCTATGTTTGAACGCCTTAGAAGCTTTCACGAGGGATTTATGGCACAGTTCAAGGCCTGATAACAACTTTATACACTGTGTAGTTCAATTGCTGTCAAGCATATTTCTTTTTGTGAAGCACGTTATCATTGAGTTAATGATGAGGCTTTCATATATATTTGCGTTGAAATTACACATGAAAACCCAAAGTGAGATCTTTTCCTTTCCAGGAAGATAAAGTTTGAGGAGTGGCCCCGGGGTATTTGTGAGTGACACAAAGTTGGTCTCAAAAAAAGAAACTCCCCTTTGATGGAACATCACTGTAAACCAACATTGGTTAGCATCTAAATTTAAATCCTGCAGGCTTTAAATGCATTTTATAATAGCAGGACTGACAATAGATGAAGTACGCCAGCATTTACATTTGCCCCCAGCATTTTAAGTTTCCTTAACAATTTTTTTGGCGTTGAAAAGTTTCAGCCATCTTCCCGTCCAAAGTCCCATATAACGTTGTCCATCCTATGAGAAGCTAAAAATATCTATCTCCTCCATATTCAAATCTTTTTTCGCTGAAGCATAACTCGCGCTCATTTACATTACCCTAGCCCCCTTCATAAAACGTCCGGATCCTACGTGAAACGTGTTGAGGATAAGCCATGTGTATCCACGTTCAACCAAAACTGATGTTCGTGGCATCATTACAAATTGGTTCATCTCCCTATTACGAGTCTCACAGAAAACTCCCATATAGGTTTCCAAATAGATAACGCAAACAGTTTTCCCGACCTCTTTCGAACAGTCAAGTGCCACTTGCTAGCTGTTACAAAAGACCCTTTGCAAATGGCTTTAACTTCTACTTGAATGATACGCTACTGTAAAACAGGGGCGGATCTAGGATTTTAAGTTGGGGGGGGGGGTCATTTTACATAAAATGTTTCATAGTTGTTGGACTGACCTTGAACTGACTTCTGGAAGAGTTACCATGATAGCATCAGTTGTGACAAAATATCTAGCAGCTCCATTCGGCGGGGATGGCGTCGGACAAGGTCGTCTATAATGGCATCGATGTTCAACTCCATGTCATAATTGATGTGAGTTAACAGTAGTCCGTTCATTCTTCAGTTCTTCGGTCATAGTGGTGCGAAGGTAGCTTAACACGCCTAAGACCACTGTTCGACCTTTCACACTCACACGATATCACTGGTAAAGTACAGCAGAATACCCGCACGAGCCAGTAAATATTTTGAAAAAATAAGCTTTGAATGTCCTCAAGTGTTTTCGCTGCTGTGACGGGAAGGTCTTGCGATGGCGTCTCTTTCCATTTCAGGTGCCCCATGTGAAGTACTAGTTCTGCCTTCAGAGCTGCTGGTCAAGGTAAATCTTCCTTGTACCAGTCCTCTCTCCTCCGCAGAGGCCTCCTACAGTCGCGCCTTGACTCCACACTTGGGAAAAAGCGCAGCGCTTTCGCTCCCGTTATTTTCGTTCGCTTTCACTCCCATTTTTTCTTTCACTGGTGTTTACTAATTAACAGGAGCCTCTGCAGAGGAGAGAGGTATCACTCGAAGGCCCTTTTGATGTCATTGCCCTTTCAAAGACCTAGATACGTCTATCGCAGACGGAAAGAGTTTCAAAATGTTAGTGGCTCTTTTTGCTTGTTCCGAAATATGTGACTGTGATTCCGTTAAGGAATGGTCTATAAGTGGGATCGCCATATTTCGTCTGTAATATTGCTCAGCAGTCTCTGCTGGTGTGTGGGTCCGATGTTCCATTCTTCCTACCTGGCACCCTGTGACCACCCTCTGGATCCGCCAATGTAAAAGGTCCCAACCCATGAAAACCTTGGTGTGACACAAGCACAAGATCTTCGCTCTAAGCTCTTGTTTTCAAAAATTGCCTATAGAAGAAATAATCCCCCCGCATTGCGATAAGCGCCCAAAGAACTTGCACGGGGAATGAAAGCATGCGCATATGAGTGCTCAACCAGACTAAGCTTGAACACGCGTGAATCCATATACAGACCTTGACACAAATACCTTGGGGCAAGTGCAAAAGAATACCGCTCAATTTTTGTTGAGAGGCTATCAAAGATCCCAATGCACTGCTGTAATGAGAAACAAACTGGAATGGTGCAATGTAGACTGCTGCATCTGGCGTAGGTTCTTCAAGATTCTGAGTGTCTGGTTGGCATACCTCCCTCCTGCTGTGTTGTAATTCCTTCTTCAAAAATTAGGTCTAATTCTCTGGATAGAAAAGAACCAGGTGCATTGAGGCCGGTGTTAACCCTTTAAGCCCTGATATAAAAATGCATATTCTCCTTACTGTTCTCCACACATTTCGTATGGAACTATAAAGGAGAATTTGCCTAAATATCAAGACATCTGATTCTTGGTGATCGCTTTCTTTATTCTCATAACTTGAATGTTTGAACATTGATAACGTAAAGAGAAGTTTCATTTTCGTCACTGTTAGGGCTTAAAGGGTTAAACTCCCGTTTCTGTAGCACCAAGGGACTAGCATTACTTCTACCCTTGGATTGGATGCCAGTCCATTGTAGGGTCCCCCTGGCATTTTATTCGGATCCCTCAAAGGTTCGCTAGTACCACTTATACACCTGGGTACAGAGAGACAATGTGGAGGAAAAGTACATCCTTGCATTCATACATGCAGCGTCCATCGGCGGCTACTCTTTCTTTGTAAGATCTTTGCAACTGTGACGAATGTGGAAGACATTGCAGTGTGCTGCCCGTGAAACCCGATTACAACCTGAGTTAAAGGGTCTAGCAGCTCCTCGATGGGGACTATGGTAACGGGATTCTAAGGTGTTGTAAAGAGCATGTGCTGTATAACATAGGCTCTGTCGTCATTGAAGACTACCATTGAAAGCGGAGAAGAGACCTGGTTATGAGTAACAAAACATGTTCAAAACTATCCCATTAAATCAGAGGTAACGGGCTCAACTAAGTGATCTTCAACATCTCCCTAAAACAAACTTATTTCGTCCAGGGAGAAAGCAACAGCAGTTTACCTACAACCGTTTATAAGGACGAGGAAAATCGGGAAAAATAGACAACAAAATCAGAGAATGCATATGTAACAGTTTCCCGTTTATTGGACGCCTGTTATATTTACAGCGTAAAAGCAATGAAAAATTGCCGCTTCTATGAGATAGAGATAATTTACTAGACCCTTTGATTCCCTGTACATAGGGATTTCTGTGCTTGCCCTTCAACAATAAATTCAGCAAAAAAGGCCAGATGAAATTTGGCTTTCCTTTTTCTTTTCTTTTCTTCTCCTTGATTTGTTTTGTTTTTGTTTTGTTTTTATTATTATTATCATTATTATTATTATTTAATAGTGGCATATCGGCTGATCAATTTGTCTTTCTGCTTGACGATATATCGACAGTTTAAGGGAAATAAGAAAGGTCGACGATTGAGTGAAAGAATGAAAGATAATCATGTAAAACCTAGAGGAAAAATAGACGTTAGTGTAGGCCGGACCAGAGCTCTCTACTAGCCAGTTTTCATACAACGAAAAGAAGCTTTTGTCGTAGTTTTAACGTAAAATGACTTTACCATGTCAGTTGATTCCGGCTAACAACGGTATATCCAAGTGTTTCCATACTTCTCGATCAGGTTAAACGAGTTCATCTTGTGCATACACGTTTAACCCGTTTGGAAACTGCAGGGAGGTTTATATCACGAGGTACCCAGCACTATGGGGCCACAGTTACATAGTATCTGCCGTGAGCTGGGTCCGTAGAAGGCGAGTGTGATGTTTGTCTGTGGAACATTCCTAATGGCCCTTAAGTTTGTATTTGATGAATCTGGTCAAGTTTACTCTCGCAGCATCGACCACAGGAAAATGGTCTCCTAGTGTTCTTCTTTCTGTTTTAATCTGGAGGAGAAAAAAAAAGAGGCAGAAAATAAAGTTCCTCAGTTCCGATTCGAGCCGCGTGTCGTACTGTCAATATTTACATAAGCCGCCCCATCCCTCTGTAAAGCGACCCCCTCCTTTCTTCACATTTCTTGTTACTTAAATAGCCAAGCGTATATTTAGGTCGAATAATCCCTTGAATGCGAAAGAGAACACTGTGGTATCACTGTTAGAATCGACTATTAGCGCCCAGTCGCATCACATCAAATTGATGCTTACCCTAGTTTTGAGGACTGGTGCCAATTGTTGAAGAGCCGTTAGAAGGCCTATAGAGCCTGCAGCAGTGTTGACCAGCGGTCCGTCGGCAAAGGTATCAAAAATGGCGTCCAAGGCTTCACATATCACCCATAAACTGTGTTGGCCGATGACAATGTCACGTAAGACAGTACCCAAGGACTGAAAGGAAGAAGCAAACGAAACGTCCCGCAATGAATCACTTCGCTAAATACAGTGCAAGTAGGAGAAAATGGAAAAAAAACCTTCGCAAATGTTTCATAATCAAATGGCTTGTCTGAACGTATTAACATTTTGCCATAATTTAACTCAGATGGCCAAGTATTCTAAACCGGCCCTCACACGTCAAACTAATGTTAGCCAACTCGTGTTCGCAAATTCAAATTGGTGTGTGTGAACGACATAACAACATGTTGGCAAGCTGTTGGAGAGAATAGAGACAAGTTCTATTTGTCGCGAACAGTTTGCCAACGTGTTGTTGTGTCGTTCACACACACCAATTTGAGTTTACCAACACGAGCTGGAAAACATTAGTTTGACGTGTGAAGACCACTTAAAAGAAACTCAGAAAAACAGCACTAAAAGTGAAATGATTGGCCTCTCAATTCCTTTGTAAAGCACAATCACAGCCGACCTCACCGCCTGATAAGACTTGCAGTAAGCAGTCGAAACGTCGTGCTATACATCTCACGTGACTACAACTAGATAAGAACTCCGGAGATCCTCCAAATAAATAAGATATAGAACGAAAACAAACCTTAAGGATGTCAAGCGTGTTGTCTTTTCTGGCGGCCATCTTGCCAATGTATCCTAGAATGCTAATCAGCTTGACCTTGACGGCTTCACATGATGTTTCGGGAGTGACTTGACATAACATGGTCACGTGTTCACCTGTTATACACTAGGAGGAATACAGCAAAATATTACCTTCCCTGTTTCTCCCGGAAATCTTTAATACGCGTCTATTCAAAATTCAGTAGATCTTCAGTAGATCGCTCTGTGCTACCTCCCCAACACGCTGATAACGGCTTTGCACTCAAGGCTTTTTAACATTCAAGACTATTTAACCTTGTATATGGGATGCTAGTACATCTCAGGTTTACCCCCAGCAGTACGCCTCAAGCACCCATTTATACACCTGGATGGAGAGGTAAAGTAAAGTAAAGTTTCTTGTCTGAGGAAACAAAACAATGGCAGGGACAACGCCTCGAGACACCGAACTTCAGATCTGAAGTCCAACGCGCTAAGCAGGCTCATTCTCCCCCTCCTCCCCCACGCCCCCCCCCCCCGGACCCCACCGGCGTATAAATCAACTCGGCGACAACTTGATCGACCGTTGCGCAAACCAAGAAAGTTGGTGTGGCTTCGTACGATGACATGTGATTTACATACAATATTTTTTTAGGGCTTTTATCCAGGGTCACGCAGAAACTGGATGCAACTTCCATCATTAAACACTGTTCACAGCTGCGTTTGCGAGGTTGTCAGGAACTGCTAGCTGACGAACGATTGTCTATGTTCTTGCTACCGCTAGCCCTTCGTTCTCCCCCCCCCCCCCCCCGACCATTTTTCTGCCGGCGAATAGGCACGTGTCGGCGTGCGTTTTTTGTAACCTATCGTAGAGCGTAGTAAAGGCGAATTACTATCGACACGCAATTGTAAACAGCTGGGTTACGTACTTTTGGCTCTCCTAACGACCCCAGTTTGTCCATGACTGATCTAAGAACTCCAGTTGCTGCTTCTAGGAAATCTTCCTCTTGCCAGACACATACTTTGGCTGTGGGTAAAAAGGAAAAAGTTTATTAGAGCACAAAAAAAGGGAACAAGTTACGAGAACTTAGAGACAAGCATCCCCGACATTTCCGCGCTCGCCACTTAATCCCTTGTTTTAATTGTTTGTTGTTGTTGTTGTTTTGTTTTGTTTTTAATTTGGATTGGAAGATAGTCGTCACATCTGGCCAACTAAAACCAAAAACAAACAACGCAATAAGCACTTAAAGGAAAACATGCAATCAAACCAAGCGCGGGAAAACATGTAGCCGATGACGGAATTGACAGGCGCAGGAAAACATGTTACAGGTGACAAGGGCGGGAAATCATACAAGCGGTGACAAGGGCGGGAAAACATACAACCGGTAACAAGTGCGGAAAAGGCGCGCAACCCAAGATAGAATTACTTTTGGCTTTGCTCTTGATCGGTTAAGACATCAACAATTTTGCTTTGATTGGTTAAAGCAAGTTGCATGGCATTTTGGAGCCAACTGCAGAGCTCAACAAACTTACAATCAAAACTTCTTGATAACATTTACGTCTGCTGCATTTAACACTTACACTCTGTGGAAAAAGTTAGAGTGAAGAGAGAACTCCACAACTGGTCAAGCGCTGCTTCTCCTCCTAGCAGATTAGTATCCAGCGCTGATACTATGTTATTGAGGCATATCAGTGATCTTGCTTGGACAACACTCAAGCTAAAAGGAAAAGGATTATCAGAGGTTACTGATTAACACACTGGGTCAAATGACCCCACTCTGCCACTCCCAAGGGCCAAGTTAAAAACTAACACAAATTTCATTTTGAAAAACATTGAAAACAAACATAGCAACTTAAACGTCTCACTTTATATCCAAGAAGGAAACGAAACGTACTTTTCCTATTTAATTTATTTCAACATATACTACTTACAGTTGCAATGTCATCTAGTGGAGATTTCACTATTTTTTGGTCACAAGGTTGCAAACTTTATGTCTAAGTACCCTGCTCGTCCAAGAATTGCTTCTAGTTCAGCAAGGGAATCATATCAGACAGCTGAATTATCAAAATAACGAACCACGGTCATCTTTTTCTAACTTTGTCAAGGACACAAAAACAAATTGAAAAAAAGCGGCCCATTTTTTATCAAGAGAATATTCACTTCGATCCTGGCCATCCATACCCAAACAAACTTATCATAAACAATTGCTCCACGAACTAAAATAGCCATTTTTTGACGTAACAAAACGAGACCATTCTTTTAAGGGGTTTAGTTGATGCAAATGTGTGTTTTGGTTTTTTCAACTGATACTGGAAATATATGGGACATTAGGGAGGCAGCCGGGCAGCATTTGTAATCCGGAGGTCCAGGGATCAAGTCTCCTTCTCTAACCTCTTGGATTTGTTTCACAGCAGTCACGTGTTCAAACCCTCACCCATGCTTGTAAATAGCCAACTGTTAAGCCTTCCACCAGTTGGGTTTTAAAAAACATTTATGTTCCATTCATCATATTACTTTCTCTCATTTAGTTTCCCCAGTTAGCACTTGGACACTTAAATAAAGTTATTATTGTTTATTTATTTTATTGTACACTAGAATCTCGACGTAACTCGAACTGAAAGCATTACACCTGCTTCACCCATTACAGCACATTAGTGCCCAATAAACGAGAATTTTGTTAAACACTTGTTTTTCTTTGCGGTTCAAGATATCATGATATCAACTGCAGTCTTACATTTCTAACAGCTTCTTTCCTTCCTCGTGCGTTCTCAAGGCTTCGTAAATGCTAACTTCACCAAACGAACTCTTGCATAGGACCTGACAAGAAAAAAAAAGTTCCGCTTTTACACTCCATGCTTGCTGAGGGTCCAACAGATACATGCATGTCAATTAACTTCGAGATTTTTCGGACCTTCTTCTGTGGATGTTTTAAATTTTCGACTTAATTTTGGGCACTTCCTTGATAGCTGAAATTTCCTTTAAAATTAAAACACTCATGGTACCATACCTCTGTTTACCAATGTCACACATACCCACAAAAAAAACTAACAACCGTCAACGTTTTCGATCGCACTTTGACATCGATTTGTAATTTCAGTCGTTCAGTTGATATGATGGTCAACGTTAACGTAAACTCAGTGCAGCATGCCTCTGCTACAACAGTTCGGACATTCAGTCAACATTCATTTGTTCGCAGTTCAACTGCCAAATAAACCTCTCTCTAACTTACCCTTTTTGGGACTCCTTGAGTGACAATCGCGTTGATCATTTCGGCGGACAAACTTTCTTGACTCTGAAACACGAAAACCAGTATTACACCACAAACGTTGCAAGCACACTCAAAGAGAAAACTACTTTCAGTTCACGGTGGCAATTCTTTTTAGGTGAATGAAAGTCAAATCGCCGCTAGCACAAATCGCCTCGGGCATCTGGCCCCCTGATATCCGAGTGAGCACCCACCTTATCGATATCCTGGGCGAATGTTTTAGGAGGGAGTTAAGGGGGCACCCACCATATCAATATCCTGGGGGAATTTTTTAAGGGGAATTTGTGAGGGCACACACCATATCAATATCCTGGGCAGCTTCTTCCTCAGCTTCTTCATCTACGGAGTCTAAGCTTGCGCAGTCATCTACATCTTCCCACTCATCCTCGTTCGAATCTGCAACAAATCAACGCCCTCCTTAAAAGCCTGTGAGGGTTTCTGTTGTCCTCCACATATTCTGGGAATTCCGAAAAAGAAATACAACGAAAAACGTTTTTCGTTCCTCTTCCCGATTTTTCTAGGAAGACTGAAAGGGACTCTGCTTGCATGGTACCCGTTGAAGGAGTGCAGGGTTTCGAGCGGACAGTCAGTTTAATTCATTTCTTACCAAGTTTTATCTCTAAAGTGCGAGTCCTGTATTACTATTGGAATATTGTGGTACTGTACACTATTTATTATTATAAAGTTGCCTTGACTTCAGCTAAGTAAACCTACGCTTTTTTATTCGTTAATAAATGCCTTTCATGTGATGTCAGTAATTAACTTATTGCCATAAATTAAGCTCGTTAATAATTAACTTTCACAAGAAAACTACTCAGAAAACTACTACTTTTCAGTTACTCCATTTTAAACATCCGGAGTTAGTTCTTCTCTTGCGCATAATATTTTCACAATTAAAACACATCACAAAAATCGGATCTAATGCTCTGTCATTCTTGAGAAATTGAGTCGAGTTGAATCGAATCCGCAAAAACTGGTGAGAATAGAGGGGCTAATTTCTAAAGAAACCGTGATGCTACGTCGGTCGAGAAGTGAAACAAGAAAATTTGGCTTTATCAATTGAGTTGATCGGTAAATTGGCCACCGTAAAGAATTAAAAAGCTGATGCTTCGAGCGTTAGCCCAGCTTTGTCAGAAAGAAGTAAGAATTAGCGAAGGATGGATAAAGTTACTTCATTCTGACCACAGGTAGCCCAAGCTCACGATGAGAGGAGCGCATATATTAACCTGTTCCACTTTGCATATGTTATGACCTCGGCAAAATATAACAGTTTGTATGAAAAATGCAGCAAATATGCTTTAATTGCCATAAATGGTTCACCTTGTTACTGTGTTATATTACTTGCTATTTAATGGCCTTTTGGGGTGATTTGAAGCGTTTTGAGCGAGAATAAGCGTCCTTGATTATTTGCACCTAACACTTAATAACCGAAGCGAAAGGTAACACACTGTTGGCCGTCACCTGACCGATTCAAAGTTATTTATTTGCTGTAAATCTCGAATTTTGGCACCTCTCTCCAAAATTCTTTAAGAGACCAAAGGCTTTATATCGCACCAACAAATACATACCAAAAAAGTCAAACATTCGCGTTCTTTCCCTGTTGAAAATCGCCATTTTCAATCTCTCCACCACATCGAACCATCCGTGTGACGAACTGTTCGCGAATGCAAATTTCTGAGCTCTTTTCATTGGAAGACTTGCACAAAAGGCGCTCAGGACAACAATATCCCGTGTATGGGAGGTGTATTTGACAAATTACATGCGAAATTTCAAAGTCGCACGTGAAGCGTGGTCGAAACGGCCGATTACTTTTTACTTTTAAAAACCCTAAATTTATTTACGTGCTACACATAATGACATTTCCAATATCAACCTTCAATACTATCAGAGGGTGTCAAAAGAGACCTCCGTTTAGCTTTTTAGTGTTCAAGACAAAATTACAAAAGTAAGTGTGTTTTTTGTTGTTGATTTTATTTAACCACGTGTGGTAAGGTCAAGGTGCTAAAACTGGCGTAAATCACAAGTTCTGCATTTCGCACGCTTCACGTGCGATTTTTAAGTTTCGCATGTAATTTGTCAAATACACCTCCCAGACACGGGATATTTTTGTCCTCAGCTCCTTTTGTGCAAGTCTTCCAATGAAAAGAGCTCAGAAATTTGCAGTCACGAACAGTTCGTCACACGGATGGTTCGATATGGTGGAGAGATTGAAAATGGCGATATTCGTAAGGGAAAGGACGCGAATGTTGGACTTTTTTGGAATGTATTTGTTGTTACGATATAAGGCCATTGGCCTCTTTAAGAATTTTGGAGAGAGGTGCCAAAATTCGAGATTTACAGCAAATAAATAACTTTGAATCGGTCAGGTGACGGCCAACAGTGTGTTACCTTTCGCTTCGCTTATTAAGGGTTAGGTGCAAATAATCAAGGACGCTTTTTCTCGCTCAAAACGCTTCAAATCACCCCAAAAGGCCATTAAATAGCAAGCAATATAACACAGAAACAAGGTGAACCATTTATTATTGTGAATTATTTCGCATTTATGGCAATTAAAGCATATTTGCTGCATTTTTCATACAACCTCTTATATTTTGCCGAGGTCAGAATATATGCAAAATGGAACAGGTTAATATATGCGCTTCTCTCATCGTGAGCTTGGGCTACCTGTGTTCTGACAAGGTTTAATTTTTATAGCACAGAGTAACTAGGAACATTATTACTCCTCCCTGGATGGGACGCTACACCATCGCTGGGTTGCCCCAGCAGTTTTTCACCGGTTCCCGTTTATACACAAGGACAGAGACAGAAAATGTGACGACGATTTTTCTCTCTAAGGAAATGACAAGAAAACGTAGAGATCGACCTAAAATGTTACGTTGTACCGCGCAGCACTATTTATACGACAGAGAACTCAGACAATTAACTAACCTACGATCGGGCCGAATTTTAGAGCCTGATCGCAGGTTAACAATTTAACCTATTACCCGCGACCTGGAAGAGCATCTTGATCAAAATCCGAAGGGCGCGGTTCGAATCACATGTACCGAGATCAAAGGTTTTTTTCTTCAACTCGTGAGGACCACATTTCCTCACCAGGTCAACGCTTAGTAGGAAAATAAGTGGTTTCTTTACAACTCTTAAATTTACACTGCAGAGTCACTTCGCTGAATTCTCAGAGACCGACCCAGCCTTAAACGAACCCTTTGACCTACCAAGAGTCCGATCGAAAGCCCGGCGCACTAACCATTGCACCACCTCCTCTTCTTTGATTCTCTACGAGAAAGTGAAAGCTCGAGATAGCCTGTTGGAGGGTAGTCTCTTATGCGTGATGAGCCAAACACTAAACCGCTGCGTAGCCAGTAGGAGACTAGTTTGAGGGTACTACTCTAAAATGACAGATTTATTGCGTGACTACCCGGTGTTACGTCCGTGACAGCCACGCAACAGGAAGACTGGGTCGAGATACAATGAGTCACGAGTTTTGCACAAGCGACTGTGAAAGCGAGAGAACAACAAGAAGATGGCGACGCAAAGAAATTGCCTTCAAGTCTTACTCGCTTATACGACCGTTCTAATTCTCTTGAACGTATCTTCTTTCTCGATTAAGTACTCGTACGCGTCGCCATTTCATAGCCAAGATTCACTCGAACCGGAAATAGACGAGTACGTTCAATATTTTGCCAAGCCGACAGTATCAAGTCCTTTAAAACAGTTTCTCGATCGGCCGAGGATATTGTTCGCTTTGGCAAAGGCAGCTGAGTTTGCCGTGGACAGTCACAGCACGAAATTGAAAAGAACTTATAGACTACGGCATATCTTCAGTGTAAAGGAGCTACATAACAACACGGCCTACTGGTTTCATGTTGCGGTGTTGGAAGAGGGCAAATCTCTCAAGCAAGCTTTTTTCGAGGTCGAAATCCCTCATCGATCGCTCAATAAAGGAGAGTTCGACTTCAGTGAGTTCAAATTCGGAGAATTCAAGAGTGTCGAAGCTCCTCAAGAAGAAAACTGTGACGTACTGAGCAGTCGTGCAGACTGTAAATGCGGTAACCTTGGAAGATGTGACAAGGGCACAGCTCAAATCTCACCATGGCTAGCCTTTGCTCTCAAAACGCAAAGAGAGATTCAAATCGACATACCATTTGACAAGATACAAATGGTGTCTGCTCATAATGCATTCAATGACCGTGCCGATGGGTACGGTATCCTTGACAACTGCCACTGGCCGCCTCCCTATAATCACACATGCCTTGACCTGGCTAATCAGGAGTTTAGTTTCACTGACCTTCTCGACATGGGTGTACGGGGCATGGAAATTGACCCATGGTGGTGTTTCGGCAAGATGTTGATGAGTCACGATGATGGCAAGGCATACCGGGGTTGCGCCCCGTGGGACAGGGAGTTTGATGATGGCATCAAAGAAATAGGTGAGTGGGTAAACAGGCCAGAAAATGCACGGGAGATCATCAGGTTGTACTTTGAAGATGGCTCCTCCCACACACAAGGCCATGACCTCCTAATTAATGGCCCTATTGCAAAGTATCTTGGCGACAAAGTACTCACTCCTAACGAATCCAAGAAGCATTTCCCAGGAAGATGGCCAACAACGAGAGAGTTGCGGGAAATCAACAAGACTGTTGTCATATCTGCAGCTGGCGATCAACATGGTGGAGATTACATTTTTGACCGCTACTGGCATGAGTTGACAAGAAATGAATTTGTGCACAGCCCAAACTGTTCAGGTGTAAGCCAAGATAAGCCATCACGAGTTTACTGTGACAGCACAGAGTACCTCTTCTTTTGGAATGGTCCAAAAGAAACTGGTGTGATTCACAACTTCTTGCCATTCATGAAGTGCGGCGTGACATATCCCGCGGCCGATCAAGTCAATCCTGTTTTGCTGGCCACTGCTGTTTTTACCTGGGCTGAAGGTGAACCATCAAAACCCCTGATAGCACAGTCATGTGTGCTTTTGAATGGCAAGACAGAAAGATGGCATGTGGGCAACTGTCAAGACAGACACCTGTTTGCCTGTCAATCAGTCACAAATACCAATGACTGGGTGGCTAGCAGTGCTACAGGAGTCTTTGCTAAACCAGTTTGTCCTGTGGGTTATAAGTTCAGCATTCCTCACAATGGCGTCGAACATCAACAGCTAGTTAATGCCATGAGAGGTAGAGATACGTGGATTAATATTACTCCTTACGTTAACTTGCTGGTGTGATGCTAGCGACAACAAATAAACACTTTGAAACTCAATGCTTTTTGTATTTGTATTTGTATTTGTATTTGTATTATTTTATTTTATTTACCACACATTATAAATACAAAAAGATACAAAAATGTAGAAAGTAATGGCGAGGAGGCCTAAAGGAAACTATAAAGCTTATGTTAATAAGGCCTCCTCAATTACATTTTTCAAAGACGGCATAAAAATTACGGCGACGGATACAAATTATTATCAGAAGGAAATTAAAGTAACAATCAGTATTAAGGAAGTTTAAAAATGCTGAACATTAAACAGTTTTTTTTTCCAGATTTTTTTTTCTGAAGGCAAGTGTTTTGCTATTGCAGTTGAGTTTTATACATTAAAAAACTATAATTTTATAAAGTAGGTCCCACGTCAAGGGAGACTCCAAACTTTTTGGACATTTTTGAGACAAATTTTTGTTGTGCAAATCAAAAAATATGTGAGCATGAGAATATTTCTAGAATAAACATGTCAATTGAAGGCAAAATCAAACTCATAATTTTCATTTAATTTAGAAGCTGTGATATGTAAGGCAACTTAGTCAGAAAAGTTCTCACAAAAATAGGTTTGCAGTAGGCAAAAAGATTGCAAAACGTTAATCTTCATATAAAAAAGCAGAAGTTGTACAAAACAACATTTAAAGTGTAGTGCACTGAATGGATTTTAAGTTATTTGGCATACGTAAAAAAGTAAAATAATTACAAATATGTAGGGAAGAAGCCTGTGCAGACATCTCCTATTTTGTTTGTTCTATGTGGAAAAGAACATTCTTTCCGTGAAAATTGAATTTAAATGTAGAAAACAGGAGATATAAAATGTTGACCTCAGGATATTAACTGGTTTAGTAAATTCCTTGTAACATCTTGTAACCAAAGGATAAAACTCAGGGTTAAAACTTGGCGGTCGCACAGTCACCCTACTAGAAAACACATCCGTGAGGCATTTATTCAAGTAAACATGGTTTAAAATTTTTTTGTGTTAGTAGAGAAAATTTGAGAGCCACTTTATTTTGGCCTGGGCCACTAAGAATTCAGGGATACTGGCCTGAGTGGCGACCAAGCACTGAAGTTAATTTTTAGCCCTGAAAACTGTAGGTGTATGAGATCAACTGAACTATTGGAATTTTTCTTATGAAATGCAGTTGAAATGTTATAATTAGTGTCAGGAAAGCATGAACGATACTCAATATGTTATTGTATTGCAAGAGAAAGTCACTTAGATTTGAGATGAACAGTATTATCCTTCATTTTGACCTCCTGTCTGACTGGTCATGATCCAATAAATATCACCATCAATTCCAATGTAAAATTTCAGTGATAAAATTTGTAATGACAGGGATTAAGATAAACATAGCAGTTTCTTACTATCGACAGTTGAATAAATTATTTTCAAGAGCCAAAAAAAATGAAACTTGTAATATTTTATAATTTATTTATAAAATATAAAATAAAATATTTTATATTTTATTTTAAAATTTCTAATTATTTTATCAATGAGATTAAAAAGCTTTTTTTTACAACTATTGACTCCTCTTCTTCTCTCAGTACAGGTACATGTACATTGTATGTATTTGCACCCACGATGAACAGTGACATGGTTAAACCATTTTTTGCCACAACCCAAGACATTCAGACTGCAAGATTTAACACAATTATGTGTACCATTTAAGTTAGTTTCCAAAAAAAAAAAATTAACAAGCCATTAACAATCTTACCATCTGGGCAGCACATGTTTGACAGAATTTCCAAAGCCAGTTGTTGCGCATTCAAAAGCATCTGAACTTCTTCAATCTAGGAAGGCAACAATGCCATTAGTATCAGACCAGAATGTGTATCCATGTTATTGTTAGCAAATCAGTCTTTCTCACTTTGGCAAAGTTAGACATAAGCCACCAAAAATTTAGATTGGACACAAGTCATATGACTGTACTTGATGTTTCAAAATATGATCTTATCAGGGACAGATTCAGGATCATAAGAAGGAAGAGTTTACAAGTTGGGGTGAATCCTAAGGCTTGACAGAAAAACAAACCCCCTGAAAATTATGAAAATGGCAATGAAGGGGGGAAGGAGGTTGCAACCCAAGGAGGAGTACTACTGGAGCCTTAAAGTGATGGACAGGTACAAAGGATTTTTTGCCTACCATTTGTGATTTAAATCTACGAAAGGTTTAAAAACTTGTCCTGTTTTTGTTGGACAATGAGAGAGAGATACTTTGGCCCTTAAAATAAGTTTAACTGGGTCAAACGAAAATCATATTTTTTGGGAGGGTAGGGGTCTTTTCTCTTTTAATAGAAGTGGGGGGTTAGCACATGCTGGGTATTTTTTGGAGTATTAAATTACAGCTTCATTTGCACCCTGGAGGACCACATAGCCCTCTTAATTGACCCTCCCCCTTCCCCTCCAGCCATGAAGCACCAGTCACCTGTTGCTTGGTGGGCTCTGGAAGCAACTTGCTGATGACATCAAAACAGTTGACATCAAGAACTTGAGCTAAGACCTTAACAACAGCTTGAAGAAGTTCATTGAAACTACACACTGGGATGGTGTAACGGATGTTGTACAACACACCTGTTAGTGAATAAGGATCACTTATTTAGCAAAATACATTGAATACGGTGCTTTCAATAAGCACCGATGACCGACAAAAAGCGTCTGCAAATTCACTCAAAGAAGTCGGCTACTGCTTTCCCTAAATTGAAGTAATTAAAGAAAGAGTTCTTTCAAACCTTGTTGATACAGTCGGCTACTCTACTCAAACCAGCTGCCTACTTCAAATTTTATTGAAGCCCCTGGTATTGTATTTATTAGTTTACTTCTTGAGGTGTTACAGAAGTTTATTTTATATGCCGCATTGATAAACACTGACAAAATTGCAAAAAAGAAGTCAAGTATTCTGAAGATCTCCTCAGATTTCCAACGATAATGTCGAGTTTTCTAAGATTTCCAAAGACAGCCTGAAGACTTTTGAACATGAGATATACACTTCTGAGGAACTTCACATGTGGTCAGTAGTTTTGCAAATATTTATGGAAATCGTCCAAAACTTATACTAATTTTTTAAGGCATATGCACATGCACACTGGTTTTGTTCCTGCTGACGTGTTTTTGTTCATTTTTTCACTTTTTAGGCCGTCATGATGTTTGTTGCAACATTGAAAAGATTGCACATAAATAATGCCATTATTGTATTTCCTCACGAGGATTTTATGAGAGGAAGATAAACAATCACAATCCACATCAACCAATGAATATGAGACTACTGTGCACCTTGATAAACCATGTAAACAGAAGTGAACAGTTGCACTGAGCTTATTAGCACTCTTTATTTACAATGTACCTGCAGTCAACACTTTCAGCATTAACATGTCACTAGATGTTCCATCAGCCATCAGAGATTTCTCAAGAGTCTTCATCATGTTACTGGAACCACACAGTTGCTGGGCAGCTGTTGTATTGTCTTCTGTCACTGTATGAAGACACTGTGCTAAGAGAGGATGAATCACCTATTTCAGCCTTAAAATTCTCATTTCTTTTACTGATCTAGCCTTAGTCAACACAGCCTTTTAATTTAAGTACTCCCTAAATTCCGGCTTTCCTCACATATTCAATGTCACATCATAATTTATTTACTCCATATTTACCAAATTTACTTCACATGTCAGATGTTTTTTCCAGGATACAGTGTAACTAGAATTTTCATGAACTTGAACAGCTGTCTTTGTGTTGCCTTAATGGTTTAAGGTTAATCAATCAACAACCTAGTTTAGATAGAGTAGACAGGCCCGTGACCATCCCATTAATACAGTCACCTCGATATGAGATAGCTAATGTAAAGTATATATAATATAATTTAATTTATAATATAATTTTTTTTTACTATCTAGAAACCTCTCAACAGTCGGAGCACTACTTAACAATAACATGATCATCTTGTTTTCATGATCCATAAGTGATTAAATTAACAGACAACTTTTCTTTTGGACTTTTATAGAAAACATCAAGTTCACTGTAACAATTCAAGGGAGTGAAATGAGGCAAAGATACAAAACAGATACCACTGATATTATTTTATAAACAGTTACCTATTAACTGAAATGCAGAACTGAGTGTACTGCACTATATCTCTTTAAAAAGAAAGAGCTTATCGTAACATTATAAAGGAGGAATAAAGCTAAAAATGAAGCCTCACCAGCAGGAATAGCAACATTTGTTGGATAAATATCAGTATTAAGACTTGACACAAGGCATGGGAGAAGACCTTGACTGTTAAAAATATCCACTGCTACACCACTGCTTTCACTGCCAAAAAAAAACAAAAAAAATTATTAAGCAATAGATTAATATTATATTGATACACTGCCAATGGAAGTGCAAAGTCTGTCAGCTCACCTGTGCAAGATTGTGTGATTCCAGAAAATATCAAAACCTCCCCCAAGGAGGGTTGTTGCTTTCAATACCCCCACTCCTCCGGAAATTCCAGTTTAGCTTCATACTCTTAAAATGTTTGGCCTTTGAGACCCCCACCCCCACCCCCTTGGAATTTCTCATGACCATCCATGGGGTGGGTATGGATATTTTCTGCACATCATAAGTGTAGATAATTTGGATGGTGTTTGACTTACCATAGATTCCACAGTAAGCTCACAGCTTGAATTGCCAAACTTGTCGATTGCCTTTTAAACTCTGAATTTCCTGGACTCTCATTAATAGCACCCAATGCATCAAGAGACTGAAACATAAAGAACATTATTATGGTTCTATCAGTTAACAGGTAAGGTTTATGAGACTACATGTGGGGGCACACTGGTGTAGTGGTTACCATGTAGCTTGGACTTCAGAACTGAAGGTTGTTGCTTTGAGGACCACGCACTGCCATGGTGTTGTTTCCTTAGACAAGAAATTTTACTCCACACTGTCCTCTCTCCACCAAGGAGTAAAAATGGGCACCAGCAACATACTGCTGCTGGGGGTAAACCTGTGATAGACTAGCAATGATCCCTACAGAAATCAGGCTATATCATATCAAGCTAGAGGCTCGATTTTATTGCGCGCGGCAGGAGACTCTATTTCCATGGCAATGACATGCTTTGTGGTCACAGGTTAATTGAGTAATTAGTTTTCACACATTCCTTTTCGCACTTCAACTGTGGGCAAAAATCTCTATCTGTCAATGTTGTTCTTTTTAGCGCACAATAAAAAACAGACTTTTGTGGTTAATGTCTATTAATAGTTAGCCATGAAAATGATAACTTGATCTCTTGTGACAGATACCTAGGAATAATGATTTTGCTGACTGTCTTTGCACGAAATGTGTTGGAATATTTTAACATATCTGGGCATTTATTCGTCCCTTTGAATTACCATCCGATATTCTCGATCGAGTCCCAACCAACAGATTCACAATATGCACTTCATTTTTGGCAACCAACAACGTTGAAAACACATTTGTTTGGATTTGCTGTTGGTGGCAGTTGGCAGCTGTGCGAAGTGAAAGTTTAAGATCTCTGGGAAGAAAATTCAGGACAATTTCAGTGCCGGGGCCGTCAGTAAGTGTCTAAAACATGGCCTAAACAGGATGGCATAGAAAGGTATACGCAGTGTTTTTATTATGAACTTTCCGATGCAATATAATAAATTATTTTCAGTGTCTTGTCAACGTGTTTCTACAGACAAACAACGCTTGCTTATAGAACACTCAGCAATCCGTCCGGAAGGATACTTTCACTCTGCAATGCAGGAAAGCAGATGCCTGAAACTCTTGTTGTAATTTTGAGAGCTTTTAATTCAAGAATACTTTCACAATATAAGCGGTATTATTTCTTCATTTTCAATTAAGCACAAGCCCTCATAAAAGCCCGCCAAAACCGGAAAGCCCACCAGAATACTCCGGGAAGGTGCACTTGTGAAATAATCTTAACTAGGTCGCTAAACATTAATCTTTTTTCCCTAAACTAGTTCTAGGGATTTTCTGTCCTTCAGACAAAGCTTTCAGGTGCCACGCCCAAGCTTCTGAGGTGACAAAATCCATTCTTTACTGTTTAGAACAATTTTAAGAAGATCGCTAAACATTAAACATTTTTCCTAAACTAGTTCTAGGGATTTTCTGTCCTTCAAACAAAGCTTTCAGGCGCCGCGCCCAAGCTTCTGAGGTGACAAAATCCATCCTTTACTGTAGAATAAATTTAAGAAGATCACTAATCCCCAGGGGGGTACTCAAAGTATACATGACGGGGGGGGGGGGTCCGACGTATTTTTTGGGGTTGAAAATTTACACGCTCGGTATTTTTTTGGGTCAAGAGATCTGTCACGTATTTTTTTAGGTCTTAAAAAAATATGCGTATTTTTTTGGGTCTTATCTCCGAGCGAACTTTTCGTTTCGGGTTTTCGTTGTGATTAGTGGATCAGAAAATATTCATTCGAACTTTTTTTCAGCGACGTGTGTTCCGGAAAAACTTAATATTAAGAAGACAATACAATGTACATTTGTAATCTTGTTTACTTTTCCTGTTTTCTCTATGACTCATTACAATGATGTCCATCAATGTCTTTCATGTCACTTTAGCTGCTCCCCGGGAGCTGTTCATCACCATCACCAGGTTGTGGGATGACATTGCTTTTGAAAGTGAATGCCGATACGATGATCGAAGACCATACCGACTGGCACAAGTGCTACGCATGCGTTGTGTGACGTCGACTAGGAGACGTACAGAGTATGTCAAGCCAGTAAACCTGCAGCATGACAATGAAAAGCCAATTAAATTGTTAGTTCAGTCGTTCACGTTGTTGAGGGATCAAAAGTTTGTGAGAACCAGTTCAACTGAAGAAGTCAATATTTCAGATGTAATTTCTCCAGTCAGTCTGATGCGCGAAGGAGACGTCTTCAGGTTATCACTAGCCGACACAACGTTCCTGGAAGCCTACTTTCCACTGGATACTGCCGATGACGCTTCAATACTGCAATACTCAAGAGAGTATTGCAGTATTTTTTACGCTCGTTACAGTTCCTGTTCGAAAATGTGAAATTTAATTATGTATCATAACCACAATCTGATGAAAGAGGTATGCTGATATAGTGTCACAATGAGGACCTGTCTGTAAATGTGGAGCAGAAGGGAGGATGAAGAGACATTAACAGACATACCAATTTCATAAGCTAATATTGATGCAAAATCATGCATTAGAAAGTTCTGCTTAATTGAATAAATCAGTATTGAGGTATTTAAGTCTTGTATTTTTTTGGGTTGGAAATTTTGATGCCAGGTATTTTTTTGGGTCTAAAATTTCAGGCTTGTGTATTTTTTTGGGTTTGCAATATGAAGCTTCATTGGACCCCCCCCCCCCGTCATGTATACTTCGAGTACCCCCCTGGGCACTAAACATTAAACGTTTTTCCTAAACTAGTTCTAGGGATTTTCTGTCCTTCAGACAAAGCTTTCAGGTGCCGCGCCCAAGCTTCTGAGGTGACAAAATCCATCCTTTACTGTGTAGAATAAATTTAAGAAGATCACCAAACATTAAACGTTTTTCCTAAACTAGTTCTAGGGATTTTCTGTCCTTCAGAAAAAGCTTTCAGGTTCCACGCCCAAGCTTCTGAGGTGACAAAATCCACCCTTTACTGTGTAGAATAATTTTAAGAAGATCACTAAACATTAAACGTCTTTCCTAAACTAGTTCTAGGGATTTTCCGTCCCTCAGAGAAAGCTTTCAGGTGCTGCGCCCAAGCTTCTGAGGTGACAAAATCCATCCTTTACTGTAGATTAATTTTAAGAAGATCACTAAACATTAATGTTTCCCTAAACTAGTTCTAGGGATTTTCTGTCCTTCAGACAAAGCTTTCAGGTGCCACGCCCAAGCTTCTAGGGTGACAAAATCTCATCTTTTGCTAGAGAACAATTTTAAGGCCGCTTAACATTAAACGTTTTCCCTGAACTAGTTCTAGGGATTTTCTCTCCCTCAGACAAAGCTTTCAGGCGCCGCGCCCAAGCTTCTGAGGTGACAAAATCCATCTTTTGCTATAGAATAATTTTAAGAAGGTCACTAAACATTAAACGTTTTTCATAAACTAGTTCTAGGGATTTTCTGTCCTTCAGACAAAGCTTTCAGGCGCCGTGCCCAAGCTTCTGAGGTGATAAAATCCATCCTTTACCGTAGAATAATTTCAAAACGAATAACTTGTTCCACGTAGCAGACAGTAGAGCCCGGTGATATAAATGTAGAGAATACTTGGTGGCTTTTAAAGTTAGCGTTGTCACTGGTTTGTGTCGCCAATTTTTGTTGCCTGATTTTTTTCGAATCATTCAAGCTAGCGATCTCTCGGAATGCCAGATTATTTTAAAAGATTATTTGGAGTCTATAGCAACATAGCACATTGCAAAAGCAGTCAAGCCAGCACTTGGCTACAGTTCAAGTAAGCTACGTTTAGGGGCAACGTTTTCATTGATTTCTACGGTGTCCATGCAAACGTATGCTCTCTGTTACAAATGGAAGCTAAGCCAAAACGTACAATCGTACACTGACCATTGTGCATTGGTTTTAAGCAGTCTTGCTTGCAGACAGCCTGAGGCAAATACATGATACACGTACGTTTGGAAACTCGAATTTCTATGCTTTCTAGGCTAGTCACATGCCTCCAAATTAAAGACGTTAATTAAAATAAGTGCACCAATTTGAGACTTGAGACTTGTGAATTATTTGAGCATTAACTTGGGCTTAGTATTCCACGCCTTTAAGGAATAGCGTAGAACCAAGTGCATTATCTTGCACACGAGGACAGATATATGAGGGGTGATTTTGGAATTGACTTGTTAGTGATAAAACTGCAAAGACAGAACAGACCTAATATCAATCCGAGAGTTTGCTTTCTCGCGTATAAACAAGGCAACAAACACGCCAAAACTTGCGCCAAAATGCTCTACTCCGAGAGAGAAAGCCCGCCAATATTTGAGAGTCCCTGCACTAACACATCGTCGTCCCGTGACCTGTAGACCATTCTACCCAACCGGACTTTTGTCTTGTTCCGAAATTTTGCTGAATACAAGCTTACCTGGAGCTTACAACAAAAGGAAAAATCAGCAAAAGGCCCATGATTTGTTAATAGTAGCTATTTCAATGATTTGTAAAGAGGAGGAACAAGCTCATAATGTTGACGAGGTTAACATTAGTGTAGTATCTAATTTGTGTTTGGAACGAGCGGATATCACTTCAATTTTGCGGCCTTGAACGTACTATTTGAATGTACAACAACGCAAAACTCGCGGCATCTATGATGTCCCTAAGATAAGTAATTTGCTAGACAAACAATTTGCAGCATATCTTGTTCGCTTGCTGTTTTTTTTTTGTTTCAAATTGTAGATAGTACTATGAAAAAACACTGCGTTTCCCTGTAGACTACGATCAGTCTCTCTTTCTGCTCAGGGATGGTCGAGGAAAACGAACAAGCGAGCGAGCACAAAATAGCCTGCCACGTTGAAACGTGATGCGCGTGTCAAACCGCTAGTGTAGTGAGCGATGTTCCCTGAATTCCATTCATCACTGGTAAACTGTGCTTTGATCGTAACTAGTGGATTATGCCAAGAGATGACAGAACCTCATTGAAAAAAACGCCAAATTGGCCAGCGTTGACAGTTAGAAGACATGGTTCTAGCTCTGCATGTTTATATTGTTGCTCCTTTCAAACAATGGTGTTGACAGCTAAAGTAATTATAATCGACCACAAATATTCCACGAATGTGGTGTAGAACGCCGCTTTCGCACGTAAATAAGGCCTCTAGCTTGCAATGTGCTTCGGCCGTGTGGGCCCCATACAGTTTGTGTGAGACCTTTACCTACTGTAGGGGACCATGTGCTGTCCCAGTTTTGAGGATAACTAAATTGTTAGACGTCACTGCCTGCTTTCACTTGCAAGGCAATGCTTAAGTTTTGTTTAACAAGTGAAATGCTCAACAGTCTTGTAAGGAACAAATCTGTGCCCCTCAGATTCTGGATCCAAATGAGGGACAACCAGAGAAACCAGACAAAAATCCTTGGAGCAAGCATGAGAACCAACAACAAACAAAGACCTGTACACCGCATGTATTTCATAAGGTATGATTCTTGTTTTATCTCCAACACAAGCACACAAACAGTCATACAATTTATAATATATATATATCATATTATATATCATTTATTGAACATCAATATTCGCAGTCCGAAGACTAAATTACTATTGAATAAAAATTTACAAGAATATTTCATTTTTATTAATATTTCACAACATCATCACTGACTTACCTGATGTACAAATGTGGTAAGGGGTGTCATGACATCTTGTTCCACCATTTTAATGCACACTTCAGGGCCACCTCCAAGGCTTAAATTCCTGCATCAGATTTAAAACAACACCAATAAAGTAATTAAATTAAAATATCATTTTTTTAATTAGCTTTCTATTATAATATGACTGTGTGTTCACCAGTATGCAATAGGAAAACAATGGTCTTGTCAAAGGACACAGCAATATGCATTACACGTACATGTAGTCTGGAGTTAGGAGGCATGGCACCCCAACACTTCGTGGTCACAAAGTTGAGATGGAAATTGTGGTTTGACTTTGAAATAGACAACATGCATGATACTGAGACAAAACTGGAGGGTGACCCCTTGTCCACTACAAACGTTTCTGTAACTATCAAAGACAATATCCTCAACATCAAAATGCTTTTATGATACGGATGTTGAAAAATTGAAATCTGGGTTGGTACATGTACAATGTACTAGGGACAACCATGAGAAGAGCAGAAACTACATGGGATTGTCTAAGCAGCATTATTAGTTTTAATGTTATTATTTGTTATCAAAACAAGATAAACAGCCTGAACTAATGTTTTTCCTGTACCTCAAAGCTCCAGCCGCACCCTCCTGAATCCCGTTGTTGTCATCAATCAACAGTGGACCCAGCCGTCGCACAATGTCCTGCTGAAGGAGTGCTGGAATGGCTCCAGGATCAAACACCAAATTCGCCAGACCAGCACAGGCACACTCTCGCTCAGTCGGGTTTGCACTTGTCAGCTAGACAAAATATTAGGTGTTTTAAGATTTATTTTTCTTAAGATTTGAAATAAGATATGTTTTGTCTATCTGTCTACTTGTCTCAAGACAGGACTATATTTTTTTTGTCCAGAAGAGTGGGAAAGCTTTTAGAAGCCATTTCCAAAATAGGGCATTCATAAAAAAACTGTGGTCTGATATAGTGAAAAGGGGGGTTGCACTTCGGGTTTTTGACGGATTTCTAATTGAATGGTATGAGAAATAACTCTGAATTAACAACTCAGCTTGCCCTGGTGTGCAGATTAGAAACTGAGCAATGGGGACTTCTGGACAAACATCAACTCAGCACTGGGCTGGTGCAAAATGCAGTTTTCCTTTCTTGTTCTTCTCTTATAAGGTACAGTAGATGGCCTGCCAGAACCCTTAAATTCAATGAAATGCACCATTAAGAGCCACAACGATGATAAAACACCATGACTAAGATAATACGTTTATGTTTATTTTCCACTCAAATGTACAGTGTAAATAATTATTCCTTGTAATGTTTCGTGCTAATAGGGAGGTTTCGGTATCCAGATGCATTCTGTTGGTCACATAGTTAAAGTGGGTGTCCTGTGATTTGCTTACATTATACCGTACCAGTCCAAAGTTTCATACCAGTATGAATCATACTGGTATGAGTACATCCTTGTAACTGTCCTGGAACAAGATTCTCATTCAATTAAGAAAACCTATGCTGATATCATGCACATTGTAAATAATAAGTGACACACCAGTACGAGTCATGCTGATACCATTTCCATCACTCTGGTAGTTAAATGGAAACAAGATTCTCATTTTTTGTTCATCCTGACATGAAAACAGATTGTGATGTCATCCCAGGGGGGTACTCTGAGTTTCAAGTGATGGGGATGATCGAATGGGGGCAAAAATCAAAACCCAAAAAAATCCCTAGGGCTTCAAACAAAATCCAAAAAAAATCCCTGGACCAAAAATTAACCCCCAAAAATCCCATGCCGAATTTCCAAGCCTTAAAAATTTCCAGAAAGGATTAAATGATATAATATGAAATGTTTGTGTTTGCCTATATTCATCATACCAGCTGATTTATCTTTCCCTCACCTGGTAGTCATTCTAACAACACTAGGGACACCCAAGAACATCTGTTTCAACAATAACATTATGAATGACAACTCTAAACAAGACCACCCGGGCAAGAACAAGTTTCGTTGTACTTTTCGCAGAACGACACGGCCAGGATACGCGGGCACCACCACGAATCTTGTTTTGAATACCCAAAAAAATCCCTATTTAAATCAAGCCACCCAGAAAAATACTTGCCAAATTTTCCTACCCAAAACAATCCTGGAATCGAAAATTTTAAACCCGAAAAAATCCTTCAATCATCCCGTCACTTGAAATCCAGAGTACCCCCCCTGGGGATATCATGTTAAGGTGGAATGGCTTTTCATTCAATAATCCTTTTTCTTCACCATTTCATTTCAGATTGAAACCGGTGCCACTAAGAAAATGGTTAAGATAAAGGCGGTAGTAAGTTCGATCTTACTTGAATGAAAGTCCTGCCAGTTTACACTCCCATACGCATGCTCAAAGTTCTCCTGACTATACTAGGGTGATAGCTGAATAAAGGACTATTTCCTTTTTGGCTTAACTGCAGTATACCCCGGAACTCTAGCTGTACTACATATCTACCTAATATTCGTAACGTCATCAGAGCAAGCACAGGAGATGAACATGCTAGTCCATCATAGGGTTATTCCCAGCTGTATGTTGCCGGTACACGCTTATACATCTGGGTGGAGAGAGACAACGTGGAGGAAGGTTTCTTGTGTAAGGAAACAACATGATGGTGTAGATGCGAAGACACTTTTCCAGTCAACTTTGAGAGCTTTCAGGTACTTTGAGAACTATTAATAAATTTTCAAGGCAAAGAAAAGTGGACAATTGGCCACATTTTCAGTCAACTTTGAGAGTTAAAATTCCACGAGGTGGATACACTGGGCACACAGCCTTGTGTCCGGTGAATTGAACTTGAGAGAGCTATGACTACCTAGAAGCGTAGCCAGATAGGTATACATGGTGTAGACAGAATTGCGGGGTATTCTGCAGTTACTCCTTCTTTTCTCTAATTACCAATCGATGATGTACCGTACACAAGGTATGACTGAATAAAATAATAAAAATCAAGATTACCTTTTCCACAAGAGGCAAGGTTTTAACACCAACATCAGCATTTACTTGTGCATCGTTTACAGCTTCTTTGACGCTTGGAAGACCTGTGGGTCTGTTCCGAAATGATGAACGCTTCTTTGCTTTTGTCTTCCCCATTACTTTACTCTTAAAATCAGATTTGGCGACCAAAACAACAAACTTCTTGTCTGCACTAAGCCGCCATTTTGTTTCGCAAGAGTACACGTGCTTCTCATTGTACAACCTCTGGTCACTTTGTACGAAGGCGCGGGCAGCCTTTGCGAAGTACGCGCGCGTTCGCGTTTCTCGAAAGCCCCGAAAAGTTTTCGGGCCCGAAAAAGCCATTCGTAAAAATGTGAACCACTCATTCTACAAAGCTGTTATCATAGCTTATCTTTAAGAAAAGAAATGTTTAACTTATGGCAAAGTTTCATGCTTGGAAACTTCTTTGTTTACAAGATACAGTGTGATTTATCTTGCCCGAAATCGACCCGACAAGTTTCGGGGCTTTTTTTGAGAAACGCGCGCCTGGGGCAAGGGCGTAGGGTGTATTCCCTCATATAATCTAGACATATGAGTATGCGCGACGCCGAAAGGTATGGTTTTCGAGCTGTTTTGGTCTGAGATGGGATATAGATTAGTGATTTAAGCCATTTTGGTCTGAAATAGTGCGTTCTGGTCTGGAATTGGTTATGGCCACTGAGCCAATGGTATGGTTTTTAGAAGAAATTATAACTACCTCATTTTATTATTCAGTTATTATTATCATTTTTTTAATATGTGCGTTTTGATTTATATCTGGAATTTAAACCCTTCTCAAATGTTTAAACAAACCGTCGCAGTTCCTGGGTAGTGTATTCATTTTATAGGGCTTGTCTGAAATAGGGTAGGGAAAATCACATTTTGATCTGAAATAGGGCAAGGGTTTCAAGAAGTGGGCCGCGCATCCCACCGACATTTTTTGGGAGTTCCCTCTCCCGGAAGTATCATGAGATCTATCATGAGTATTAAACTTGCACATACACTCCTCTTCTCTGTTTCCTTTTTCCTTGTTTTCAATCGAGCTTGGTCACCCGCATCACAAGAAGTCACGAGAAAAACCATTCTGGAGTTTGTTGTTGTTGCATTTTATTGGTCATGGAGTGCATATTACGATCGTCCTGGAGCACAGGATCTCCTTACTTGCTTTCGAAAAAATAAACTAAACTCATATTTCCCGATGGCCCCACCCCAGTTCGTTATTAGCCAAGATCTGATACTGGATTTTCCACTCAATCTCACATGAACTCCTACTCCAGTTGACTAGAAAATTATGACGTTTTTTTTTTTTTGTTTTTTTTTTTGTTTTGTTTTTGTTTTTGTTTTTTGCATTATTTCTTACACTGCTACCATTATTTTATATCATGTTCTCTGTAAAGCCACGAACAGTGAAGGCTGGAGAACTTTCTTACAGCAGAACGAAGGTAGTAGACTGGTAGTCCATGTGATTCCTTCATGATAAGAACGTGACAAACAAAGGTCACGCCTTGTCACGCAATGCACACCATAGGTGTTCATGTTATTGGCCAAGGCTCGGATTTCACAATAGTCTATTTCTGTTGCGAAGAAACCAATCAGAATTTCTTAATTTAGCTACGTCCTCAGTCTAAATTTACAATCAACCTGTCACTTCTTAGCGTCCGAGGGTAAAGGAACATTTTATACAGTCGATCGGGAAGAGATAGAAGCGATATGATTACCAACGGAGAACAAGGTTAGTGCACTGACGAGCACCGTTTCGACTTACTATTTAGGGATCTATTCATTCATTATCCTTTTTCTCCCGGGATATACACCAATAACTCTCAAAACAACTTGAATCTATCGCCTAATTTCTGAGACATAAGTATTTGGTATTGCAAAACCAAGCGCTTTTATAAGGAACTGTCCCTTCGATTCTTTTCACAACCTCGCGATCTCCCTTCGCCATTCAACCCTTAGTACTCCATGTTGTGTACGTGTATTACTTTAGAAAGTATCCGATCTCGATTTTAACAACTGACTAGAAACTTGTCCAACAGTATAAGCACAGTTGCCTTTGAACCAAACCTAGAGGAAACGTTGCATGCAATATTTATGTCGCTTTCTAAAAGAAGCTTTTTACGCTGTGTGACTAGTAATAGCTCAAAATGGCTCGCAAATTACCATAAACAGAACGCACGCTGGCGAACTTACGTAATCAACATTATTGCCGGCAAACCTACTACCAAAATGAACTTTTTGTTTTTAAAATGTCGTGTCATAAAGACCTTTTCCCTAAACATTTTAGTAGTTGACCATGTCATATTTCCACAGCGCGATCGTCAAATTTCGATGTATCATATTCTACTGACCCCATACACGTACCAACTACCTCCATGGCTTTCATATTTAATGAAGGATAGAGTAAAATTCATGTGTAAAATTGAAAGGAATAAATTAATATATTTTTCGATTCCATAGACTTTTACATCGTTTATATACAATAAAAATTCACCTAACAGTATGTTCTTGAATCTTCGCGCGCCCTGTTCACCAGTAAGGGTCACTATTAAAAGGACCCTGTTTCGTTGCGGCTAACTGCTTTTTCACGCAGACAGTAAGCGAGTTTTATCGTTCATGTTTTGTGCTCTCAGACAAGTACAATTCTTCTGTCTGAATCTGTCAAGTCTACTTTCTGGTTGGTCTAAATCCTGTGACCAAATAGTAACGCAATCTGATAACATGTCAGTACACAATATAAACAGGAGCCCATGATATAAATGAACAACAAAAGCGGCGAGAAAAAGACACGTTCTCTTAGACTTTACGGCAATGCTTTACACTGTTTATTAAACTTCATTATAATGATTTTAATTTATCGATTGTGGTTCACTACGGGCGGAAATTATTTAGCAGGGGAATGAGGTGAAATTTCAGTGCTCCCGATGTTGAAGCGAAAGTTTCCGATTGCTAATCGAAAAATTGTCGATAAGAAAACTTTACCAGAAACGCAGCGCGTCCTTCATAATTTTTGCTTTTTACAGGTTTCTTAAGGAGCTGTTTTGAAATTTGCTTTCGTGACTTGCCCACTTACTGGCACCTGGGAAACCAAATTTTTAGAAGCGGAATAACAACCGAAGACGTCCGATTGTTAAAAAATACAATGGCTGCAGCAGGTAATCACACGATCCGATCGCATCCATAATTGATCAGCGTGTCAACTCGAGCCGCCATTTCTACCACAGTGTTTGTTATACAAAACATGGCTTCCAGCCGCTTACCAAGCTTGTTAGGTAGACGATCTTTGACCGCATCTTTACAACTTCGTTCCTTCTCTTTAGCCCACGCAAAATGTTGGAATAGCAAAATTCTTACCGGAGAAACGATGAATCCATTCGTGAAGCAGATCGAATATGCCGTGAGAGGAGCTATTGTAGAGCGGGCAGGAGTTTTGGAGAAAGAATTAGCAAAGGTACGGATTTATATTGTTTTATCCAGATAATTTGAAGTTAAGAATTTGTTTTTAATGACGCTGAAACTTTATTCTGGCGTTATCAGGTTGTTCTTTACAAAAACTGAAGGCCAGTTCTGGAATGGTTGATCGATTTATAAGGAAGGTTGTTAAGCTTACTCCAGACGCCAGGTTGTTGGGTGGGAAATCGATACTCTTACTTGCAAAACTGCCCTGTGTCTTCATCTTGCGATCGCAAACTGTTATTTCTAAAACTACAGTACTGGAATGTAAAGAAATCAATGATCACCTCTCCAATTTTTTTTGGAGCTTAGAAATGAAATATATAAGTTCTTATAAGGTTTGGGTTAACATTATGAACCAATCAAACCAATTTAACAGTTAAGCTTATCATCTATAATTCAAGTGTAAGGATCGTTAATTAAATATTTAAGTATCATTGAGGTCTTGTGTAAAAGTTTTTGAACTCACAGTGCTACAATCCAAGCAACAAATCTCTGTGAATTTGGGTGGGGTGGGGTGGGGTGGGGTTGGGTTGTGTTGATGGGACTCTAAAACCTTACCCTATACCCTATAGCTATGTAACCTTGTTCAGTTGCATTATGCAACCCTATTCTAAACTAGACACCAAACACACATACCCTCTCCAAGCCTTATATAATTAGTTCCCAAGTGCCAATTCTCACTGTAGACTAAAATCTTCATACCACTTGTGAGTTTCCCAATAAATGACATCCTATTCTAGACCAAAACTCTCTGATTTCTATATCCTATCCCATACTTGAGTGCTTTAGAACAATACCCTTCACAGTGCCACATAACAGGATAGCTTGTAGATGGTAGTACCCCCTCCCCCCTCCTCCCCTCTGGGAGAAAAACACAACAAGAAAACCTGATAATATTGCAGGTGGGCTGGGTCACAGTTAGCACATATCATCACTGTGCCCCTTGCGCATTTTACACAACAGGGAACATTAATTATTTCTAGCCAGGATATTAGCTGCCCTTCTTATGCTACCCAAATATCTAGAAAGCAGCCCTGTAAAGATGATTTTTAGTAGCAGGCAACATAACAATAATTTTATTAATTAACAAGTAATTAGTAGCCTGCATCGCAGACAGTGTACACCACCGGTATAGTCTGTCGGCGTAACGGCTCCCAAAAGCTTGTTCTGATATCCCACAGGTTTGCAGAGATATCTGTATCTGTTTCTGCTTAGCTAGATTCTTACACGCTTTGCGAATGGACATTTCAGTTATGCAACAGTACTCCACATTGCTAAAAATGATCGATTGTTTTGTTGTTTGAAAACCAAAATGGTTGGATTAAAAATTCCCTAATTTATAATACCGGTAGTAAGCAAACGGAGGACGGATGGCAACTTATTTATTGCTGTCTGCGTAACAGCTCCCAAAAGCTTGTTCTGATATCCCGCAGGTTTGCAGAGATATGTGTATCTGTTTCTGATTGGCTAGATTCTTACATGCTTTGTGAATGGACATTTCAGTTATGCAACAGTACTCCACATTGCTAAAAATGATCAATTGTTTTGTTGTTTGAAAACCGAAATGGTTGGATTAAAAATTCCCTAATTTATAATACCAGTAGTAAGCGAACGGAGGACAGATGGCAACTTATTTGTAATTGTACGAGTAGAGCAACACAGAAACATTTCATTATCAGTGCAGACAACTTTTTGTGAGCTTAAATACCATTGTGTAGTACAGTGGGCCTCGTCGATAGCGCATAGCGACTCCAGTTAACATCTCTTTGAAACCTTCGATAATTTCAAAGATGCTTCTTCAAGACTCAGTAGACAGCAAGCACTCAGGAGAGCCATAAATGAGCACCTAATTGCCGCTTATTGGGACCTGCTGGATGAGTTTGTTGTCCTCGTCGTCAGTAATAGCAATTGCTGGAACTCCAATATCATTGAGATGACGAAGCTGGTCTTTCAAATACGATCGCAACGGTGATATCATTACGATAACACTGGAAACACAAGGCCTTTGGAAAAGAGTGTACGCGGTGACTGGAAGGCACTGAAAAATTAATGATCTGTCAGCAAATTCACAAGTATATTTCAACCTAAAACAAATTCCTGCAGCGAGATTTCCTGCTCGGGCAGAAGACTATCAATTTCAAACTGCTCTTTTACGGCTTTGAACGCCCTTCCCAACTTTCTTCTGCAATCACCAACATTGAAAGCTATTCTATACAGCAATGAAAGCTATTCTACGGAAAGCCCTGTGGAGAAATACAAAACTACAAATTTATTTTAGCATTGCAGAGTACGTGTTGCGTGATCTGTTGCGTAAGTCAATGTCCATCAGTTGTCAAACCACAAAGCACGTAAGAGTCTAGCCAATCAGAAATGGATACAGATATCCCTGCAAACCTGCGGGATACCAGAGCAAGCTTTTTGGAGCCGTTACGCAGACGGACTATATCTAGGTTTTGAGTGACATATCCGGCTGCACCGCAGGCTAGTAATTAGCAGTGACTGGATCTTTCTGTCTGCCAGGAGGTTCCTCAGATAGATAGATAGATAGATACGGTACTTTATTGGTATAAACATCGCAGCCAGAGGCTGAATTACGTATATACATGTAAAAGATAAAATCTACTAAATATTATAGAAAATATGCATAAATCACATTACAATATTACAATTACAACTACAAAATGCATAAATTACAATCAGGAACTCCAGTGTGAAGCAAGCGGCAAATAATTGCCTGTAGATAGCAAACTTGCTAGCTGCCAGCACATTTTGACTGGGCTGAGAAAGGGGTGTATCAAGATGACGTTTCTTGCCAAACTGTTGATCCTACAGGGGTATTGTGATGGGATGGGTTTGTATTAGGGATTCTGTGGTATGCAAATTTATGTCAGTTATTTATATATCAAAGGGTCTGAATAAAAGCAGATTAAGACATAATATCAGTAAATTACTAGTTATGATTGGGCCAATAAATAAACTGGAGGTTAGTGAGATTTAATTTTCAGTTACTCGTGACTATTTTCTCTGATCTATAGGGTGCACAGAAACCTTTCAAGGAAGTAATTAAAGCAAACATTGGAGATGCTCACGCTCTAGGAATGAGACCCCTCACCTTTCCTCGTCAGGTAAGCATGAGCTGACTGCCTTTTTTACAAATTATAGCAATCTTTTTTTTTTTTAATTAGACCATCCCCTTTTTTTCTTCATTCAGCGTCAAATGCATTTCCTCATTTTGGGTCGGTCGGTCAGATTAAAAAAAGAAGTCCCCCCCCCCAAAAAAAAGAGATAAAAAAGACCTCCCAAAATGATTAGGAGACCGTAATTAGGAGGCCCAGTACCCCAGTAACATTGCCGTGGAGCCTGAAAACAACAAGGTGTGGTTACAAAATCAACATGGTGGCAAAGGAGGTCGAGGTCTCAAGGAAGACAAGATCGACTTGGTGGTTAAGGTTGAAATTAGTATTCAGCATTAAGAAATGCCGTTATAGACTTGTATGTGCAAAAACAAAGTTTATTTTTCAGATAAAAGGTGAAGAAATGTTTGACTACATTCATTACCTTCCTCGTAGCCGTTTTTTTTTTTTTTTTTTTTTGAAAACACGAAAATTTGGCTGGGTCTGATGATGCTAAATGGAGAAAAAAGGGGGGATAGCCTTACACATGTGTAGCAATCTTTCATTTGTCAATGCTAGGCACCAAACAAATTGGCCATCTGCATAATTCTACATTTCTGTAAATTTTGTTGAAAAACATAGTTATGACCATATTTAAGATGTCTACAGTGCAGCCACACAAACCAAGGCCACCCAGTCAAAATTTTGTGGCAAAGTCAAGATCAAAACAATGAAATATGAACTGGTCATTCTTTTGATTTCCCCATCTGATTAGCTAATTTATAAATTAGTTTCACCTGTTTGGGTGGCCTCAATTTGTGTGGTCAATCTTTCCACTGTTATCTCTTAATATCTACTTGGCTAAAAATTTGCTGCAATGTTAGCCCTACAAGGTATTCTTGAAAATGCTGTCATCAAGAGTAATCATAACACAAATTTGCTGACCATGTTGTAGGTTATTGCGATGTGTGTGTATCCAGAGCTTTTGGACACTTCTAATTTTCCAGCTGATGCAAAAGCTAAGGCCAGGAGAATACTTAGTGACACTAAGGGGTCCAGTATGGGTAAGCTATTTTGATGTCATATTCATTGTCAACTGCCAGTTGATGATCAGTATTACATACATGTAGCCATTTTGGAAATGAAAACAGGGGCCATTTTAATACTGCTCAAACAGTCATCCAGGCAAACTTAGGCTTACATTATTTTCCAGTGTGCATATCAGCTACTTGTGTGTCTCATGGGCACAAGACAGATAAGGTATGAATCTCATTCTAGATCTCAGGGGGGGGTAGAAGCGAGGCCTGGGACCAAGGAACGATGTTCTCACAACTTGCAAAACGGTCCAGTCAAAACATGGACAGCGATGTTCATAAAAATACATATTTCTGATCGACATTGAGATCATTATTTCTGTGGAATAGTTTTCAAAATTTATGTGTAGTTTGTCGAGGGAAAGTATGCGGTGAGCAGCGAGCGGCTAATCTCTTAAGGAACTTACTGTCAGTTTCGTTCAAGAGAATATTCGATGGCAGCCACGCCGATGAAGACACTTCTGTTTTTGCACTGTCTTGTTTGTTGCAGTGGCGAGTGGATCAGCTGCAAGCTGTACATGTGCACGGCAGTCACGTTTCACTTGTTTGTACTTGGAGAACAGGTTTGCGACAAACGTTTCAATGTTGAATGCTAGAATTAGATAATTCAACGTAAATAAAATTCTCACCGAGAGAAAGCACTTGAACTATTCAGAAGTTTTTTTTTTTTGTACTCCGCGACATAATTTTGGTCTTTGTGTACCGCTGAACTGATGCATGTGATAAATAAACATACTGTTAGTGTTTCTTTTTGCATCACATTCTGTAACAAATTGATAACATGAGATGAGACAGTTATGGCTGTACTGGGTTTGCATGTTTTCCAGTCATAGGACTATCCAGCATGGTCTAAATAAATTGCAATGGGAAATGTGCCAAAAAACATGTCAATGGAAATAAATTCAATAAAAACTGCTATGACCTAATGGAAACAATACCTATGCACAAAATATGACTTTTATTTTCAATAATCCAGTTATGTGTTAACAAGATCATTTCACGGTTCAGCACTTTGAACCCGATCCCAATTTTTAACCCAACTTAAAAATTCTACAGAGTCGATCAGCACAGACTCGATTGATCAAAGCGCTATTGTTCTACTTTGCAACTAAAAAAGTCCTCAAGTAAACTTATGTCTTCCTAAGAAGCAAAAAGCACGAAAACATGATTAAAGTGTAAAATAAGATCGATTCATGAATTACCTATTGACAGTAAACGAAAGGACAAAACCAAATCTGCCGCCTTTGGCCACCATATAAATTTTTCCCTTCAGCGTCCAAGTTCCGTTTTAATATGCAACATCTGCACACGCGCAGGAGCCAAATCCGCTGACTAGAACCTTGAGATTGCTTTGCAAGTTGTGAGAACATCATTTGGATTTCATTTAAGAGAATGTATGGGAAGTTGCTTCACCCCCCCCCCCCCCTCCTAGATCTAGATGAATGAAGGTGTCATTTTGCAGCACAATTTTTGCCAACTTCACCAATGTCATATTTTATTTGGAAAATTTTTTTAACACAAATTTGATGTCCTAAAAAGTTTCTATATAAAAGATTTTTGTACAACGTAGAACATAACATACCCTTCCTCTAGATATGATCCAGGAAAGAACTATTAACCCTGCTGTCTGACTGGTGGACTAGTGGCATTCAAAGATGTGTACAGGGAATTGTGAAATTCAAATACAAATCACAGATCAACATTTATAACAAAATATTACTTTTTATTCCTTTTTAAATTTAGTTTATAATATACATACACAACCCCACACGCTCTAAGCTTTAACGATTATAGTGTAAATAAAGGTTATCCTATCATATCCTAATAATATGCTATAATTTTCTTCTGCACCTGAAGGAGCGTACTCAGATTCTCAAGGTCTAGAAGGTATTCGGAATAATGTGGCCAAATACATCAGCGATCGTGATGGTTATGATGCAGATCCAAGCACCATATATCTTACAAGTGGAGCAAGTGAGGCCATTAGGGTGAGTTGCAATTCTGATGGGGATGATTTACACCGTTGACTGATGTGCCATTTCTACATGTTACATTTACCTTAAGCTTCTGTAGAGGAGGGTCACAGTTCCGAACTAAAGCTACAATGACCAAACATCCAACACAAATCTGCAGTCAGCTTTATTTGGTTTGGTTACAACTTTTGATCCTGCGATCACTACTCAAAAGAAAGAAAAACCTGTCCTTCATACACACAGAGCTCTTGTTAAAATTCACTGCTCTGAACCACTACTGAGAGCACCCCTATGGAGCCGTCAAAGATCTCCAAATTTGTATGGGTTATGCAAGAAAGATGTTTCGCGTGAAGCCAAGACCTACATAACTGAACAATTAGAGTTCTGAAATGTTCTGCACCATGAGAAGCCCTAAAAGGTCTCATATGAAAGCCTTCAATCTCACCCGATGCATCAGGCAATAATTTATTCTAAAAGGCTGGGAGGTCATTACACCAATCGTGAAAATATGTAGTGTTATCAATTCTCCGCAGACTATCCTTTAATGGTTGGAGGATAAAGTACTGCAGTGCAATGATTTGGCCTTGAAAACCCAAATTCCTCCAATGTGTGGTTCTAGAAAATATCCATACTCCCACCACATAGGGTCATTGGGAATTTTGAAGAGGAGGGGGTCTTAAAGGCAAAAATTTTTTAAAGGAAAGTATGAGCCTAAACTGGAAATTCCAGAGGGGTGGGGGGGGGTGGGGTTTCAAACCAAAAAATCCTCCATGGGAGGAGTATGGATATTTTCTGGAACAACACAATTTAGCTTTACCTCAACGTGCAGACTCAGGTAAATATGTAAAGAATGTGCATAGTACCTCAGACCATATTTAACCTAACACCTGTGCACAATGATTAGTTGATTTTTCTTCTCCTCAAAGGTTTTATTTCCCTCCCAAACCACAGCTTACTGTAACTCCAATCTAATACTTCTGTGACCTCTGTGACATGACTGAAGTGCTTTATTCTTCACTATTAAAATATTATTTTTGAAATTAGTATTACAAATTTCTCATATCATTTTGTAATTTATTTTTCCCCAAGGCAATATTGAAACTTCTTCAAACAAGTGTCAACACGGGAAATGGTAGAGCGGGCATCATGATCCCAATACCACAGTACCCCCTCTACTCAGCAACGCTATCTGAAATGAACTCTTACCAGGTAATTAAACATTGACTGACAACTTTACTGTAATATACAATGGGGATCCACATTCTCGCTGGCATGTGAAAACAGACGTCACCACACAGGTGATGAGCATTATTTTGAAGGTGGACATATTGGATTTACAGTGCAACGAATTCAACTGGGGCCACTCGAAGTTTTTCTGCCAATCACAAGGCGAGTTCAGAACAAAAGAACCGGGTTGCAGTTACTTTCAGATGAATCTCAATAGGGGTAAAGTTTAACTAGTTTGAGTGGGAATTGATGCAGAGGGCTTTGCGAAGGCGAACCTCAACGCTTATTCTCATGGCAAAATGTTGTTCCTTTCGATCGGTGACAGGGCAAACAAATGAAAAGGGAAAAATGAAAAAATTACTGAGTGTCAGTCGGTTATTTTGAAGACTGCAAGGAAGGGAGCACAAAATATATCTACCACATGACGGCCTGGATTGAAGACGAAATGGACTCAGCGCAAATATATTTACTGAATGCTGAAGACAAAATGGGCTAAACAGAAATGTTTACTGAATGATGGCCGGGAATGTTAAAGACGAAATGGATTCAGTGTAATTATGTATTGCGTAGCTCCAGAAAATATCCATGCTCCCCCCCATGGAAGGTTTTTGTTTTACATCCCCCTCCCCCCAGGAAATTCCAGTTTAGCTTCATACGTTGCTTCTAAAATTTTGGCTTTTAAGACCCCTCTCCCCCTAGGAATTTCTGATGACCTTCCATGGGGTGGGTATGGATTTTTTCTGGAACTACACATTACCAGATGGCGATGGGGAAGACGAAACGGACTGACAAATGCACATGTTCACCAAATGACAGCCGCGTCCACAACAAAATATTCTGACTTTGGTCGTAACACACGAGATTTGAGAAAAGCTAATTAAACCGTAAGGCTGAAAATAATTAAGTTCGAATTTGTTTTACAGGTTGAAAACTTATTATTCTCAAAATATTTTTGCTGATCATGAAACTGCCTTTCGTCGACTGTCAACATGTTCTTACAGTCCAGTGATTTCCAGTTAGGGGGTCATTGAAGTCTTGCATAGAAATGTTGGTCTTTGAGATATTTGTAGGGAAGTGCCCCAACTAGGTTTAATTTACACATTTTGACCAATTTTCACAGTTTTGTCCACTTGGGAAACAGTAAATAACTGTTGTCAACAGACACTGCCACAGGAAAGTACTGACAATTATTTTTCATTCACAAACAAGTGGGTAGAATTTAGAAATTAAGAATTTAGAAGTTAGAATTTAGAATAAAATAGACATTCAAAATTTATAAATTAAATAAAATTGACATAAATTAATGAGGGGGCATGGTAAAAAGGTGAATTTAATTAATTGTTTTTGTATGTCTTTCATTGTCTATTTATAGATCAACTATTACCTTGATGAAGCTAACGGATGGAGGCTAGACATTGATGAGCTGAAAAGAGCTTTGAATGTAGCCAGACCGCATTGTGTTCCACGTGCTTTGTGTGTCATAAACCCTGGCAATCCCACAGGTATTCATCCAGAAAGAGGTTTTCTAAACTAGTTTCTGAGTTTATTACTGAGAGCAACTGCTTCTAATTAGAATGAAATGTTATCCTTTTTTTAACACGTGGAATTCTTTCTTGTCTGCACTCAACAACAACAACTCTGACCTTATTATTTTTCCCTCTGTTAGGTCAAGTTCTGCCTTATGAAAACATCCGAGACATCATTAAGTTTTGCAAGGAAGAGAAACTTGTTCTTCTTGCAGATGAGGTAGGTATACCAAGTAAGAGTATTTTCAAACTTTTCTTTCTGTTTAATGGTATTGCATTAACCTACAAAAAATTGAATTATTTCTTCCTTAGGTATACCAAGCAAATATTTATGGAGAAGGAATGAAATTTCACTCATTCAAGAAAGTTTTGCGGGATTTGGGTCCTGATTATGATGGCTTTGAACTTATCTCATTCCATTCAACATCAAAAGGATTTCTTGGAGAGTAAGTAATGTAAACAGTAATGTAAACAGTAATTAAGTCATGAAATGCATGTGTACACTCTTTTCTTCCATCCTATATTGTTGTTTTTGTTGTTTTAGATGTGGCTTTAGAGGGGGATACATGGAGATTGTAGGATTGGATTCTGAAGTCAGGTTCCAGTTGAAAAAGATGATGTCAGCAAAACTATGCTCCTGCATTACTGGCCAGGTGAGTGTCAAATTTCTCCCGACTATTTTTTGCCCATTTTCTGCTATTTCTCGTTATTTCTTTTTTTTTTTTCTCCTGTAAAGTGCCTAATTCCTGAGTTGATAAGGCCTTTTATTCTCGTGAATTAGCAAGTAACTGCATTTGCATGGTTCTATTTGATGTTTTTAGAGCTTTTTAGTGGGACATTTGAAATTAGTCTTTTGACTAATAAAATACACAACATTTTGATGTATTTATACAGGCCATGATGGACTGCCTGGTAAGTCCTCCTCAGCCCGGAGATGAGTCCTATGACACATTTATCAAAGTAAGCAACCATTCTATGCTTGTACAAAAAAACTGTCTTTATATTTATAACTCAGATTTGAGACAGATTTTTTATGATTATCTAAGTGAAATGTTGTACCTTTATCAAGAGAAGAGCTCTGTCAGGATAAACCTTAAATACACCCTGCTGTTTTTGGCCAGGCAATGTATAGGTGGCCTTAACAGTGAGAAGGGTGGGTGGGCTACACAGTTGTATTTTAATGGATGTGTCTTTTTGTACAGTGCATAGCATTTCTAGGGTTAGAAATGATGAACTGTCATGATGGAGGACACAAGATTATACATGGTTCTGTTTTCACTGCAAATCTTATTCTAACTCTAATTTCCAGGAGAAAACAGCAGTTCTCCAGTCATTCAAGGAACGAGCCAAACTTGTTGCTGAGATCTTCAATTCAATGGAGGGAATTGAGTGTAATGAAGTGATGGGAGCCATGTATGCCTTTCCTCAAGTTTTTATCCCTAAAAGAGCGCAAGAAGAAGCCAAGGTACGAGAGATTCCTGATGTTCTTGGGAGGTTTTACATTAATTTTGTTATCAATATAATGATGTTGCTGGAATGAAAATATTTAAAGACAAAGACAAATGGAAAAGACCAATTAAAAAATTCCTACATGTAAGACACCTTAAGTCAAGGATCCTTTGCTGGTAAGAAACCGATACATCATGGTATACATTTGTCTGTGCATTGGAGTACCCTGGCTGTTGTCAGCAAATGCTTAGTTTGTCACTGCAATTTCCTTTTCTTTTCGTTAATAAAAAATACTCTTTAGATCCTTATACTTTTTACATCCTGCTCTTTTTACATTTTGAATATTCCGTAATTTTTCATAATAATATTTTAATTGTCTTTGAATGCCTTAACAATACTTAATCACTCTGAAAAAAAAATTATCATTACATAGCTGTAGGTTAGGAAAATGTTTTGAGAAATGTGATATATGCCTTGAAGCATCGCGTTCACCTCATCTCTGTACTTTTAGGCCAGAGGTATGCATCCTGACAGTTTTTATGCACTGGAGTGTCTGGAAACGACAGGACTGTGCGTAGTTCCTGGTAATGGATTTGGACAGAGAGATGGAACATTCCACTTCAGGTAATAGACGTCAGAAGTACTTCTAAGTTGAAACTCTTTTAATTAAATGTTTTTGTCTTTTTTAGAACTGTGAAATGTTCCTAAAGTATACATCTCAAACTGTGAACATTCATGAATGTTGGTTGCCATTCATAACTTGCGTAATACAATTATTTATTGTAACACCATACGGCCCCACTGAAGCAAGCATGTAGAAAATGCATTAATTGGCGAGTAGATGTGTGTGGGCCCTACTCACAACAGTTGTTAAATTTAGTGTGCACCTGCTAAATTAAATCAAGGTAGTATGATAAAATACTTATTGACTGAATTAGGTTGGGCTGGACAGGGAAATATTTGGCAGTCGGTCATGGCACGAGGTCCTTACTGCGCTCGGTCCGTATGCCATGACCTCAAGCCAAATATTTTCCCATCCGGCCCTCCCACTCAGTCAATAAGTGCATATCATGCTGTCACTGTCCAATTTGGAAACCATCACATTTGATACGCATGAGAATTTGTGTATCTCCCTTGCAACTAAAGAATTACACAAATATTGCTCAAATCATTTACATGTAGTAGGCTTTAATTCTGGCTAACAATAATTGTATGTATATGCTTACAAAATGTCATCTACAAACTTGGACAAAAATGTTGAGACAGAATCTGATTATGGATAAGTCAATTGTGGTAATTATTCCACTTTATTAATTTTCCTTCCCCACCCCCCCCCCCCCCTTCATGTACTACCAAGGAGTTGGGGGTGCTGTAAGGTACTTAGTGCTTAGCATGTAGGAATTTTTTTTTTCAAATGTCTTTTCAGATGATTGGAGGCTTGGTAATTCAACAGTGGTACATCTATCTGCGTCATGTCATGTCATTCTATTTGTCATTATCTTTCTCTACCCAAGTAGACTTGGGTACTGGCAGCAATCTGCTGGGGATAACCCTGTAACTGACTAGCATCCCATTCCGGCGGGGGGGGGGGGGGGGTATAAATACTCCTAGTTGGTTCATGCTACAAAATCTTGAGTTAAACTCAGACTGTATATATGGGCCACTTGTGGCTTCTATAGGACTTCACCCACCTGTTTGTGATAATGTTTTATTCAATTGCAGGTTGACAATTTTGCCTCCTATTGAAGCTCTGAAACCTTTGTTTGAACGCTTCAAAGTCTTCCATCAAGATTTCATGAACAAATACAGGGACACCAACTCCAGTCTTTAACTACATAGAAATGGCCTCTTCGTGTACATGTCTTAATATACATTTACAAATTAATAATAGTGGGGATCACTGAGTTTAATAATGTCAGGCTTCAGGTCTCTACAGTTAGGGTGGAGTAGCAATCAACTGCAAATGTTAAAACTATGTTGGAGAAACTTTGGGAAGTTTGCTTGTAATGGTGACGTGTTAATTAATATCATCTTTTTGACAAATGCCTAAACTCAGTGTGTAATAATAATAATAATAATAATAATAATAATAATAATAATAATAATGGTTTAATAACACTCCAAAAATTAATTGGCTCTTCTATGTTACATAAATATCTAAATAAAGAAAGTGCAATTGGGCCTCCCTCTTATGAAAACTGTGTTCTCAACCTGTCTCTTGAGCTCACTCGGTCAGAGCAGACCAAAATGTTCTTTAGTCTTATGCTTTGACGTCACAGTAGAAAATGCTGCCCAGGATAAAGGTGACACATTGTCTGGTTTGCTTTGGTCCTGTATTGTTCATTGATCATCTTTGCACTGATTAGGCCAGGGTCTGCTGAAAGTGCAGCACAACAGGTACTGGCAGAGCAAGTGCTTTTGTTGGCAATGTTCTGGGCTCTGTTAAGTGGTCACTAAGCCACACACAAATTCTTCCACAGTATTCTTTAATCCAGGTGGAAAAAATCCCATGTCTTAGTATGGGCAGTCCAATTGTACCATATTTCCTTGCTCGTATCAAAATACATGTAGTATACTCTATCGTAAAAGAAATATTGACTTGTCATCTAATATAACTTTAATATATATTTTTTACATCAGTAACAATATAAGGAACATAGCAATGTACATTTTGTGTTTCACTGTGAAAGACACTTATCACTTTCTCACTGAATAAATGAGTAACAATACACTCATTAGTCCAATGGCTTTCAATTGAGTGTTGATAGTAATTCACGTTTGCATTGGTTTTGCTTTACTGCACTCCATGATTGGTTAAAATTACTCATGCCACTTTCTCAACCAATCAGATTGTAACCAGTGCATAGATGTTTTCCCATGCGTGATGCAAATTGCTTGTATTTGTTTCAATTTCTGGCCCCAGTTGTTCAAAAGGTGGATAGCGCCATCCATTGTATAAATCACTATCCAGTGGATCCAAGTGTTAGGGAAACCAATTGCGTTATCCACTGGATAGAGATTTATCCCGTCGGAGAGCACTATCCAACTTTTGAACATCTGGGGCCTGATTGGTTCAGTGTGCTGCTGTTTGTGTCTGTTGTGATTGGTTAGAGAAATTGCTTTTAACTGGTTTTGGTTTTACAGCACTCAATTGAAAACTGTTGTGACTTGTGTTATTACATGTAATACCAAAGTTAATGGGAACATGCAACAAATCCCTCACAGTAGCAACTTAGAGCCATAGTTGCTGTAACCATTACTAAGGTGATTTATCATTGATTATCACAATCACCACTGATGTCTCCTTAATTAAGCACCCCCTCCTAACCCTATTGCTCTTAGAGAACAGTCAGCAAGATTTGTAAAGAACAAGACAATGGTCTTTGCTTAATTTTTTTGGCGAGTGCTGTTAAAGTTTCAAGTAATATTGTAGCTGGCAGCCTATTAAGAGCAGGGCAAGATGGGAAAAGAAACAAAAATAGGACGATAAGCACTTTGTTGGCTTATTTGAGGAACTGACATATCGTTCCCGTAATCAGTCACTGAACTATAAGTAAGATATAACAGGGCAGGAATTTCCAATATAAATGTTTTCTTTAAGTTAATAATGAATATCTAAGTTTAAACAGGTCAAAAGTGATGTTGTGGTAGAATTCTGCATGAGAGAAGAAACTTAACACATTACCAAAAAAAGCCCGCTGCAAAAAAAAAAACAGTTGTTTATATAGGTGAATCTCCAGCAATGTTAGTAATGGTTAAATTTATCGTTCCGTAATATTTTTATTCAATGCAATGTGAGGCAGTAACAAGAGTGAGAATAAAATCAGGTTTGTTAAAAAAGGTTGACTTCAATGACAATGCTATGGCTCTCTTGAGCTGAGGTGGGTGCACGGTGAAAGAGAAACGGGGGGGGGAACCTGGGAGAAAAAGGGGTGGGAAGTATATGGAAGGGGGATTCCCAAGGTGGCATGGAGTGAGATAAATAGGAAAAACATACCCAGCATTTTGCAATCAAAAAAGCGCAAAGAGGTGGGAGCCAATAAAAATAGGGTGCAAACTGGTATTTAAGGGAAATGGAAGCGGGAATTGTGGTCCCCCCCCCCCCTTCCTGCACGGTTGAGTTCGTAAATCGACTTAAACCTGCTGGTGCAAGTGTGCACTTTAACCCGTTCAATCGCCCCTTTAGTAAGCCCCTCCCTACCAAAAAAATATAAGCCCTCCCAAATATAAGCCCCCAAACTCTCATTCACAAACAGCCCTCCGATAACAAGCCCCCCTCCCCAAATATAAGTTCGTGGGATTACAAGCTTACATCCCAAGAACGATTACGATTACTGTTTTGGCAAAATACCATATTATTATACCTAGTAAGTAAATTGCAATCTGAGTACCGTAAAATTCATATAATAAGCCCCCTCCCCCTCCCGAATAACAACCCCAAATCTCATTTGGAAGAAGCCCTCGGATAATAACCCCCACCAGAATATAAGCCCATCAGGGATTATATTCTAACCTTAAGATGCAGAGGATTGCGTAAATCAGCCCGTTAAGGTAGTCCCAGCCTTGCATTCAGTTTTGTTCTATTTGGCTTATATTATGTTTACATCCCAAGAACTATTACGGCATAATATTCTCGGATTGTAAGTCCCCACACAAACTATCATTATTGTACCTACGTTACGATTGCGATCTGGATGCTGTACGTGCAACAACAACAACGGGATTACTTACCACAACAATCTGGTAAGCTTGATCGCAAGATCACTGTTTTTGTCCTGCATTGCATTGAGTAATACTGTTTTGTTACAGACAGTTTTTGCAAGAAAGTTCAAATCCTCCACTTTTTACCTAGCCTGAGAAGACAGCCGACGTTTCACGAGGTCGCCACTTGAGCCCTCGCAAAACGACGTCTGAGTAACGAGCACAGCTGATGACGTGTCTCTACCCAGATCTTGGTAGCTCTTCTGATTGGTTGAAAGAAAATTCCAGCCAATCAGAAGCACTACCAAGACCTGGGTAGAGACGCGTCATCAGTATGGAGGGGGACATTGGGGGACTGTCAACACCGCAACACCGCAGAAAAAAATAACGAACACCGCATCACCGCAAAAAAAGTTGACGAAACACCGACACCGCAATTTAATTTTTGTCCTACGATTTAAATGATCCAAAAAGCTTCTTGGAAAAGGGAAAACGTCCTCACGTGATGTAATATTTTTCATTTAAACAAATGTCATTACCTCAGCTATTTTCCACTCAACAGATACAAATCACAAAGCCATACTGCTTTCACCTTGTGGTCTGCACGTGAATCACGCGGATACTGATGATGTCTGTATTCTTGCTGTGGCCAACATTTTGTCGTATGTACATGACTAGACTGCGAGTAGTCTCCAATTTTAGCGATGGCGATGGGGCGGGCGAAATACACATACGCGGGCGAAAGACAAAGATGAACTGGTAACATTCCCGCTGCCCAGCGCGGTCGTGGTTGCCATGAGCTCACTTGCTTAGTTTCGCGTTTTAATGTCTTCTGGGATGATAGCGCTCCTTTATCGTCTATTAACCAAAGAATCGGGCCTAATGGATCTAATGGATTCAATCCATTAGCACAGCCTGTAAATATAAGATCCTTATCACCCTCCGACATTTAACGAGTCTCTCTCGCGAAAACCTCCGCAACCGCGACGTAGAGAGATGAAAGGACACGGAGGAAAGGGGTAGTATCAGCCCGGGGGGGGGGGAGGCACTCAACAAAGTTTTATACGGGGAGGCTCCGCCCCGAGGTCCAACCCCTTACCCTTTTATATACCATTTTTGATAGAAAAGGTACCCCTTTCGTATACCTTCCATTGAAAAATGGTATCCCTTTCACATACCTACCTAAGAACACTGCATCCCTTTTCTAAACCCTTGGAAGGAAGTCTCCTTGTCGTTTTCATGTAGCGTTTAATAAATTAAAATACTAGTACAGTTATAAGGTGCGTCTACTCGAAATATTTTAATTAAAGGCCCTTTTAAATACCTAAATGAGAGATTTCCCTACCCTTTCATATACTTCAGCTCGTGAAATCCCTACCCTTTCATATACCTGAAGCCTGAAAAAGGTACCCCTTTCGGGCGGAGCCTCCCAGTATGGGCTATTAGAGGGATTACCCCCCCCCCCCCGAGTATCAGTCGCTTTAATCCCCCTTCAGCGTGCTTTAACTGACCATTTAATGGACCTAATGGGAGCTAATCTAATCCAAATCTCCATATATCTGGGGTTAGAGGATCTCGGAGCTGGTTTGGATTATAGAGACTGACCTCAAGACTCTAAGAACTCTATTTTCAGTCGTGCATATATAAAGAATGCAAGGTAGCGTGTTACGAACTTACTAAATAGATTCTCTGAGCTTCGTCGGGCACTTTTTACTTTTGTTTGATCCGGCACCTAAATTTGTTTTTATACTGGTAGTTTCCCCCCCTTTTCCTTCTTCATAAAAAAAAGCGACACAGTCGATTATGCACTCTGTTGTATGTTGCAGCCGTTTGACCACGCGCCGTGAAACACAAGGAGGCTGACTGGATCCCTGACAGTCCGCGTAGCAAAGATCAAGTTACTTATAAATGAAAACGGAAATGGCCTGGCATTCATTGCGTGACACAGATTGTTTCCAAAAAAGGGTAATAATCGACGGTTTGACGAATATAAACAGGTTTTGACAGTTACTCGACAAGGGTAAGTCGGTCAAATGTGTCAAACAATGAACCACAACACTGCAAAGGGTCCGCAAGAAATCTTTTTTCACCGAACATCGCAGGTTTAAAATCAAAAACACCGCACACCGTACGATTTGAGATCACCGCAACACCGCGAGATGGGATTTTATTCACCGCAACACCGCACAAAAAGACAAGCCACACCGCAACACCGCAAATCCCCATGTCCCCCTCAGTATGGAATTTCTGCGCTCGTTACTCAGACGTCGTTTTGCGAGGGCTCAAGTGGCGACCGCGTGAAACGTCGGCTGTTCTCTCAGGCTGCCATGTACCTACATTCCTTCTGGCTCAGCATTTTCTGATGCAAAATCCCTCATTTTCAGACGCAAAAGCACTCATTTTCAGGCGCAAAATCACTCATTTTCAGACGCAAAATCACTCATTTTCAGGCGCAAAATTCCTTATTTTCAGACGCATTATCACTCATTTTCAGGGGCACTATCACTCATTCAAATTCCCTTATTTTCAGCCGCAAAAGCAGTCATTTTCAGGGGCAGAATTCCTCATTTTCAGGCCCAAAATTCATTACTTTCAGATGCAAAATCACTCATTTTCAGGCCCAAAATCACTTATTTTCAGATGCAAAATCGCTCATTTTCAGACGCAAAGTCACTCACTTTCAGGCGCAAACCCATTCATTTTCAGGTGTAAAATCACTCATGTTCGGATGCAACTCATTTTCAGGCGCAAAATCACTTATTTTCAGATGCAAAATTACTCATGTTCGGATGCAGCTCATTTTCACTCATTTTCAGACGCAAAATCTCCTCCAAATACAAGTCGAGCCATTATATTCCTCCAATAAAACCCTCCCACCCCCCTCCACCCGAAAATAAGCCCACCAAAAAGGCCCTTTGGACAACTTTCTATAAGCCCAGGGCTTATTATCGGAATTTTACGGTATTACAGTGTTAACAGGTATCCCAAGTGAAGTATTTCCTTAGATAATGCCTCAAAATCTAGGTAATTCAAGAGTGCTTGTGGTACCTTTTAGGACGCCAAAAATATGTCTATTTTACTGCACCTTTCAATAACTTACATCTGAAGTTGACAACTTAACCAACGGTTGAACTTTTCAGTTATTGCAGCAGAAGTCTGAAAACACAAGGGAGTTTTGTCCCCCGATTCAATTGGACACGTTCATGTTACACTACGAGCAGACTCTCTTTTTGCTCAGAAATAGTTGGGCTTAAAACACTCGAGCGAGAACGAAAACGCCTACTGCGTGGAAACATGTTTCACGCGATGAGCCATGTAGTGTAGTCATTTTTGCGCTCACTCGCGTATTCTTTTCGCTCAACTATCCCGAAGCAGAAAGAAAGGCTGCTCGTAGTCCACGTTCATGTGGTCTGTTTCGTGGATTTCGCTCCACTTTGTTTTTACCTGCTGGTTGTCAACGTTATTATGCTCAATGGCAGCTTAGTAAACAACAAAATCGGTTAGAGTTCACGGTGGTATTGAAAAGCGCAGTAACACCAATTAACACCATAGAGTTCACACCTTAGCTCAGTTTTTCACCAAGTCTCAATGTGTCCGCGGCACTGCAAAAAATTGTGACAAAACTGCGCAAGTGACTTTTGCCTTAAAATTTGCCATTACTTATGGAAGTCACCCCTCCCCTATGTGTAGCCGTACACTCCTCACTTCTCCCATTTTCTTCTCCAGAAGGGGCGGGGGGACGGGAAGTGACGGCTACGCGTGCGGGGTATAAATATTCCTCCTGAATCTTCTTGAGAGAACTCAATGAAACACCAGCGCTGCAAGAGCTAGTGAGAGGAAAGTGCTTTTTCTAGAACGAGCCAAGGACACAATCAGTCTGCAAGTCTTTCTACAAATTTTATTTTTCAAGAAAAAAAATGAAATTCAAAGTAGTTAGGAACCTTTAGCCTGCGTAGCAACCGTTTCGGTAAGGCTTTCAAAACAAAAAATGCCTCGAACGTGCGGAAAACCTTACGGAAACGCTTGCTACGCAGGCTAAGGAACCTTTGGCATCAAAAGAACTTTCATACAAAAGAATGTTTATTATTAGTAGTAGTAAATGTATTGCTGAAAGACAAAAATAGTTTCTTATAATTTTATACTTTTTCCGCTCAGAAACTTTCAAGTAATTTACACAATTTCAAATATTTTTAAACTATCCAGCATTAAAACTACTTTTACATTATATTACATTTACAAATTTGTTAGAAAGTTTTACAGTAACTCGGTTTGATATGCAATTTAACTGTAACTGCAAATTTACTATATAACTAAATATTGATTTTAATCAAAATAAAATTTATATACAAAAAATACCATCCATATGCAATCACGCATCACTGGAAAAAAAATAATTTACTGCCTTCGACGAAGAAGAACGCAACCCTGTGCAACAAGTGGAAATGGCCGGACATTGGTGCATATTAATGACCTACAAAGGCGAGTTATTCAAGCGTGAGCGCTCTAAACTTGAGCCCCAGTTAGAGAGAAAAGGGTCGAATTTGGTGAAGTAGGCTGACTAAAATTGGCATTTTGCAGTACTTAGATGTGGGTTTTCAAGTATCAAAGAGCTGATTTTGGTAGAAGAATGACAAATGTACAACTTTATCGGAGAATTTTGGCTCCCCTGCGGCACGTTTTTCCACAGGCAGCGCAGGCTAAGGTTGAGAGCGGCGCATAAATTACACTGCATCCGCACGCTCTGCATAATAACGACATCCGGCAACATTTAAGAGTTTGTATGGAAATAACACAAAACGTCTTAAATTGCCACAAATCAGAAAATAGTGGAAATAAAAATGATTTGCCGTATTTCATTGGTGTATTGGTCATTATTTGAGGGCTTTCTGGGCCGGGTTTGAAGCTTTTTGGGCGAGAAATTGAGGTTTATATTTTTCATGTTTGCTGAATGTTTAGAATTAATTAAAGGCAGGAAACAGTTTCACACGGCACCTCACTTGAAGTTCGATAAATTCCATCACAATAAACGAATCGCCATAAAACTTCAAAGAAGTATTCTTGGGTCTTTGATATACCTCTGTTCTTTCTCATGGGTTCCAGATCCTATTTTAAGCCGTCGAAAACCCCTCCTAAATACGAAACTCGCCTTTCCTGGTTTGCGTTTTCATTTGAAGTGCACACATGAATCTTTGCGAGCCGCGTTTCGACGACAAAATTGCCCTCAGCCGGGAAGAGGCTTAGTGAGATTGTCCACAAGCAAAAGGAGACACTGCGGAGTCCAGAGAGGTCGGTTTGACGGAAATAGACAACTATCAGCATGCCCGTGAAATTTAGTCGCCTCACTTGACACCATGAGCACGCTTTAGTGTCTTCGTGCGACAATATATTTAGTATAGCGATTTATTCCGTCACACTTACTTATTATGAGCTAACAAAAGTGGTAGCCAAACTAAACTGTCTTTAGTATAAACCCGTTTGTTGACACAGAAAAATACATGTTTACAAGCTCACTAAGGTGCAAACTGATCATACTGTGAATTCCACAATAAAAAATAATATCTAACAACCAACTACAAATAACAAGAAATTTGTAAAAACAAAAGCAAGGGAGAATACGTTGTCGCTTTTAACTATCTACATATCTAGAAAGTATAAAATAACTAAATCTGCATAAAAAATAAATAATGTACAATTTTGACATCTGTACCTGTCTATTACTTACCCAGTTTGCAAAATTCTCTTTGATCTTTCTTGAAAAATTAATCTCTTTTTTCTACAAAGATCAAAGACTATCTGCTAGTGCTGGTAATGTTATCTATCATAGACATTCATACAAACTTCATACATGACTGGGACATCATCTTTTGGTTGATATCCATTAAAATAAGCGAGTACATCTCAGCTTTCTCGCGTGAGATATATGGCATGACGTCCACAGGTTCCCTGTTGTCTGAGCCGCTTGACGTTTGATCCTCTCCATCCTCCTTTTTTTGTACTGGTTTGTTTGGAGATAGAAGAGACTGTGGCTTAGGTTTGTTTTTGGAGCCTTTTGGTCGTCCTCGCTTTCGTTTGATTGGCATACCATCTTCATCCAGTTGAACTGGCTGAAAGGATGAAACCAAAGTGGAAGCTGACAAATTATGACAATGTGCAAAGTAGGCATGTAATTGATAAACTATTACCATAATTATCCACAACAACATCATCACGTGTGCACTGAGCAAGGGAAGCCTTCATGACATGCGCTGAAAGGATAGAAAACCAGGGGGTACCTGCATCAAAACTTGACAAAGATCAATCCCCCAAAATACCTTGCCTTCCAAAGCATGATCACTGGAAAGTGAGAATCTTTCTTTCCCTTGATCCCGCTTTGCACTCGGTCTCTACCAACCATTTCTGCCCCTGCTACACAGGCTATATGGAAGGAGTGTACATTCATGGGTAATTCTTAGACTTGTTGGAACTAACTGAGTCTCACTAAAAAAAGGGCTGAGCTCTTTGATCATGTTGGAGTTATCTTCTGGTGATACCAAGTAAATAATCTTAAGTCCAAGAAACTAACACCAGGCCAGGAGGTGATCAGGAATTGAGCACTGGACCTAAACGCTCTTAACCCTTCTACTCCCAAGAGTGCCTAAAATCAAAATTCAAGACAAAAGTAATCTCAAATTTCATTTTGTAAAATACTTAAATGTAAATAGTACCGTGTGAAAGTACTGCTGATGAGGTTTCATTTGAATGGTCACACCATAGGATTTCGTCCAAAGACTCAAAAGTTTGAACCACATTACGTCTCCATAATTGACTCTGGGCATGAAGGGGTTAAGCCTCCGGCATCATTTTAATGTTAGTTTCAGGATGCAATTTATTGAAAATGCAAATTATAAATCAAACGTACCTGAGGTTGAGGAGGGGCAGTTTCTCCAGAATCTGCAGTTTTAACTTTGTTCTTTGATCCTTTGGGTCGGCCACGCTTTTTAGGAAGAACAACGCCATCTACAGAATGAGGAACCTGCGAAAATAGTAATGGTAGTGGTATAGTATAGGTATAGTGGTTAACACACTGGACCTTCTATCGGATTTTTGGTCAGAAGATCTATCAGAGGGTTGGTACATGCAGATCAAGGTATCCCCATCATGTCATGTTGTTCCCTGTGACCCCACATTGTCCCACTCCACCCAGGTGTACGTTAAACAGATACTAGTGAACCAGAAGCAACTCCTAAACCAAAGTATAGAGAGGTAACCCTGTGATCAACTAGCATCCCATACACAGGGGAAGGGGAAGAGGTTAGCAATGCTACTAGTCACAAGGCATACACGTATTTACTACAAACTCCAGCCGATGTAACACACAATTGAAGGGCTGAGAGCTTAACTGTCTTGTATCATTTTAGGCTGTTTTATTTTTTGTTCCAAACTGCTTCAATTTTTGCATGCGACTTTCAGTTCACTCAAAGAACACTGCCTAAAGTTTTTTTCCTTTCATTTGTGCATAGCAACACATGATGGATGTGCAGCCATCTGGTGTTTACTTTCCACACACTCCGCTTGGCACAAATGAGAGGAAAAAATCTTTGGGCAATGTTCTTTTCTGTGAATGAACTGAAGGCCCCATGCAAAAATTGAAGCAGTTTGGAGCAAAAGCACAAAACAGCCTAGCAAATTTCGACATAAAATGGTTACACTCTCAGCCCTTAAAGTGCAAGTCTCATTAAGGCTACCTTTTTACTCCCTCTTACGTGGGACAGTAGCAATTGCAAAACAACCCGAACATTCTGTTACTTTTTTTGTGATTTGTTTATTCTTTTTTGCAACAACACGTTACAGTACTTAGAATACATTACTTACAGTGACTTAACTTACAATACATGCTACAGTACTTGCAATACTTTACTTACAGTAACTTAGTTACACTACACTGTAACATTTTGTTACTAGGTTTTCTTCATGGCATCTTAAGTCAAGTTGCACAAAACACTTGCACAGTATTTCAACATGCTTGTAATGGCAAAAAACACTGCAATACAGGCATGCACTGGTAGCTGTAATGGCCGCAGAAAGCAAGGTCATCGAGTTTAATTTTTACAATGTTTGCAGCAACTTTTTTGTATTGTCTCTCATACTCCCTCTTTGGCAACTCAAGTGTATGTCACTCTACCCCAGTCCTTTTCAGTCAACCCTACCAGGTAAGTCACCAAAATCACTGCATAGTATAACCACAGGCAGCCCAAGCTAAGGTTGAGAGCTGCGCATAAATTAGACTGTTTTTTCCACGCTATGCATAATAATGACATCGGCAACATTTAAGAGTTTGTATGGAAATGATACAAAAAATCTCAAATTGCCACAAATCAGAAAGAAGTCGAAATAAAAAAGGTTTGTCTTATTTCATTGTTTTATTGGTCATTATTGGAGGGCTTCCTGGGCTGGTTTGAAGCTTTTTGGGCGAGAAATTGAGGTTTATATTTTTCATCAGTTACTGAACGTTTAGAATTAATTAAAGGCAGGAAACAGTTTCACACTGCACCTCACTTGAGGTTCGATAAATTCCATCACAATAAACGAATCGCCCTACAACTTCAAAGGTGTATTCTTGGGTCTTGCGCATACCTCTGTTCTTTCTCATGGGTTCCAGATCCTATTTTAAGCCGTCGAAAATCCCTCTTAAATACGAAACTCGCCTTTCCTGGTATGCGTTTTCATTTGAAGTGCACACATGAATCATTGCGAGCCGCGTTTCGACGACAAAATGTCCCTCAGCCGGGGAGAGGCTGAGTGAGATTGTCGACATTAGCAAACACGACACTGCGGAGTCCAGAGAGGTCGGTTTACAGAAATAGAGAAATATTAGAACGGCTGTGAATTTCACTCGCCTCACTTGACTTGGAAAACCATAATTTTGTTTTAGGGACGAACAAAGAACTATCTTTTGCTGCACTCTAATCAATCCATTCGATGATTTTATGCCGAGTATTTGGCGCAAGTGATCCTGCTCACTGCCCGCAAATCAACCTCATTATTTAATTCCCATATATAGGGTTGTCTGCCCTAAAAAAAATATATTGCTGTGACCGTGGAAAATACCCACCACAATTTCCATTCCTTTGAAAACAGGTGCAATTTTTTTTCTAGGTGGAAACTGCACCTCGTCTCTGCTTCTAAATTTCGACAACATTTTTTTGCGGTAAACAGGTAAATGTGACGGAACAAATCACTATGCTAATATATTGTCGCACAAAGACATTAAAGCGTGCTCGTGGCGTCAAGTGAGGCGACTAAATTTCACGGGCGTACCGATAGTTTTCTATCAGGCCCTCAAACCGACCTCTCTGGACTCCGCAGTGTCGCCTTCTGCTTGTGGACAATCTCACTCAGCCTCTCCCCGGCTGAGGGACATTTTGTCGTCGAAACGCGGCTCGCAATGATTCATGTGTGCACTTCAAATGAAAACGCATACCAGGAAAGGCGAGTTTCGTATTTAAGAGGGATTTTCGACAGCTTAAAATAGGATCTGGAACCCATGAGAAAGAACAGAGGTATGCGCAAGACCCAAGAATACACCTTTGAAGTTGTAGGGCGATTCGTTTATTGTGATGGAATTTATCGAACCTCAAGTGAGGTGCAGTGTGAAACTGTTTCCTGCCTTTAATTAATTCTAAACGTTCAGTAACTGATGAAAAATATAAACCTCAATTTCTCGCCCAAAAAGCTTCAAACCAGCCCCAGAAGCCCTCCAATAATGACCAATAAAACAATGAAATAAGACAAATCTTTTTTATTTCGACTTCTTTCTGATTTGTGGCAATTTGAGACGTTTTGTATCATTTCCATATAAACTCTTAAATGTTGCCGATGTCATTATTATACATAGCGTGGAAAAAACAGTCTAATTTATGCGCAGCTCTCAACCTTAGCTTGGGCTGCCTGTGGTATAACACCCCCTTATTGGCAAGCTATCCCTGGTAGACATTTTGCACTGTAGGATCTTAATAAGATCCTAATAGGATCCTAACAGGATCTTGTAGGAACCTAACCCAGGATCCATATATGATCCTACATAAGATCCTGTAGGATCTTGTTTAGAATCTAATAGCCGGGATCCTGTAGGATCCTGTTTAAGATCCTATAGGATCCTAAACAGGATCCTAGACAATCCTGAGCAGGACCCTGGAAGACTTTACTGGATCCTGAGTAGGAACCTATAAAACATGGTTAGGATTATTGCCATTTAGGGTCCTGCATAGGATCCTGACGTGTGAACTTACAGGATCCTATAGGATCTCATAGGATCCTGGAAAATCCTGTAGGGTCCTTTATAGGATTTCTACCAGGGATCACAGGCATTGATGGTTCTGGTACTAAAGTATGGGCATTCCATTTTATTGTTTAAGTTTGTTTGTTAATTTTGTTTTTTTCCAGGAGCAACTCATTTTGCTTTTAACAGCCACTCACCCTGATTTTGCAGTTTTTGCTACATCAGAGAGCACACCAATCAACCAGATGTCCTGTTTACTTAGGTAAGGGAACAAGTAAGGCAACGAAACATGGAAACATGGAAACAACAACATCAACCTGAAGCTGGGGGATTATGTCTTCAAGTCACAGAAGGACAAGAGGCAGATTTGGTTGTAGTACAACTGGAAGGCTGAAAAGTCCCATGTGTAAAGAGCTCTTATCATGCAAATGCAGTGCAACAGATTGAGCTATTGCTAGACAAAAAGTGGAAAATATTGCAATAGAAGTTTAGTAACTACCTGAGGGGCTTGCCCTGGTTGCCCTTCCTTTTGTTTTTCTCCATTTTGCTGAGACACAGGAATCTGTTCTTTTTTAACCCAAACATGGTTTTCAGGGACCAGTGAAAACTCATAGTCAAAGTCTGGGTTTTCTTTCTTGGGCCGCTCAGGACGAAGTCTCTTGTCACGTTCTGATCCACCCTCACCTGCAAACAATTTATGCAAAGTCCAAGACTCAGAACAAGATTTTCTACACATTTAATCCATTAACATTAATATTACAGTAACTGTACTTACAACACCATAAAAATCTTGGTTAACAAGTCCCCTTGTTTATAGGCCCCTAGCTAAGAATTTAACTAAACATCCTTCCAGTTATATGACTGAGAAATCAGAGATTTGTGAATCAGTGTACATGTAAATTAAGTGCTGAATAGAAAACCCATTAATTTCATACTAAGCATTTCCCTAATAGGGAAACGTGGTCCACCTGAGATAGAGCTGAGAAAAATTCTATGACGTCAGTACAGTGGGATTAGAACCCCACAACCCCACATTTTGATCACCAAATTACTAGACCAACTGAGCTTTGAGGCCAGATGGAAGCAAGTCACAGGTAATTTTATAGATGGTACATGTAATTTGCAGCAATAAAGAAACGAAGGGTACAATTTTTAGTCAATCAGGTTAACCTGTACATCAAAATAAAGCAACTAATAAAAACAGATACAGCACACTACCTTGCTCTTTCTTAACCTGTGCTTCATGTAGTTTTCGACTGATAAACACATGGCCACAGGGACATGACTTACATGCCACAGGGAGCTGAATAAAAGAAAACAAGTCAAACATAATAAGCTCCACAGACCAAGATGTTCATGGCATATAACAATGGTGTAAAAAAAATTATATAAACCAATGTTATGAACTACATGTATATTAAAGTTTACAGTAATTTATTATTATTAAACTGATCATTAACCAGGGTTAAAACTTGGCAGTCGCACGGTTGCCCATGGCGATTAAAAAGCGTCCAGGGCCACTAAAAGTTGAGGTTTGGTCGCCCGAAAGGCAACTACGATTTGAGAGGTACGCAAAAAAAACAATAACAATAAAAGAAAATGTTTTTCCTTGGAGTACCTTTCTTTTCTTTCCTTTATTTCCTCAACTCTAAGTTCATCAAATTGTAGTAAAAGTATCATTCTAAAGTGCAAAATTCAAACCGTCCATGATCGAGTTTTTAGATCGCTCCGATGTGTAGACGCCATTTTGATTTTATTGACACGAGATGCGGTACGTTTTCAAACATGAATATTGGCATAATCAGTCAACACTGCTCGATATAATAGACTTAATTTTCACCTGAATTTAAAAGCATTCAAAAGAAACTGGTAATCGTGAAACTGCAGTTTATAGACGTTGAGAAGGTCGTTTTGTCCGTATTACACATAGGAAAAAAATGGTCCAGTTTTTCTTTGGGATTTTATGGACCAAGTCAGAACCTATAGATGAAGAAAAGGGCAAGGAAGAACAAGACGAATGATTCCCAACACGGACCGAACAATGTTTTTATTATTATAACAATGTAACCAATTTCTCGACAGTACACTGGCGAATGTGAGCTTTCAAGACAAAGTTACGATCAAGCAGAATTTCTTTTGGCGAGTCAGTCGAACACCCTACGAGAAAACACAGGCTGAAACATCCGTGAGGTGTTTATTCAAGTAAAAATGGTTCAAAATTTTGTTGTGTTAGTAGAGGAAATTTGTGGGCCACTTTATTTTGGCCTGGGCCACTAAGAATTCCGGGATACTGGCCCAAGTGGCGACCAGGCACTGAAGTTAATTTTTAGCCCTGATTAACATGTGCTCTCATGGTTGGTTCCTTACTGATTTTGCATGTGAACATGGGCGAGATGTCATGCTAAATTTTATTTCTTTACCTTATAGTTTATAAACAAAATTATAGAAAATGGCCACTTTGTGGTCACACCAAGCCTTATGCAAACACTTGAGGAAGCTTGGGAGAATCTTAAAGTACTTACATATGTTTAAGCCTTTGCCATTAGGCTTGGAGTCACATTAAATTTTAGATTTTATTTCAAACTCTTTTATGCTCTAGCATCCAGCTCTGTTACAGCATACGTACCATTTTCCATTTCTTAAGTAAGTGTTACCCTGGTTTTGGTCATGAATAAATCCAATACTTTCATTAAAATTAATATTCCTATTAATTTTAGTAGATCAAGAGGACTTCATAAGGTAAAAGAAAATAAAAAAATTCTGACGCTTGCAGAAATGTCTATGACCTAACTAACACAAAATAATTTAGGAACCCACAAGAAATAGTTCAAGGTCTCGCAAAGTTTAATCACTTAAAAATATTACACTTGAGCTTAAATTTTGAAATTTTAAGAGTGATGCTATGATTTTTAAACTCTTTGAGCTTATCGAAAACTTTTTAAAACGTAAGAGGAAAAAAATCCCTGGCAGCTAAGAAAGAAGAACGATTTCGATGAGCTTGTAATAAATAAAATGCTGCGATGTCAATTTTATTTTTGAATTTTTTAATAACCCTGCAGTATCAACATCATGGTTGAATTTACGTACAACATACTTATTTCTTCTCCACATTTATACGTGAAACTATACAAACTAAAATCCTCAATTAGAAGTAAACTAAATATCCACCATCCTAAAAACTAAATGTTCATTGAATCAAAGCGCTTACAATATGTCAGGAACGCGTTTATCGAAACAAAAAATTGACATAAAAAGTGATAAATTAATTTTTCTCACACAGCGTGCGCGCGTTCATAGTGCTTCTGTCATTTAGAATACGATTATTTACCACTTACCGTCTGATCACAGTTCGGGCATCGCTTAACCACCATATCAAAATGTTGTGTTAAATAAAGAGAGAAAAGCGTTGCGCGAACGTAAAAAAAAAAAAGAAAAATACTTATAAAAACAAAATATCGTGGCTGGAACAAACAGCGTCGTGTATCAGAATGTAATTCGTGGCCAAGAGAGCCTGGGGACAAGTTTGGAACCGAGACTTCCGGCGCGTTGTCGGGATCGTGCGTCATGAACAAGAAATGAGTAAGGGAGTATACACCACAGTTTCGCTAGAACTTGTTACTCGAGTAACAAGTTCTAGCGAAACTGTGGTGCTGCTTCGGTGGGGAAGTAAAACACAAAAATTTGGATTTATCAACTGAGTTGATAAGGTAAATTGGTAACCGCAAAGAAATTTTACGGTCATTGTTGCTCTAGCTGATTTTGTAACTTGTAACATCGATGTAGCTTGTAACTGGTATTTTGTCAGGGGGGGGGGGGGTGCGTACTCCGTTATCTGGCCTTAACGGGGACGTGCGGCCCGATAAAGTATGGTTTTCAGAGGATTTAGTCTTAAACAGGGTATCAATTTCATCAATTTTTAACCGGCGACGTCGTAACGTCACTCGGTTAATGTAGAAGGCTAAATTTCAACGATGAGGGAACGACTTTGTCTCCGCCTGTGAGGCCCGGGGGTACCCTATGGGTTTTGTGGTGGGGGTGTGCCACACAGGAGAGTAAAATAGGTTATAACTTAGAGTACCTCGCCCGGAATGTGAAGTGTTTGGATTCGATCTCGATCAACTAGGACCTACTTTATTTTGCATCGAATAACCCATCGAATCTCCAAGCCAAATGATTCGTTTTTTGAAGGAGCCCATTTTGTCTTCCAAGCAGAGTCAATTCGAATGCGAGATAACTGTTTACTACTATTGGGAAGGAAGCAGCTTTTGAAAGTGCGAGCTGAATTTTAACACTTTCGTACTGTTCGAAGGCAGCGCAAACGAAATTTATTCAGCTAAAAAGTGGAGACGTAAAACAAGTTTACGCGAGAGCTAAAAATAACTTTTTTAACGTGGGAAATTTAGAAATGTAAACAATTATTATGCAAATAGGCACGCTTTGCTTCGCGATTTGCGAAGGAAAAAGACAAAAATTATCATAGCCGACTTAACTTGTCGGCGTGAGTTAAAGCCAAACTCCAGCCTATAGGCAGATAAATACCGTAATAAAATAGAAGGAACAACGGGTGTCTGTAAAACCCGGAACACCCCGGAACATCCCATAATGCCCCGGAATACCCTCAATACAGTCAGGAACACTCTTGAACACCAAAAATAGTCGTCAGCGGTCAGACTGCTCACGTATACTGACCCGAGGATCTTCGAAGATGAACGAAGATTTTCGAAGACTTTTGCGGATCACCCGAAGATTTCCGAAGCTTATCTAGCATCGAATCCAATGACAATAATAACATTCATTTGGCGTGTTTGATTTTGAATATTTCAATTCAATTATTGAATTTGTTGTAACTCATGCGACATTTGCGTTATAACTCTCGACAAACAGATGTGACGTCATGGATATACGTGAAATTCTGGGGTTTGGCATCCCAAATAATAATTCAATTCACCATATAACACGTCACGGTCGCGATAACTTACTCTTAGGCATTGCGTGACTGATTTTGCACGCAAAGTGCGTTTCACGTTCAAGACCACGAAAAAATGTACGACATTATGTATCCACATTTTCTTCAACTTTGCAAAGTTCAAGAAAATGTGGTATGTACTCTCATCGTTGATATTTTCCTTTCTTGTTTATTGAATTTTTTCTCTTTAAGTCTAACTAGATCGGGTTGTGACAGTAAATAAAATACTTGTTCCATTTCTTGCTATAAGAATGTAAACTCCTTTTGCTCCTGGATTACATTGTGACATCCCACATTATAAGCCCTCGGATACCTCTACAAACTTACAGTGAGTACTTTTTTGCAGGCGCACGTTTCTCCTACTTGTTTATCTTCCGAGCTACGCTCTTTTGTTAACCAAAAATATATCCAGGCCCAATTGCAAAAACGTTGTCATTTAGATATGAAAAGAGAAAGCTGTGAGATGGGAATTTATTAGACATGGAAACTACGTTCTCGGATTTTAATATTCCCGAAGCACTCTGCAATGCGGTATGATACTTCAAATTAATATAAACTCAGTTGATAAAAGGTGAATTAGCCATCTAAAAGCTCACATTTGGAGCGTTTTCAAAAGCTCAAAATCTGAACGCTCGTGAACTCTTTTTTTAAACGCTCAATTAGAATTGCTCTGGGTCAGAGCGAATCCTTGAATGTACTTTGCATGCCTCATCTATTCCTATTTCTCTCTTTTTTTTAATTTTATATGAAACGTTTTTTTTTTTTTTTTTAATTAGCTGTACTATTAGCGTAACGAACCGGCGGGCAAACATTTTCCCTGCGCCTGTGGTAACAACACGATGACGATCGTATGACCTCGGAATAATGAAATAACATTGCGTGACACTCTATTATTAGGCCTTGTGTCTATGCAAACTTCGCACGAGAAATATCAGTGCAGAATTAATAATTCAACTGTCCCCTTTTTTTTTTTCATATCACTAAAAATCGTAAGCTTGTTGATATGAAGGACACGTCTATAATCAGGAGCCCTGGTATAATATATTTTTTCCATTAAATATTGGTTCTTTCGCTGTTCTCAAAAGCTTCGAAAATATTCCGCAGCATTCTTGAAATGCTCGCAAATCTCAGGGTGATCAGCAAAAGTCTTCTGAAGAATTGGGAATCTTCGGAGGTCTTCGGCTTAGTCAATTCGTGAGCGGTCTGACCGCTGACCACTATTTTTGTGTTCTGGGAGTGTTCCTGTCTGTTTCGAGGGTGTTCCAGGGTATTATGGGATGTTCCAGGGGTGTTCCGGGGTTGTTCCGGGGTGTTCCGGGGGTGTTCCGGGAATGTTCCGGGGTGTTCCGGGGGTGTTCCGGGTTTTACCACAGGCAGCCCAAGCTAAGGTTGAGAGCTGCACATAAATTAGACTGTTTTTTGGGAGGACCCGCACCGCTTCCAGACGAGGTCTAGGATTGGTCAAGGAGAACAATAGGTAAAGAACGAAATAATAGCCCTAACCCTGATAACAATAGACGGTGCAGGTTATAGGGACCAATGAAACCGTGCAGGTCTACCGTGTTTTTTCCACGCTATGCATAATAATGACATCGGCAACATTTAAGAGTTTGTATGGAAATGATACAAAACGTCTCAAATTGCCACAAATCAGAAAAAAAGTCGAAATAAAAAAGATTTGTCTTATTTCGTTGTTTTATTGGTCATTATTGGAGGGCTTCCTGGGCTGGTTTGAAGCTTTTTGGCCGAGAAATTGAGGTTTATATTTTTCATCAGTTACTGAACGTTTAGAATTAATTAAAGGCAGGAAACAGTTTCACACTGCACCTCACTTGAGGTTCGATAAATTCCATCACAATAAACGAATCGCCCTACAACTTCAAAGGTGTATTCTTGGGTCTTGCGCATACCTGTGTTCTTTCTCATGGGTTCCAGATCCTATTTTAAGCCGTCGAAAATCCCTCTTAAATACGAAACTCGCCTTTCCTGGTATGCGTTTTCATTTGAAGTGCACACATGAATCATTGCGAGCCGCGTTTCGACGACAAAATGTCCCTCAGCCGGGGAGAGGCTGAGTGAGATTGTCGACATTAGCAAACACGACACTGCGGAGTCCAGAGAGGTCGGTTTACAGAAATAGAGAAATATTAGAACGGCCGTGAAATTCACTCGCCTCACTTGACTTGGAAAACCATAATTTGTTTTAGGGACGAACGAAGAACTATCTTTTGCTGCACTCTAATCAATCCATTCGATGATTTTATGCCGAGTATTTGGCGCAAGTGATCCTGCTCACTGCCCGCAAATCAACCTCATTATTTAATTCCCATATATAGGGTTGTCTGCCCTAAAAAAATATATTGCTGTGACCGTGGAAAATACCCACCACAATTTCCATTCCTTTGAAAACAGGTGCAATTTTTTTTCTAGGTGGAAACTGCACCTCGTCTCTGCTTCTAAATTTCGACAACATTTTTTTTGCGGTAAACAGGTAAATGTGACGGAACAAATCACTATGCTAATATATTGTCGCACGAAGACATTAAAGCGCGCTCGTGGCGTCAAGTGAGGCGACTAAATTTCACGAGCGTGCCGATAGTTTTCTATCAGGCGCTCAAACCGACCTCTCTGGACTCCGCAGTGTCGCCTTCTGCTTGTGGACAATCTCACTCAGTCTCTCCCCGGCTGACGGACATTTTGTCGTCGAAACGCGGCTCGCAATGATTCATGTGTGCACTTCAAATGAAAACGCATACCAGGAAAGGCGAGTTTCGTATTTAAGAGGGATTTTCGACGGCTTAAAATAGGATCTGGAACCCATGAGAAAGAACACAGGTATGCGCAAGACCCAAGAATACACCTTTGAAGTTGTAGGGCGATTCGTTTATTGTGATGGAATTTATCGAACCTCAGGTGAGATGCAGTGTGAAACTGTTTCCTGCCTTTAATTAATTCTAAACGTTCAGTAACTGATGAAAAATATAAACCTCAATTTCTCGCCCAAAAAGCTTCAAACCAGCCCAGGAAGCCCTCCAATAATGACCAATAAAACAATGAAATAAGACAAATCTTTTTTATTTCGACTTCTTTCTGATTTGTGGCAATTTGAGACGTTTTGTATCATTTCCATACAAACTCTTAAATGTTGCCGATGTCATTATTATGCATAGCGTGGAAAAAACAGTCTAATTTATGTGCAGCTCTCAACCTTAGCTTGGGCTGCTTGTGGTTTGAGCAGGATCTCGGTGGCACGTGCAGCTACACACGCATTGCGTTGTCCGCCTGACTGGGAACTAACGGCGATAATGCAGTCACGTGTTCCCCAGAAAGTCAGAAAATCTGAGATCTGAGCATTCGGAAAGCAGAGTTGTGGTGTATTATTGTCGGCCAAGTTTCTGTTCACTTGCATACAAACGTAACTAGTTGTGCACACTTGTGACAAGGTAAAAAAAAAGAAACGTCACCGGTTCTGCATGCACTGCACGCCTATGTTTGTCTTAAACAGGGTATCGTTACACCACCATATATATATATATATATATATATATATATATATGTGATTTATTTGGTTTCTTGCAAGAAATGTCGTTTGCAATACATAGGATCTACAACCACTGATTTTCGAATTAGGTTTCGTAATCACAAGTCTGCTATGCTCACAAACAAAACAACTTGTGAAGTAGCAGTGCATTTCAACAAAACTTCACACATTTTAGATGATTTTTCGTTTCAATGTATTGATCAGGTGCAGGCCCCAAACAACTCGGATGAGATCGACAGGCTTTTAATTACAAAGGAGGCTTATTGGAGTGCTCAGCTATTCTCTTTGGCACCCCATGGTTTAAATAAAAGAAAAGAATTTCATTCTAGGAATAGAATTTGTTATAATTAATTTTCTTTTTTGCGATTCTTTGTTTGCGATATATGGCCGTTCAAAGGCCCTTTTCTTGGATTTTGTCAGCCTCTTAGGTGTTGGGTATACTCAAAGGCCCTGTTCGGGGAACTTATTACGGTCATTATTGTTTAAGGCCCCCCCAGGGATTTTGTTGTCTATCGGCCCTTTGGGGTTCCAAAGGCCTCGATTTGGGATTTTGGTATGATCCATGTTTGCGTAAACGTAGGTTGCTTTCCTTTTGACTGCCCTTTCTTTTGCCGCTTTGCAAATGTCATCTTTTTTGAATTAGCAGTTTTTAGTTTTTAGTCTTATCTGTCATCTTTTGTTATTTATTTTTATAGCAGCATATTTCCGGTCTTTTGTTATATTTTTGCCTTGTATCGTTCATTTATCTAGTGTTGTACCTGTATCTACACCTTGTAATTACGTTTAATTGTTAGTATTGTTTATTTTTCCTTTTTTCGTTATATAATCGTTGTACTACATTGTTTTTATATTTGAATGTTAGCGTCACTTATCCTCGTTTTAGTATTGTTATAATCACGCCGGTTACGTAACTCATAGCGTTGAATTGTATTTTGCGTCTTGTTTTGTTCTGTAATCTTATTTAGGTAGATTTGATAAGTTTAATTTTTCATGTAACTGATGAAGGTCTAAGACCGAAACGTTTTTATTTTTTATTAAATTTTTTAACTTTTTAATCGTCAGAAGTTGTCCGTCCTCGCTTTCCTTCAACGAGTTTTAATTCCATGCAGTGAGGCTTGGACTGTGAATCTTTGATCCTCCTGACGCAGTGGCATTCTTTGTTGGCCTGAGGCAACCATTAACTGTTTATATATATATATATATATATATATATATATATATATATATATATATATTCGTTAATTTAAAGAAACCTCGCCAAAAGCCGAATTTTTGCCAGTATGCCAATGTACAGCATATTGAAACAAGAAACAGTCTCTGACTAGTCCATTCTAGCCGTAAAGAGAGTATGATGTTGGATTAAATGTCTTAGATAGGGTACGAAAAATCTACACTCTGTCTAGGTAGCAAAATCAGAGATTTGTGTCTTCTTAACACTGATAACACGGTCAGGTTTCAAACACCCTCCCTACCCGAGATTCTACTGAGCGCCCCCTCCTCCCTTTCTGGATAGTCGAGAGTGCGAGCCATCAACAGCGCGGCGAGACTGAGCCTCGAACCACCGACCGCCAGATCTGAAGTCCAGCGCACTAACCACTACACTACCGCGCCCCCACACTATCCAGGGCTACGTACTGTTATTTTTTTTACTTAATATCCACTCCTCTTATCTTAATCAGTCCATAGTTCCAAGCGCTTCGTTAATAGTTTTTTTGAGAAACTATACCTTCACTTTTCTCGCCTTCCGGACTTTCTCGTCCATCACGGCCCATCGAACCTTGCTCCTTTCTTCCATCGCGCCCAGCCGGTAACCCAGGAGGAGCGGCGGGACACTGGATGACAGGACCAGGTGAAGGTGGATAGACACGGGTCTCATCCTGATAGAATAACGGAGGCAAAGCGGTAACTCGTTCTACCTTGCAAAACAAATAAAAATGTGCCATCTCTTTCTATGCACCAGTTTACTGGCACTACTTGGTAGCACTTATGTTATAAGAAGCCTTAGCCGAACACTGAATGACAGGAAGGAGAAGGTGATGGTGGATGGTCTTGGGTCTCGTGCAAGGAATTTTTTTTGTCTCTAGCACAAGGTGGAAAAGTGTGGTCATTTTCAGTTAACCCCTAACTGTCATGAAAAATTACTATCCAATCAGTTTAAAGGCCTGGGGTAGTAACTGGGCTAGCCGGCTTATACGCCTAGAAGGGTCTTCCTACCCTACTGTTTCTTGTCGTTTGCTTTTCTTGCTAGACAAGGTCTAGAGGGCTCTCTTTTTAGCATGCAAAAAATCACGCCAGGGTCACTCAACTAGCCGGAGATAGCCGGGCTTGGCGGCTTTCAACCGCGAACTGGAGATCGGCCCTTATTTGGCAGCTGAAACGATGTGCCTTCAGTAGCGAATTATAGATTTTTTTTTTCCATTTGATTATGATAGGATTGTTGTATACCATTTTATGCAGTCCAATTTTTTCATTTTTTCTCTGTTACGTGATATGGAATCAAAGCATCGTGGGAGAAGTGGTCACACTTTGCCTGCCTTACAGGCGTGCGTTGTTTTGTGCTCCAGCGTTCTGAGCGTGAGAAAGAAAATGTTTTTCCTTCGTTCATAGTAACGAAGTGAAGGAGGACGAAACTGTTTTTAGTTACCGTTAAGTTTTGATAATTTTTATGCACAGCATAAAGGACGTCGATTATCATTATTAAATTGCACGGTGTCCGGATGCCTGGCAGCTGGACATGGTTCTGAAAAAACTGAAAGGTTATCGAAAGTTTCCAAAGTGTCGTACACATTTGACGGTGTCATATTGGCTCAGATCACAAAGAAGTAACGAATTCAACTACCAACGATTGCTTTTTTTTTTTAAATCATGAGTTAGAAGGATACATCAGTCACATGTTTATTCATCGCAGTAAAACCAACCATCTAATTCCCATGAAGCTTAAAACAAACTTTTTGTTCTACACATGTGGATACAAAGCAATAAAACTTAGGACTAAATGTTCTTCCGTTTGATTTTCAGTGACCTCTCACTGGGATGAGGGAACTTCTTCAATCATAATACGGGTCACGGAGTTATATCCAGTATAAGCATACGTATACCCAGACACTTTTCCCAAGCAGTCTCCGACTTTGATTCCCACCCGCACAGATCCCTTGGCGATTCCCTCGCAACATCCTCCAATCTGAGTTGTCTTATGTATGTTGTGATCTGATCTGCCGTGATTTGCTTGAACGTGAGCAACGCCATCAATGGCAAGTGGATTGACACATTCAACACCATTGAAGGTGAAATACCATCGCTTACAGCAATCCAGGCAGCAACAAATTCTGTAATCACCGCTGAACTCGACTTTTAAGGCTGTGTTACTGGCAAGCTTGTTAAAGACACATTTCTAAGAACCAAAATAAATTAATAACTCAATAAAACGCTGTGCTGGTTGGTTTTTGTGACAGTTGAGGTGTTCGTACAAAAGACTGTCTGTTGTGGGCCCCTGCCTAACATTTTGTTTACTGGTTGGTTGGTTGGTTTGTTGGTTTGTTTTTCTTTTCTTTTTAGCTATGTTTTGTTTACTTATTCAATAAAACAGACGGGGCACCCGTCCGCCATGATTTAGTATCGCTTCCTAGTTAGAGATATCGCACTTCTTTTGATGTTAGCGGCGCCAAAAAATCTGGCAGAAACCATATCTACTTGTTAGTTAAAAGTGAAAATGAATTCCAGTCGCTCACACAAATCGACATCAAACGCGAAAACCAACAACACTCCATGGGTTGATACGGGCTGAGCGTGGGACAAAGAAAAACCTGGGCCCCCAGCGGGAAACGACGGGAAATCTTAAACGTGTAACCTTCCGCTACTGGAAGACTCAGGAGGAGGACTAGCTCATATTTACTATCTTCATTAAAATCCATTCCCCTTACCTTAATCAGTCCGTAGTTCCTGTTGTCATTAAGGTTGTTCCAAGCGCATTGTTTCCAGTTTCTTCGAGGAACTGCACTTCCACCTTTCTCGCCTCGTAGTCCCCAAGGACCTATGGACCTAAGGACCTATGGGACCTTGTTGCCCAGGTGGACCTTGGATACTAACACGTATCGCCTTTGGGACCTCTTGGTCCCCGATAACCAATGGGACCTGTTTCTCCAGGTGGTCCTTCCGAACCTTTCTCGCCTTTGAGACTTCGTGGTTCAACTTCCCCAGGTGGGCCTGCCGAGCCTTGTCTGCTCCTGGCGCCTTTCCAGCCATCGCGCCCAGGTAACCCAGGAACTCCAGCCGGACACTGAATGACAGGACAAGGTGAAGGTGGATAGACTTGGGTCTCACCCTAATAGATTAACGAAAGCAGAACTATAACTCTTTCCACAGAGCAAAATACAAAACGTACCATCTCTTTCGATGGACTTCAGTCTCACCCAAATGCAACAATGCAAAGAAAAGTGTGTGTTTCTCTAGCACAAGGTGAAAAGCGTGGTCATTTTTAGTTAATTCCTTGCTTTTGTAAAAATTAACTATCAATTAACAAAAGACCTGTTCAAGTGAACTAGGACGGGGGTAACCCAGCTAACCGATTTATCCATTTAAAAGGATTCCCTATACTCTACTTTTTCTTGCCGTTTGCTTTTTTTGCTAGGCAGGGTCATCTGCCAACCTGTCACCCTGTCTGCTTACTCTAGCCACCATCATTAGGGGGCTGTCTTTGTGGGTGGGTGTTTTTATTTGTTTGTTTTTGTTTTATTTGTTTTTTCATGTAAAAGTTTCAGCCAGGGTCACTCAACTGGGCTTAGCAGCTTTCACTCGTGAGCTACAGTCTAGCCTAATTTGGCAGTAAACAAAGCCCTTCCTGTACCGCTTATATTTATTTAACTAAAACGGATTGAGATCTATGACAAAAACCACATCCCTTTGGAGAGATAACTTCTTTATAATTATCAACCACAAATAAACGCATAACACTAATAGCTTACCAAGTGAAACACACAGGCTGCAAGTAAGATTAGAGCTGCTTCCAATATCTCCTTCCAGTTACAGTGTATCTCAACCTATGGTCCGATTAATTGACGTCAGTTACTTCCTGTGGACTTAAAGAAACGGCAGTCTATATAGCATGCGCAGAACAGAGAAAGAAAGCGTGAAGGCTAATAAGGCGTGTTTATTATATGCAGGCAAAAATCAAATTTACAAGTTGCGTTTATATAAGAACGTTTAGGATTGTTTGATTTGCTTGCACTGCCGATCTCGAATTTCCAGGTTTCACAAGTTAGAGTCACTTTTTGCAGATAATTCAGTATTTATGAAAAAAATTCGTTTTGCTCGTTCAAAACGTTATTAACGGCATTCCCAGCGTTTTTATCCGCGCCCAGAAATTTAAAGAACGTTAGACGATACTGTCTTACTGTTAGACGATAAAGTCTCTTGTATATTTTGCGAGTTAAATCCTGGGTAATCCACCAGGACTCAATATTATGACCAGTATTATGAATCATTACGCTTCTTAAACTAGAGTGAGAACCAAATTTAAGATGGTAAAGTTAGATTCAATAGAGAAAGTCTCAAGTTATTGCTCTGGAAGCCAACCACAGCTTATAAACACAAACACCAAGTCCATTTCGTTGATTAAACTGTTCATGAAACGGCTTGATCAAAGCTGGCACCGAAGGTTATTTCACTACATGGTGAGAGACATTTATAAATGAGGTCTGCGGAACCACTCAGATTTTGCTTTGGAAAAAAGTTCATCCTTCAGTGTAATTAAAGCTACATGACCGTAATTAAAGATTAGTTATTTCCTTAAAAGGTTAGTCTGAAAATTGGAAGCTGCAAAAACTAAGCATGACATATTTTAGCTTGAAAATTACCTTTAGTTTCCACCCATCAAGAGGAGGACGTCGTAGTAGGTGTAATCGAGGGCAACGCGATATTTTATACGTTCCGTAGAGTGGATTTCTTATCGTTGCCAAAAAAAACATAACAGGCCAATCACTTGAAGGCCAGCCTGCCATACAAAAACCGTGGGGCAAGAAATATTTGCGGATTCTAATTTTTGCGGTTTTCTTCACGATCGGCATAAAAAGGTTCCCGCCAAAAAAAGATGCCGCAAAAATTTTCTCCGCAAAAGTTTACTCCACTGTCGAAATTATACACAAACATCATCTTTTACAAGAAATGTAGAATCGTGTTGGTGCTCATTACTAAAAATGTCTTTTTCGTTAAGAACAAAAAGAATTTGCAGTGGTTACACTAGTATTTAGTATGCTAAAAGGCTTACAGAAAAAGATCTCGTGTGAAGGTACTCTATTGGTTAACTGATGAACGTTTTTTACATCTGCATGTTGTTTTACCAGTATTTCGATTGCATTACTCAAATAAACGACGAAAATGCTTTAATTCTAATTAAACGCGACTTCTTGATAATCGAAAAACTTAGTCCCCAGCAAGAAAAAGCAGTTTTTCCCATTCCCCCCAAAAAAATTAGTTCCCGTAAAACACAAAAATTCACCCATCTACAAAGTTAAACTCCCGCAAAAATTTAGTGCTACACGGTAGGAGACGAAATAGAAGATATCTTGTGCGTATGCTTATCAGATAATAATAAGGTACCGGAAACAAAAACAAGTTATCGGTGTCAAGCGTGAGAAAATGGGCATCAACCACGTTACGATTATGCCTCCCACGAACGCGTTCTTTGCAAAAACGTGGTAGCTTTTAATTTTACCGGCCCTTCATACCAGACCACTAAGTCGGTCTTAGTAATCCCCTCCTAAGTCCGAAACGGCGTGATTTCCTTCTTAGGGCTGGGAAACTTGGCCTTAGGAAACGTGAAGCTCAGATTCCCATGCATATGCCTGGCACGAAATACCGTCACGATCATGGCTAGTTTGGTTTCCAAAGGATCAAGATGATAAGGAGTGTTGGCTAGGAGTACATCAAACCAGCTCTGCGGTCTTGGCCAGCCAGGTCCAAGCTCTTCAGCATGCCAGTTGAAAATAACCTCGTCTTTGAGGAACCCTCAATTGAAACCGGTCAGAGAAAGAAGGCTTTCACTCTCTTGGGCAAAACTATTCCACAATTCTTTCACGGAGGAACGTAAGATTTTGTTATTTCATTAATCACTGACCCCTGCAAATTTAATACACAAGCAGAAGCCGCGAATATAGCGACGTTACGTCTTTGCGGTACCATTTTCAACGAAAAAATTTGTTTCGTGATTCACTTTCGTGTGGCAGGGTTGCCTAAAACACTTCGAGGCTAAAACTGACCTTATCTCAGATTTTGTTCGCTGGCGATGAAAGGTTTGCATGAAAATAGTTGTCCCGTGAATACATGTACCCTTCTGACCACTTAAGCACACGGTCCAGAGGAGTTACATTTGTACGCAAGAATTATCCTTCGTACATGTTACCTTGTAAGATACATAACCTCGTCATTTTGATCAATAAATTTGCCCAATGCAACCTTTGTGAATCCAATTTGAACAGCTTTCTTCTCGTTCCGTACGCTGTATTTCTCGATCTCGATCTTTGCGCCCGCTTAGTACGCCATCGTTCGCCATATTGAAATTTGCTATTAACCGCAGACCATTCTTCCGCGGTCGCCTAACACGTTGCCCGAAGGGCAACGGCGTTTTAATTGATATAGGTAACGCGAGTAACGCAAGTTCGCAGCAAATTATGTCGGTTGTCTTTCGCAAGGAACAGGGTCTGGAAGGGGGGGTCCTGATCCCGCATTCCCGCTCCTTTTTGAGGAGAATCCCGCATCCCGCGCTTTTTTCATCGCTATCCCGAATAAACGTTCTGGTCGAACTTCGCTCCTCTGGACCCTGCGCTTAAGCAGACTTAGTTCAGCTTAGGCTAAGTTTACTTAAGGCAGGGTTGGCGGGTGTGTAGTGCCACCCACATATTGCTGTTGTTGCAATTCAGGAGAGCTGCTGCCTCGCCCACTTTTTGCCACCCTGCAAGCGGAGGTTTCTTGGTCGACCTATGTTCCAGTGGACGAATAAGTAATCCCTGAAATCATCAGGGGTTTTTTATCTGTCGCTGTCAAGGGAATTGGAGGATTACCGTGTGGTACTAAATTTTTGCGGGTTCTAAATTTTGCGATTTTTGTGGTTTTTTGCACCATCTGCAAAAAAGAATTACCGCAAAAATTTATTCCACTGTCAAAATTGTATACAAACATCACCTTTAACATGTAATGTAAAATTTTGTTGGTGTCTCAGTTCCGTCTCAGTTTCGTTCAGAAAGAGAACAAAATTAGAAACAAAACATTCACAAATAAAATAACGAAATTGCAGTCGCTAACACTACAAGTATTTAGCTGCTAAAAGCTTTAAAGAAAAGGGTCGTCTGAAGCTCCTTAATGATTAACTGATTAATGTGTTTTACTTCTGCAGGTTGTTGACTTGTATTTTGACTGCATGTACTCAAAAACCGTGAATGTTATAATTCCAATAGAACGCGATTTCCTGAAAATGGCAAAAATTAATCTCCAGCAAGAAAAACCAGTTGTTCCCAATCGCAAAAATTAGTTCCCCCAAAACACAAAAAAAACTATCCAGTCGCAAAATTAAACTCCCGCCACAGGGTAAATTAAAAATACTGGTTTCTTACCTGCTGTCAACCGGTTTAAAGCTTTCTCATACTAAATCGCTGGAACATAGGCTTGCAGGGTAGTTCTCTGTGGGACTCGTCACCCAGTCCCCGTCTTCCCCAAAGAAAGTCGGCTGAGGTTTGTTTACCATATACCCAAAAAATCCGGACATTTCGGTTGGAATGTAAATTGGAAGACTAATTTCCGTTTCCCAAACGGAAAATTTCCGGAGAAAACGGGATTTTTTGAAAGGTAGTCCAAAATTCCCAACCGGGATTTCCAAACGGAAAATTGTGTGGTCCTGCTCCAATAGTCAAATTAGTTTCAGACTCTATAAATTATAATGAACTCCCTCAAATTGTACATGATAATCTCGAACGGAGTTTTCCATTCGAGAGGCTTTGCTTACCATTTACAAAAACCGTAGACCAACCGGTTTCCCCGCTATAGTCGCTATTAAAGTGATGGAGTCTTTGGTAAGCATTTTCATTCAAATAATCCTCACTTAACTTGCATAAACTAGTCTTGGTTTTTACATGTCTGTAAAGACCGTTAACTATCCATGGTGTGCTGCAATGTATATGTCGCAACGTGGAACACTGTAGAGATTTACTATATTAACCCATCTGATTAGCCTATGCACGGCTATTATAGCAATGGTAAAAGAATCGGGTATTCAATCCTGAAGTTTATTTCCATTTATTATCGCACATTCTTCAATTTATGCCGCATCATGCAGCATGATATAACCTTGGTTACATGATGGTGAATAACTAAGGCCAACTATCATCATCGTTGGTTTTTACGAAGCGTGTCATTTATTTTTCTCTTTAGGATTGCGCCTTTAACAAACCTGCCGACAACTCGGCCTTGAAAAGAGACTACAGAATTTCATTCTTCCTGTAATGCTGTAATCACTGGTATTTCGCCTTCAATGGAGTGAAATGTGGCAGTCCTCTCGCCTGTGCGCGCAAGAAAAACTGGTTCTGATGCTTCCACCGGATGAAACTCTGCGGCCCGTATTATGACTGAGAAAGTACCCTCACCCCAGCCGTGAAAAGCTCGAGGAAACTTACACGGGAGGACACTTATTCCTAAACTTTTTTTTTTGCTTTGAACGAAACAAAGTTTGATGTGAATTAGACGGGTGCTAGAGTAGTAAGACATGAGACTATTTTATCAAAGGCCTTGACTGAGGTCTTCTTGCTGAAAATACCGTTTCAGTACAACGGGGCCCCTACACCAGGAACCGTTTTTTCTCCTTGTACAGCGCATCCTCGGAGACCCAGGGGCAGCTAGTCGGGACGACGGGATTTTCATGGGCGAAAGTTTACAACAAGAGCGGGAGAGCCCCTGGGCACTTACTCTTACCGAACGAGTTCCAGAAGCGTTTGAAATCTCGCCTTCTGATTGGCCAGAAAAATATTTTTCTGGCCAATCAGCGAAGAGGAACAGCCGGGCGACTCTCATGTCTTCTTACACGAGGTTGTTTTCCTCATCGAACGCCGTAGTAGCGTGGCCCGTTCAACGGGAACATTTTTGAGGAGAGCTTCACAAAAAACAAATAAATAATAAATAAACGAAGTCGAGGAAATCGCAAACTATAACTTGGCCGCAAGAAAACAAATCTCACAGGGAATTTTTCACGGCGGACTTATCGAAGGTATCGCAAATTTTTAGAGCTAGCGACGTCCCCTTTCTCCAATGTAACTAATTATTTCTCCTTCTTCGTTGATCTTCGTCTGAAACTTTCCATCTCTGATGCACGGGCCACGCAACTATGTTGATCGAGCGTGTCATGTCACGTACTAGAGACATGACGCATCGACCGTTAAGCAGAAAATCGCCCAGATCGGCCTCCAAAAGTTCGGAAAAGCCATAAAAACCACAGGTAACCAAAGCGTAATATGAGAGTTTGTATGTAGCTGAAATTCGATCGAAAATAATCGGCGGTTTTCCGCCGAAAGTACATTAAAATCGAAATAAAGTTTAAAAAACCTTACCTGCTTTGTGTTTGCTGTGTTTTTATCGCTTTTCTGAGCTTCCGGAGGCCGTTTTGGGCGATTTTCTGCTTAACGGTCGATGCGACGGCATGTCACGTACTAAAGATCAGAGAGCTAAAGGGAATTCAAAATTGCCAACCGACACTAGAGGTCCCGATCAAAATACCCGCTAAAAATCGATTCAATCTAAAGTCAGCGCTTTAAAACCACAACACATTTCAAAAAGGATAAATCTTCTACCTTTCTATGTGATTCAATCGTCAATTAGTTTATCTCTCGAAGTACAGCCCTGCATTAAAAGCGAACTAACATTTCGAAATTGCCGCCATCACAGGCTTGTAAGGAAAAGAGGGTCAAAACTAACGGTCAAGCCTGGGACAAAGCGCCAAATTTCGCTCCACCAGGGGACGACTTGAGTGACTTCTATGTTGTCAAATGCCAAACTCACCCTCTCTCCGGTAAGTCAAGTTTTATACCTGAATGCGACCCGCGCGCGATTTCCCGCCGAAATTTGAGCGGTACAACACTTGATTTACCGGAGAGGGGGTGAGTTTGGCATTTGGCGACATAGAAGTCACTCATGTCGTCCCTTGGTGGAGCGAAATTTGGCGCTTTGTCCCAGGCGTGACCGTTAGTTTTGACTCTCTTTTCCTTACAAGCCTGTGATGGCGGCGATTTCGAAAAGTTAGTTCGTTTTTAATGCAGGGCTGTACTTCGAGAGATAAACTAATTGACGATTGAATCACATAGAAAGGTAGGAGATTTATCCTTTTTGAAATGTGTTGTGGTTTTAAAGCGCTGACTTTAGACTGAATCGATTTTTAGCGGGTATTTTGATCGGGACTTCGAGTGTCGGTTGGCAATTTTGAATTCCCGTTTTCCTACCTTTAGCTCTCTTTAGTACGTGACATGCCGTCGCATCGACCGTTAAGCAGAAAATCGCCCAAAACGGCCTCCGGAAGCTCAGAAAAGCGATAAAAACACAGCAAACACACAACAGGTAAGGTTTTTTAAACTTTATTTCGATTTTAATGTATTTTCGGCGGAAAACCGCCGATTATTTTCGATCGAATTTCAGCTCCATACAAACTCTCATATTACGCTTTGGTTACCTGTGTAAAAACGCAGCAAACACATAGCAGGTAATGTTTTTCAAACTGTATTTCCATTTTAATGCATTTTCAGCGGAAAACCGCCGATTACATTCGATCGAATTTCAGTTCCATACAAACACTCATATTACGCTTTGGTTAACTGTGGTTCCCACGCTCGAGCGACATAGTTGCGTGGCCCGTGCATCGGAGATTCCCGTGGAAAGTTTCAGACGTAGTTCAACGAACAAGGAGAAATAATTAGTAACATCGTTTACTCGAGTAGCTATTAGCCTCACGCAACACTTGAGAAAGGGGAAGTCGCTAGCTCTAAAAATTTACGATACCTTCGATAAGTCCGCCGTGAAAAGTTCCCTGTGAGTGTTTGTTTTCTTGCGGCCACATTATAGTTTGCGATTTCTTCGACTTCGTTTATTTAGTATTTATTTATTTTTTGTGAAGCTCTCCTCAAAAATGTTCCCGTTGAACGGGCCACGCTACTACGGCGTTCGATGAGGAAAACAACCTCGTGTAAGAAGACATGAGAGTCGCCCGGCTGTTCCTCTTCGCTGATTGGCCAGAAAAATATTTTTCTGGCCAATCAGAAGGCGGGATTTCAAACGCTTCTGGAACTCGTTCGGTAAGAGTAAGTGCCCAGGGGCTCTCCCGCTCTTGTTGTAAACTTTCGCCCATGAAAATCCCGTCGTCCCGACTAGCTGCCCCTGGGTCTCCGAGGATGTGTACAGCGAGAAACAAAATTTAAAGAAAACGTCGCGGAATTGAAATGATAGCCTTGCCCAACTTATTCCCGGCCTACGCAATGCAATGCCTTCGTTAGACACTGTAAATCTTTACCATTAATTTCTCGTGTAACAGCATCTGGAAGACATTGATTTTTCTAGTTCTTTAGCACTAGTCAATCGGTCTTCGGCCCAACTCCACTCCCCCACGAAGGGAACTGAAAAGTGAATTCGTGCGGAAGGACATGACCTGTCATTCTAAGCCAGGACTAAGAGCAGCAGAACAAACGGGAAAAAGGGAGATACTACATGTGCACTGTGCATGTGCACTGCCCTAACGATAATTGATAACTGCAGAAAAATTAAAGACCATACGACACATTTGCGTGTGAATATCTAATATAGTGTTCAACGTTCGTCCAAAGATTCACGGAACGAACAATATATATATCTATCTGCTTTTCAGATGAAACGCAGCTAACATTTTTCTGTGATAGTGATTAACTGATTTAGGGAGATTAGGTAAACCCGCGTTGTTATGCATTTCAAAATGCACATATATATTTTGCAATTCTCAGCTCTCTCTTTCTTATTGTCTAAAAATTTTTGTTATAGGTAGTATTCGATGACGATTGACAAAAATTACTGACAATCCCGTGCTTTAGCCGCTCTAAAGAAGCCAATATTTGATGTGATAACTCTGATAGACTGAGAGGTCCACACTCAAATCAGAACTTCAAAATTTGTCAGTGTTGGCTCAGCTTAAAAACTACTTGGTTAGATCGCTGTAATTTCTATCAGTAACAGGACTTTGAAAATATCTTGGAAAGGAACATCTTGGACACCTAAACAAAAGATCATGGTTTTCCTTAGGATTTGTGCACACTTAAAAGTGCTGCGCATTTTATTCAAAAGGCACTGAGAAATTAATTGCCTTACGTCGGGCAAATTCAGTAAGCAACTGATTTCACGCTTCACAATTTAATTATACAGATATTCTGTCAACTACCCATAACAGGGCACACACTTATAAACTAAATGCCACTGAGTACTACACTACTACACTGGTTGAAGTTGGCTTAGATAGAAAAGTATTCTTCTACCAGTAACAAGGATAAAAATATCTTGAAAGGAAAGCGTTGACGGCAGCTTAAAAAAGGGACAATCCGTTTTCTTAAACTGATGAACGCGCCGTGCAGACTCAAAAGAACAGAGTTCAAGGTAAGTTTGTTCAACAGCGGATATTTATCGCCTAGTATATCAACTAAACGCCAGCCAATATTTCAGTGATATCGATGTGGCAAGTCAATCATAATGAACTTATAAGTCACTTTATAAAATGAAGGGCATGATCAAAGAACCCTGGCAGTAGCTGAGGTAACTCAGGCTCGAAACTTCTTTACGTGAGATTTCTGTGAATCCAAGAAATTCGGCGATTTCTCTCTACCCTCTGTTTGGAAGGTAAGTACTGACCAACAGGAAAAAAACTAAGTTTAGTTTGTTGAGACTCTGCTTTGACAACATCTGACTTCTGCGTTGTTTTTATCTACATACATGCTGCTTTTGAAGCACACAACCTGCGCACCAATATGATGAAACCGAACCCAAAAACCTGTGTGCACGCTAAACTAAAAAGTTTCATTCCTCCGTTCGTTTCAGTTGCAAATACAGAAATCTGCCAGATTCACGAAGAACTGTACCACCCTCCAGCAGATAATGAGTTTCTTGGTGTTGTTAGTTGTGTGCACTGTCCCGCACTTTGTGTTTACTGCCAGCCAATCGGTAAGTTTTTAGCATCCTGCTAACATATCAACATTTTATCCATCCGGTTTAGACTTTATTTCACAAGGAACCAGCTCAACCCATACCCCCCAAGGAAGGACACCCGTAAGTGAGGGGGGCGCTTTTCGTATCTTACCGAGCTAAGACATGTGGTTTTAGTACCACTTAGGGTGTTTCAAAATCGGTCCGCAGATGTAGCATCTTGCAGCAACTTTTGGGACATCAGCTTTCTAAATGTTAAACAAGTAGAACTTGTTTCTTTAGATACCTTTCAAGGGACAAAATAAATCGAACTTGCCTAGTACCTTTTTCCACAAATACGCTTGTAACTTTTATAAGGAATTTGCTCTCCCCCCCCCACCCCTCTTCCCCCGAACACCCGACTCACACCCTACGATTCAGCACAACCTATACGATAGAAAACTCTCCTTTCAGTTGTTTTGTATGATCACATGTTTCAATATAAATCTTTCACAAGTCTGGGTCTCGTTGTCTTCGCATAGGTCAGTAATGCCAAGAAATATTGTGACTTCTTGCACGTATACAGCTATTTTTGTCTCTCGAGATCTGTGACACGAATTCAATATCAGTGGTGTCTTCAACATAGTAAAATAACTGGAAGGAGTTTTCAAGTTGGTCGGCCTCGCAGTACACGTAATAATTTTTCGAGTTAGTTGTCGATAAGCAGTCTGTATAGATTAGTTTTAAAATGAAACCTGATACTATTTTAACACTATTTAGCAAAACAAAACAACTTTCAAAAGCGCAACTACATAGCAACACAACGCACAATATTTCGTCCTACTTAGAGACTATGACTAAGGCCACTAAACTAGACAAAAAACATAAATTATGTCTCTTTTCTTCTCGTGTATTAGGGTAGCTGTACACCAGGGGTACCAGGAGTGCCTGGGGTCCCTGGACTCAACGGAAAAGATGGCTCCAAGGGAGACCAGGGCCCGGCAGGACCACCTGGAGATAAGGGAGCTATGGGTCCTGTGGGGCCTAAGGGTGAACAGGGCACCCAGGGAGTCAAAGGTGAGCAGGGAGCCAAGGTCATGCAGAAACACTGGAAACAGTGCGCGTGGAAAGCTCTTAATGATGGCAGGGACTATGGACTGATAAAGGTAAGAAATTGGACCAGAGGAAAGCAAGAAAAAATATTATTTCATCAGAAGAGCAACCTAGTGAATTTTATTTTCACCCTAGTCTTCAATTGCGATGTTTGATCAAGGGTAAAAGCGCTAACTTTATAATGCATCTAGTGTCTAAGTGAAGTGGCTTCATTCAACGACATCAGTCATCAGCGTTAATTGCGGATGGTTCAGAATCTTGTTTCATTGTTAAAAGCGATAAATTATTGGACAATGTTAGGTTAAAACCTAGTCAACGTTTTATTGAGCACGTAATTTATTTTGATTTCAGGAATGTGTCTTTAACAAGCTTGCAGATAACTCGGCTTTGAAAGTCGAGTTCAACGGTGATTACAGAATTTGTTGCTGCCTGGATTGCTGTAAGCGCTGGTATTTCACCTTCAATGGTAATGAATGTGGCAATCCAATGGCTATCGATGGTATTGCCCACATTGCTGCAAATCACGGTAAAACGGACACCAACATACACAGAACAACTCAGATTGGAGGATACTGTGAAGGAATCTCCAAAGGAAGCGTGCGAGTGGGCTTCAATGTCGGAGACTGCGTGGGGAAGAAATCTGGTTCTGATGCCTACACCGGATGGAACTCCGTGACCCGTATCATGATTGAGGAAGTCCCCCCACCCCAGCCGTGAAAAGGTCAAGGAAACTCACATGGGAGGACATTTGGTCCTATGCTCCTATTTGCTTTGTGGTTGCTAATTATTAAAATGAATAAAACAAAAGTATGTTTAAATATTGCCTAGGGCGGTGCTAGGGTAGCTGAGTGTAATAAACAAAGACTTTGGCTGATGCATGCCAGCAGTGATATTAAAGAGATTTTGATCTCTTAAACAGTCGCTGGTTGTTGACTTGGATGCCGGAAGTAATAAAGGGAAATTAATGTTGTTTCAGAGTGGTCAGATCGACTAATTGGCCGATGCCTTGAAAACAAAAAACGATTATAAACAAATCCTATACCTTGCCAAAAATCCCTACTCCAAAAATTCAGGCATATTGTCCATCAGATCTACTTGCTTGTCTTTATCGGTAAATTAAACGGACTTTTTCACCAGCTGATGATTTGAACTGTTTATACACTGGACAAAAAACTGTATCTGTTTTAGCCATGATTCCTATTCAAGGCTGATATCAAAGGGAGGATCCTATCGCTATGAAAAAATTTTTGTAACCATTTTGATAATTACCAAGACGTCAATTCTCTTGTAAGCGACCACACCTAATTAAGTCAACATTTGACAACGCATTTGCCCTGCATTTTTGGGGCGTCAAAATCACTCCCGCCTGTGATAGGTGACCTTTTAAATCAAACTTTTGCAAAGGTGGCCTGAAACGCTATACTTGAACGTTCTATTAAACTGAGGCGGTTTGGGGAGGATTTTGCCGGCCTAGTGATTGTGTTTTTATTCCTGTCCACTTGTACCCTGGCCAATCACAACGATGTGAAAAGCGAACTAGCTGACCAATCAAAACTGACTCGAAGTAAAAGGAGAAAACCAGTGCCAAGCGCAGGAAAAGGCGTGCTAGAAGCTTCTAATTGATCGAGAAAGTGACGCAGTTTTTAACCAATCCCAGAGTTCGGTAAAACAAAACCAAAGCTAGCGCAAGTTACTTTCGCCACTCAATATAAGAACCGTTCTAAAAGTTCTACGTCAATTGCTGGGCTCCTGGTTACGTTAACGATTTGCTACAATTTGCAAAACTTATTCTCTGCAGAGATACTGTAACCGAAATACAGCTTGAACACTGAGACTGCAGATGACCACGATTGAAAAGATTAGGAGTTGGGTTGAATTCTTGTGAAATCCACGTGATCACAATATCCTCAGCAGAAGAGCGATTGCCTATTCTAGAATTCCGGTATTCTAGGCGGGTTTTGGCCTTGGTTTGACCACTTGTGAGTCATGGCGTCAATGTGTTTCTCTTTGAGAAGTGTGTTGACAATAGCTTTGACTTTGGTTGTCGTAGAGAATACTCTAGGTTCAGAGAGAGGGATATAAAATTTCTTATTAGAAACTTGTTCGTTACCCTCTTTGATTTTGTCAAGAGTATCCATGACAACAGTGGTGGTCCCCTTGTCGGCTCGTTTAAGGTTAACTCGTTTGTTTGCGCGAAGGGTATTGAGCGTTTGTCTCTGCTTTGCTGTAAGGTTGTCTTTAGTGTCAGAAAAGACAACTGAAGCAATCTCGTGTTTAGTGCGTTCTAGATAACTTTCTAGTGCCACTGAGGGTTGTGGTGGTGGCTGCCAACTAGATTTGACATGGAACGCGTGAGGTTTGCTCTTTGAATTAGCAAATATATGTTTTAAACGCATAATGCGAGTAAATTTATTAAAGTCTCTAATTAGACTTTTAGTTGAGGCCAGTTTAGGAGGGATAGGAATATATTTGAGGCCTTTAGAGAGCAAAGCTTTATCGTTGTCAGTAAGGGCGATATTTGATAGATTTTTTTATGTATCTATCATTATTTGGTGTGTACTGAATCTTATGGGCTTTGCGTTTTAGTTGTCGCTTTTTGCTTTTGCTAATGAGTCGCGCAGGGGTGGCACCTGAATAAATTGCAACTCTTGTTTCATTTTCTCGTTTGGAAAATACATTCATTAGAGTTGTAAGCTCATCAAGTTTCGCTTTCAGGTTACAAAAGTTCATCATTCGGCTTCTGTGTACGGATGGCAGATTTCTGTCTGGCTGCGTTCCTGTTGACTGATCTGCTGGTGGCGGACTGGAGTCTCCTTTCTGCTTGCTCACGTTTGTTTTGGTCAGGAAAAAGGGCAGCGAGCTGGGCTTTTAGACTGGATATGGTCTCTGAATCTGCGTTGGCGTTTTTCTCCTGCTGTCTGATAAGGAGCTTAAGGAGGTCCTGTTCTGCGGTTTGGCAGATCTTGTTCATGGCAGCTGTGAACTCCGGGTCTGGTCTAACGTGTGGCCTGGGCCGGAACTGGAGACCGATCGGCCAGGAGCGTTTGCTGACGTGTTCTTTTAGAACAGACAGAGATTTCAGACTTTTGACGCGTCTGGTTTCAAGGGAAACAATTTTGTTCCTCAGCGCTCTGAAACCCTCTTCAGTCTTTTGACGTTTGGGGCAGGTGGCTGTTGAGAGGATGGGAAGTCTTCCTCTGAATCTGAAGTAGTCCGCAATCTATCTGGCTAACAGAATTAAACTTTTAGCCGCTAAAATTGTTTGTATTCTGCGATATCAGTTCATAAGAGTTTATCATCAGTTCTAAAGAGTTTTTTGCGAGTTTTCTTCGACCATCACTAAGCATTCTGCTGGTTGATCCGCACTTGCATACGCATTGGCGCCAAACAACGCGTAACGGAACAGAACTCTCTTGCTTTTAATTGGTCACTCAATTAACATGACGCGCACGCTGAACTATATAAACAGCAACTCTGTGATCATTTGGCCACACCAGCTCACACTCACTTGAGCACCAAAGCAACTGAAGAAGGAAACCACTCAGATTTCCGAAACCGGTCTTGCTATTTTGATAAGCATTCCTCTTATCAAGACGAAAACTATGGCCATACTCGCACTAAAAACTGAGAAATAAAACTCTCTCTTACACTTATACTGTCGCGTATAAGAGGGACAAATCGCTCAAAGACTCTCTAGTCAGAGCCATAATTCATTCCCTCAATTTGAACAACAGTAACGGAGTTATATACTGTAAGGAGGGTGACAATATTACAATCAAAAACTTAAAATTATGCTGGTAGGGTGAAAAACCGCCTAAAGCCCCAGTTCATTTCCGGTACTGACATGCTCACTAAGGCTCACACGGGTAACATCATAACTGCGATCAACTGGGAACCAAAACTGAGCAGTCACTCTTCGAACGTAAGTGGAAGGTGGTGCAAAAGGCCGTAATGTAACCCGGTTTCTATAGCTTGAAACACCTAAGAGTATTCCTACTCACCCCTGGAGGGGTTGTTAGTCCACCACGGGTTACCACCAGCAAGTTTCGCCGGTAGCCATTTATACACTTGGGTTTTGGTTGTTTGAAGACGATCAACGGTTACTTGTTTACCCGGTTAACGGTTAAAAGTTAATTTATTAAGGTTTCTGCATGTTAAGACGCCGTGGCCAAAAGTCAAATTGTAAAACGAAAATCACGGCTCAGCTCAGCCATTTTTTTCGTGATTGAACCTGTTATTGATAACTAAACAAAATAAATGTATGTATAGCAGGACATGCGCATAAAAATAACAATACGATCAATTGATCCAAGCCTTGTTCAGTGAAAGACAACTGATGAGAAGCAAATTATTTTCTTGTTTGAGGAAACAATACAGTACAACGGAAGACAATGTTCAGACCAACCTAACCTCGAACTTGCCTCAAACCACCGAACCGTCGATCAAGACAAGGTATTACATATTTCAAACGGGAACTTCATCACCTTAGTGATTTCACTTTTTAATGTTTTTTTTTTACCTCCCTTTTCTTGTTTTTTTCTTGTGTGTGTGTGTGTGGTTTTTTTTTTTTCATTTTTCCCTTCGCATGGTTGTCATAGATCCTTTCCCTTACTGGTATCTGAAGAGCTGCGCTTCTCGTTTTCTACATCGTTGTGAAATTGTTCTTTACTGCCTTCAACCGGTTACATTTGAAAAATTGAATTTAATTTCAGTATTTCAGTGCCAACCGCAGACAATATGAATTCTACTGAAATATGTTCAGCAACTATAACAAGCTAATTATTGTTTTTTTTAAATCAATTTATAATTAGATAGATTTTAAAGGTTTCCAGTTTATTAAAAATCTATTTAAAAATCGATTAAACTAAATAAGGACGACTCCAAACACGACCATGATCATTATTCTTGGGAAAGTTAAACAAAGCATCACATTGCAAGCGTGGACTGCCCCACCCCTACACGGTGTTGATTTCAAGCTTCGTTTACAACCTGAAATATACCCATACCCCTCGCTATCAGCATTGAACAGGAGAGGAGAAGAAGGCTTAAAGAGTGTGGAATAATTGGACAAACACACGCCATCTGAGAGCTGTTATATGATAGTGTAACAGTTGTGTATCTTTGGGCTCGATTTTGTGAGGAATCACAAGAATTATTGGTCAGGATTAGAGAGGCGAGATCAGAAGGTAAATTCATCTATGTCTACCATCTGCAAACTCTTTGCGAGGACGGTTTGCTAGTGCGATGAAAATAAGAGTAAAAAAAGTGCAATAAAATATCATATACAAATACAGGGATGTGTGCAGTGCTAACTGACAAAAGTCACGTCATACCGACATGAACAAGAACATCTCACTTAAGGTATCAAGGTACCCCAAAAGTAACCACTTTTTCTAGATGTTCCTGTCGTTTTCAGACAGAAAGTTTAAAAGCAAAAAGATTATATCTACGCAAAGCTATTGGCGGAAAGAGGTTCTGGCCACTGCATGTTAAGCGTCATTTTTCAACATATCTGAAATGTACATTAAATACATCGCGTGATGTACATGTAAGTCCGGCCTTGACGTTTTGACATGCGATTGATTGCGTGGCAGTTGTACCGTTCCCGCGATCTAGTGATCTCTAGAGATTCTGTTGTTTCGATTTCTTCCAGAAAGAAACGCAAAGATCCTGCTCGTTTGCATCTCTCGTTTGAGACTTCATGGAAAGAAAACTGGTTCCGATGCTTTTACCAGATAGAACCTCGTACTCTTTTCTTCCCTGGAAGAAAAGGAAGGGCAAAAATTGAACCAAGGGATATGCCCATCTATTTCCACCCTACTTAACGCAGCTTTTTTTCTTGGATACTATGTCCAAGCTAAACGCTCATCTCGTGTCACAACATCTAAAAGAGATTCCTTCGCCGGGTTCTTCGATCCTTACCTTTTGTAACTACACGGAACGCACGAATACAAGGTATGTCATTCAAGAGCAATTTGACAATCTTCGGCAGTTGACCTCAGTTACGTCAGGGAAAGCAGAGATTACGGAAGTCAGAAGGGTGAGCCCGTCCCACTCCCCTCCTCACACACACACCAACTCCACTCTCCCAAGGAAAAAAAAAAGTCTATCCGTGCAAATGGCCATGATCTTTCATTATCAGTAGACACATTATATCTGGCACATGTGAAATGCGACGTCTGAATCAAATGTCTAAGCTAAGTCGAATCTTCGACTGTTTCAGTCGCAGATTCGGCGAAAGTCGTATTTAATTCGAAACTGTCGAACTTAATTGATTCAAACGTCGCATTTCACATGCATTTAATTCTCGAATTAAATTCGGCACATGTGAAATGCGACGCTTGAACTTGGCCTAAGAGAATTAAGCAGAACAGTAGCAGAAAAGTCATAACGAGCTCCCTCAGGAATGTGAATCTGGAATTGGTGCATGTGCACTGCCGTAAGAATAATTGACAACTGCAGAAAACAAAATGACCCATACAAAATGTTTGCGTGTGAATACCTTGAAAACAATGATCAAGGTTTACCCAGCTATTCACTGAGCTGGCAATATATTTGTCTACTCTTCAAATGAAAGACAGCTAAAATTTGATGTGATTGCGATGAACTGAGGTGATAAACCGAGTTTTAATGCATGCAAGACGGTACATACGTATTTTGCAACTGTTAGCTCTTTCATTATAGTGTAAGACTTAAATTATAGGTGGTATTTAATAAAGATTGACAAAAATTACTAACACTGCCATGCTTTAGCCCCTCCATAGAATCCAATATTTGATATGATAACTCTAATAGATAACTCTAACAGACTGGGAGGCCCACGCTCAATTCAATAAGAATTTAAAAATAGCTGTCACCGTTCGTCCAGCCTAAAAACTACTTGGTTGGAACTCTTTGAGTTCTGGCAGTGAAAGCAATTCAAAACAATATTGGAAAGAAAACATTTTAGTCACCTAAACAAAAGATTACGGCTTTTTTTTCTGCTTAGGATCTGTGCAGACATGAAGGATGTGCAATGCAGTGTATTCAACAGGCACTGAGAAATTTATTGCCTCTCGTCTGGCAAATTTGGCAAGCAATTGATTTCAAGCCACACAATCCCTTCATACGGATACTGTGTCAACTTCCCATAAAAGGACGCACACTTATAAACTAAAAGCCATTGAGTAGCTACACCAGTTGAAGTTAGCTTAGAGAAAAAACCAGTTCCAGGATAAAAAGATCTTGAAAGGAAAGTATTGAAGGTAGCTAAAAAAGCCGGACAATCCAGCCGGACAATCCAGCTTCGTCGGATGAACATTCCGTACAGACTCGAAAGAGTTCAAAGTAAGTTTGTCCAGCAGCAAATATTTATCGCCTATTCAGCTGCAAGTTGGCCAATATTTCAGTGATAAGATAAGTCAATCGTACAGAGCTAATGGGCACTTATCAAATAAAAAGCATGATCAGAGTCCTTCATTAGCTGTGTTAACTCATCCTCAAAGCCTCTTTGCATGAGAATTCCGTGAATCCAAGAAATCCCCTTTTTTTCTCTGCTCTCTTTGGAAAGAAAGTACTGACGCAGCAGAAAGGAAACTAAGGTTAGTTTGTTTTAAGATTAACGAGTCTGTGATTTGGCGACATCTGAGTTCTGAGTATTTTTCTCTACATGTATGCTGCTTCTCATGCACACCAATATGATGAAACCGACACCAACATTTGTGTGCACGCTAAATTAGAAAGTTTCATTTTCCTTTTGTTTCAGTTTCAACTACGGAAAACTTCCAGAGTCAAGACTGGGACTAAACTAAGCTCGAGTAGATAATAAGTTTCTTGGTGTTGTTAGTTGTGTGCACTATTCCGCAGTTTGTGTTTACTGCCGGCCAGTCGGTAAGTTTTTAGCATTCTAGTAGCATATCGACATTATATCCATCCGGTTTAGACTTTATTTCACTATAAACCAGCTGAACCCACCCCCCTGCCGGGAAGAACATGTACACTCGTAAGTGAGGGGGCGCTTTTCGTATCTTACAGGGCTGAAAATGCGGTTTTATTACCACTTAGGGTTGTTAAAAATGTCCACAGAGGTAGCTTATTAAGTGTAAGTTTCACAAGTAGAACTTGTTTCTTTAGATATCTTTTAGGGGTCAAAATAAATCAAACTTGCCTTGTACCTTTTCTCACAAACACCCTTGTAACTTTTATAAGCAATTCATCCCCCCCCCCTCCCCCCTCTCCAACCCCAGACCAACACCTAGCAATTCAGCACGTTATCTCTACAAAAAACAAATAAAACTTATACGATAGGAAACTTTCCTTCCAGGTTTTTATGATCATTTAAGTCTCGATACAAATCTCTCACAAGCCTGGGTGTCGATATCTTTGCACACGTCAGTAATGCCAAGAAATAGTGTGACTTGTTGCACGTATGCAGATACTTTTGTCTCTCGAGATCTGTGACACGAATTCAATATCAATGGGGACTTCAGTGTAGTGAAATAATTGGTCGCAGTCCTCAAGTTGGTCGGCCTCGTAGTGCCCGTAACAATTTTAAACCTCGAATAAGTTGACAGTAGGCTGTCTGTGTTTTACTGGATTTGTTGTTAAACTAAAACTAAAACTATTTGATCATTATTTAACCAAGAACAAACAACTTTGAAAAGTCCAGCTATACAGCGCAACAGAACACGAAATATTGCCTACTATTTAGAAACTATGTCCAAGGTCCTTTAATGACATCAAACGTATTATATGTCCCTTTTCTCTTGATGCATTAGGTCAGTTGCGCACCAGGTGTACCAGGAGCTCCTGGGGTCCCTGGGCTCAATGGAAAAGATGGATCCAAGGGAGACCAAGGCGCGGCAGGATTAACTGGAAACAGTGCGCATGGAAAGCTCTTAATGATGGCAGGGATTATGGAGTGATAAAGGTAAGAAAATGGATCAGAAGAAAAGAAGAAGAAATATTGTTTCAACACACGAACAACCTAGTTTATGTTGTTTTCAAAATATCCTGGTCTTCAACCGCAATGTTTGACTAAAGGTGGCTATTATTTTTTAATGTATTTCAAATATCAAATTTAAAAAAACAAATAAATCAATGTATATTGCGCATTTCAGTGTCCAAGTGAAGTCTTCATTCAACTATATATCAGTCATCAGCGTTAATGGCATCGTCGGAGACCCAGGGACAGATAGTCGGGGCGAGAGGCAGATAAAACGGGCGAAATAGGTGCAAACTGAAGCCTGGTGCGAGCGAAAGTTTACACTACGGGCGGGAACAGCCCCTGAGAGGATACCTTTAACGGAGTAGTTCAAGAGCCCATTTGCGTTCTTGCTTCTGATTGAGCACAAATTTTATGGCATTGTATTTTTTGTGCCCAATCAGCGATCAGCTTATCTCACCGTTCCTTTCGTGACGTCTTATACAGAGTATAAGTTTGTTAAATCTTGTACCTATAGTTGTCACTTGTGCGTACTGAAATCAACTTTTTGTTTCGCTCGTTCGATAGGCCTACCATCGAAGAAAGTTTTTAATAGTAATATGCGAACCCAGAAAGTCGAGAAATCGAGAAATTTGGCAGGGGTAATCAAGGAAAAAGAAAACAACAAGTACGAAAATCAGATTGAGGTATTGTGAAAAGGTCACACCTTAGGTGTGAACTTTTTGAAGCGTGCAGTTAGGATTTACGTGTGATTCACAACATGTCTTTGCGTTTGCTTCAAACGGCACGCTTCAATATGGTCATAGCGGATGGTTCAGAAACTTCATTGTTGAAAGCGATAAATTATTGGGCAATGTTAGGCTAAAACCTAATCAACTTAGAGTTTTATTGATCACGTAGTTTGTTTTGGTTTTAGGAGTGCGTCTTTAACAAACTTGCAGATAACTCAGCTTTAAAAGTCGAGTTCAACGGTGATTACAGGATTTGTTGCTGCCTGGATTGCTGTAAGCGCTGGTATTTCACCTTCAACGGTAATGAATGTGGCAATCCAATGGCCATTGATGGTATTGCCCACATTGCCTCAAATCACGGTAAATTAGACACCAACATACACAGAACAACTCAGATTGGAGGATACTGTGAAGGAATCCCCAAAGGTAACGTTCGAGTCGGCTTCAATGTCGGAGACTGCGTGGGGAAGAAATCTGGTTCTGATGCTTACACCGGATGGAACTCTGTGACCCGTATCATGGTTGAGGAAGTTCCCCCACCCCAGCCATGGAGAGCTCGAGGAAACCCACGCAGGCGGACATTTGGTTTTAAGCTTCTATTTGCTTTGTGGCTGCTAATCATTATCATACATAAAAACAAAACAATTGTTTAAATCTCGATGTAAATTAAGTCGGCGATAGTGTAAGAAATAAATACTTTGATTTATACTTACAAACAGTGTTAATAAAAATATTTTGATCTCTTGGGCAGTAACTGGTTGTTTAGTTCGACGCCGAAAGTAACAAAGGGAAATTTGTTTAATGTTTAGTTCAACTAATCGGCCGATGCCTTGGAAAAACTATAATTGACAATTATTCTACAAGGGCGAGCTGAATTACCAAATCATAACTAACGGGCCCAGTTGGTTATAACCATCTGATATACAGCAAGCCGGAGTAGGATAATTGTTTTATTAAAAACTCAACCGCGAATTGTTATAAAATCAAGAAATGGAGAAAAGCGATAAAAGGGAACAAGAATCGATCACATGACTGAGGATATTGGATTTCTAGCATTTTGATTGGCTCATCGGAGATAGATTATCAATTCATAACCCTGCTGTGATCAAATATGGTCAATGAACACACTCGTAAGAGACCACCCAAACACCCTCCACCCATACAAGTCAATACTTGACAATACATTTGCACTACACTTTTGGATCTCAAAATGACGCCTGTGATATAGGCGACCTTTAAAATCAAAGGTTCGTAAAGGCGACCTGAAACCCTACACTTGAACGTTCTATTAAAATGGGGTGGTTTGGACGAGGACTTGTTAGCCTAGCGATTGTGTGATTTAATTCTTGGCTTCTTGTACCCTGGCCAATCACAACAGGTGTGAAAATCATAATAACTCACCAATCAAAACTGACTCGACGCAAAAGGAGACAACCAATGCGAAGGGAAAAATGAAATTTACAAAAGTAGAGCGTGGTAAACGAAATCATTAAAAAGTTTAATCACTAAGCTGATGAAGCTCCTGTTTCAAATATGTAATATATGAATAGGTTCCTTGTCTTGATCGACGGGTCGCTGGTTTGAGGCAAGTTCGAGGTTAGGTTGGTCTGAACATTGTCTTGCGCATCCTGCGTGCTGTGTATTGTTGTTTCCTCAAAAAAGAAAATTTGCTCCTTATCATGTGTCTTTCACTAAACAGGGCTCGGATCAATTGAATTACGTAATATATAGATTTAGCCAAGCCTAAAAGCGGAGCCCCCCTTTTTGTTTTGTCTGTTTTTTGCTTTTGTTTTTTTGTTTTGTTTTTGCTGGCAGTTATTAATTTGTGAAAATACTCTCATCCAAGTCGTTTTATAAAAAAAAAAAACAAAGAAAAAAGAAAGAAAAAAATTCTTGCTCCCGCTCAGTGTTGAACCCGGCTCGTCGGCGTGAGATGCCGCTAACTAGTCCACTAGGCCATGGGCGTTTAACACTGTTTGCGTAGTTAATTTTAATACTTATTTCTTTCTTCGTGACAAGCTGCCTATCAGCATGAAAATGCTGGTGTTTTTCCTGGCAAAATGTGTTGGCAAAATGTGTTCGAAACGCCGTAAAAACCATGGTTGTGGACAGAAAAAACCAAAAAGCACTAGCTCTGCTATATTTGGCGTCGAAACTGCTGCGAAAAGCTGCGAACTCAAGCGGTGTGCCGACCGAGTTTGAACAGAACCGACGAGGCAAATTTGAACTTTTTGCCTGAACTTTATCGCCGAATTTCTTTCGCCTAGATTGAACTTTTCCCCTTCCACCAAAAAGACAACTGAGTGTTCTTTTGAACTTTTTTTTCCACTAACAAATTTGTTTTTGACTTTTGTTGTCTTTGCTTGTTTTGCTACAACGCGGGTCAACATGCGATTTCGCGCCGAAAACACACGGGATTCAGCACAGGATTCTATCCAGTGTAGGAAGTGTATTGGTATCCCTGTGGTGCGGACGGACGGACGTACGGACGGACGGATGTACGGACGGACGGTCACGTGACTACTACGTCACTACCAAAATTTTTTGGCTTGATAGATAACCAAATTTCCTTAGCAATGGAGCTCCGCTGACGCGCTAGCGCGCTGGCTCCGCTATTAACATACTGTTATCTTTACGTGCATTTTCTGCTTTAAATGTATTTATTTTGTTTAGTTATCAATAAGGGACTCAATTACGAGAGAAAAAAGGCTGAGCTAAGCTATGATTTTCGTTACGTTTTGCAATTTGACTTTTAACCCAGGGGTTGGCTTTGATCGTCTTCGAACAACCGGGCCCAAGTGTGCATATGGGTACCAGCGAAAATTGTTGGGGGTAGCCCATAGTGGACTAGCAACCTTTCCAGGGGTCGGTAATAATACTCCTAGCTGCTTCAAGCTATAAAAACCGAGATATACTTCGGCCATTTGCATCACCTTCCTCCCACGTTCGAAGTGTGACTGTTTTTTGGTTGCTGGTTCGCGATTTTGATGTTACCCGTCTGAGTCGTGTTGAGCTTTTCAGTAACCGGAAATGTAGTGGGGCTTTAGGTGGTTTTCTCCTTTCAGCATGTTATACGTTTTTGGCTCAATCACATCATCCCCAGCCGTCATTTTTAAAAAAGAGAAAAAGAGAAATAGAAAGAGAACAAATCAGGCGACCCAAAACGGAAGGCAAAACAATAGCTAAAGAATCAGCTTCCCATAAAACAAGAATAACAACAAAAGCTTATCATCCTCTTATGCTGTAACGCGAAAATAGCACCACGTAGTTTGCAAACAGCTTTCATGTTGTAGCGCGAAAAAAAAAGGGAATGTGCTGATTAGAGTAAAAATTGATGGTAACGTTGATTTCACAAGAAGTTGACCTACCTAATTAAAGGAGATTTCCGGCCGACTGGTTCAATCTTAATCATTTCAATCGTGGTCATCGCTAGTTCAATTACAGTCTTTCTGTGTATTATTTCTGCAAAGTGAAGCCAGTAGCGGAAAAATACAGCTTTAAGCTATAAGGGTAGGTTTTAAAAAGGAAATTGTTCTCTTAAAATGGAGCATTTACAACGGTTTTCATATTAAGTGAAAGTAATTTGCACTAGCTTTGGGTTTGTTTTTCCGAACTCTGGGATTGTTTAAAAAACTGCGTCACTTCCTCGATCAAATAGAAGCTGCTCGCTGCTCGCATGCCTTTTGATATACATAGATCCTTTCCCTCACCATTCCTACACCATTTAAATGTGTTCTTCACTGATTTCAGCCAGTTAAATTAGATATACTTAATTTCATTTCAGTATCTCAGAGCCAACCGTAGACAATATGAATAAAAATACGTCCTGTAAACCAAAAGTACCTAATTTTTGTTGGCCTTAATCTTAATTTCATTTAACGTAATTTACTTAATTTAACTACACAGATTGTAAAAATAAATCAATAAATATCTGCGTCATACGGCCAGTTTATACAGAACCAATTAAATGTTATTTCTACAAGGAACTTTAAAGTTCCTTGTAGAAATAAACTGCCTGAAAAGAAAAGAAAAATAAATCGATTTAAAGTATAAAACATATGAAAGATATTAATATCTAAAATATATTAACGTAGAACTCCTGTTATAAAACCTATGATATACATTACACACTGAAAGAAAAAGCATATTCAAAGGTCTATAAAAATTTATCCTCATTCAAGTTAACCTTAGCGATATAAAATTCATTAACCTTTTTCCTAAACAAGGATACTTGATCTTACTCAATTAACATTATAATTATAAAGGTTTTAATTCTTTCCAGCTATTAAATGCTTATTTAATGCTTTTCAGCTTATTTAAAAAAATTACATAACTTAAACTAAATAAGGACGACCGAAAACTTCAACCCTGGGTATTAATCTTGGGATACTTATAAAGCCTCACACCTCAAGCGTGGACGCCCCCCCCCCCCCCACCCCAACGTAGTGTTGATTTCAAGCTTCATTTATGACCTGAAATAAATCCATAACGATCGCTGTCAACATTAAACAGGGGAGGGGTGCAAAGAGTGTGAAAACATTTGATAACGAGCTTCTCCTGGGTGTTATTTTATGACAGTGTTACAATTTTGTATTTTTGGGAGCCATTTTGTAAAGAATCCTAAAAATTATATGCCAGGATTAGAGAGGCTAGTGGAGAGACGAGACCATAAGTTATTTAAATCTACATCTGTAACTAGCCAAATCGTTTGCCAGGACGCTTCGCAAATGCGATAGAAATGAAAGAATAAAAAGTCAATGGGATGAAATAATTCAAATACAGGAGTGTGTACAGTGCTAACTGACAAAAGTTACCTCCGACCGACCTGGACAAGAACAGCAAAGAACGGGATAGTTTGGAAAGAAATGACAATGGGTTACGTCCTAGCTGCATTGGATAAAAAAGAAAGCTTTTAAATTTTTGTTATAAACATGTGCCATTTTAATTTTCCTACTTTCTAATTAATAAGCCGGTTGCAATGGAACGTGCGCTTTTTTAAGTCTGGAAATGCTTTTCACTCAGCGCCAGAAATACTAAAATAAATCATTTATAGAATCTAAAAATACTCGTCAGTTCAGTGAAGGCATTTCAGCGTCAAACTATTTCGAAACCTTTGAGTTTCTTCTGATACTGAAAGACTTATATAACTTTCAGAGGCTTTAAAGGAAGCGGAAAAACGAAACCACGGTTTATGAGGGAGGCCATTGGTCATTGTTTCAGTCGAATTGTTACAAAAGGGTGTCAGTGGAACAATTCACCTTTGTTGTGTAAAAACCTAAGTGCAGGTTGCATTTGGTATGTTTTTTGTCTACCTAACAAACTGCCATCCAAAATATATTTTTGCATGACGCTATTTTTGTAACGGTTTATTGTGTTTCGTCTTTGTAGAAAGGCTTAGTCCAGTCTGCAGAGGAACTTCACTCAATTCCAGTGAAAATGGGAATCATGCTCATTTGGCTTGTCGCGAGTATGATTCCTCAATCTGTACTTTCTGCCAGCATACAGTCGGTAAGTTTTTACCTTCACACCACAGTCATTCGGCTCAATGTTTAGCTACTTTTAAACATGTCTTCCCCAGAATTTGTAATGCTCATCCCAAAGCTCGTTTCTTTGAATCCAGGTACACTCAAAAGACTTTCCACCTACAACATTAGCCAGAAAGAACTTAAACGACCTAGTAACGGCATACTATTCATCGATTTCAGTGTTCATAAGAATTTAACGCTGATTTTATTCTAAGCACCCAGTAAAAATAAGTGTCCACAAATTTTAAATCAAACTTAAGATGCAATGGAAAATGGAAAATTGCCCTCTGACTTGAAACTAACCCCAGTTCCCCGTTAGTATATGTTAGTATTGTTGTATGTAACGTACGTCAGTGAATAGTGTTATACACTGAAATGACCATAACATAAAATTGTAATGTAAACTCTAAAATCTGTATTGTGAATGATTGTTAATAATGTTTTTTTCTTTTTTGTTATTAAAAAAGGTAAGTATAAGGACCTCTGGCGCTATGAACGTTTGACGCTTTTGTTGCCGAGGAAGAGGAGGAAGGAGGAGGAGTGGTTTAAGCAGCGACTTCAGTCGATGTGATGACAAATAAAATACATAAAGAAAAGATAATTTTTGTACCAAAGGATATAGTGTCCCATCAAGCGGAAGTAGCAATACTCCCATTTGCTGCATGCTACAGAAACCGGGATAAGCTCAGCCGTGTGGGCCTCCTTGGTTCGTGTACGATTTAACGTGTACCTTTATAATCATTAGGTAAAGCAAAAGTGTGTAACCTTTCGAGTAGAGATCCCGTCCTCACAGGTTGCGAATTGTCCAATAAGCGGGGTGCCAGGACTTCCAGGAATACCGGGGCTCAATGGACGAGATGGGACCAAGGGAGACCAAGGACCACCCGGGCCGCCTGGACCACCCGGAGAACAGGGACCTCCGGGGGCCAGTGGTGAACAGACCACCCAGGCCATGCAGAAAAACTGGAAACAATGCGCGTGGAGAAAGGGTGATGGCAGAGACACAGGATTAATAAGGGTCAGAAAATAGAAATAATTAATAACAAATCAATACTATATGTATTGTAATTTTATCATAAAATGGTGGAAAACGCATCTGAAGTCATTAAATATTTTGAATTTCAGGATTGCGTCTTTATCAAGCTATCCGATGACACAGCTTTAAAAGCAGAGTTTAACGGTGATCTCCGAATTGCTTACTGCCTGGATTGCTGCAAGCGCTGGTATTTTACCTTCAACGGTGTAGAATGTCGCAAACCCATGCCCATTCATGGTCTCGTCAACATTTATAAGAACCATAAGAACACAGACACCAACGTACATAGAACAACTCAGATTGGAGGATATTGTGAGGGAATCCCAAAAGGAACCGTCCGAGTGGGCTTCAATGTCGGAGACTGCGTGGGGGAAGAAATCTGGTTCTGATGCCTACACCGGATGGAACTCCGTGACCCGTATCATGAGTGAGGAAGTCCCCCCACCACAGCCGTGAAAAGCTCAAGGAAACTCACATGGGAGGATATTTGGTCTTATGCTCCTATTTGCTTTGCGGCTGCTAATTATTAAAATGAATAAAACAAAAGTATGTTTAAATATTGTTGGAGACTGCGTGGGGAAGAAATCTGGTTCTGATGCTTACACCGGATGGAACTCCGTGACCCGTATCGTGATTGAGGAAGTCCCCCCACCGCAGTCGTAAGGAGCTCAATGAAACATATGGGAGGACACTTCTATTTTGCTTTTCGTTCCGGCAATAAGTATAAAGAGCAAGTATTTGTTGCTTCATGTGAGAAACTGCTTTTTTTTTTTCGCTGCAACAATAAGTTAAACGTGGACAATTTTAGCTGCTTTATGATCGACGCTTCTTTTTCGCTTTTTGTTTCAACAAAATGTATGTAATATATAGATTTAGCCAAGCCTAAAGGCGGAGCCGCCAAGGAATAAATTGGTGTTCGTTTCTCAAAAATAGTCCTGAAACTTTTCGGTCTGAAATATATTTTGGGGCTTTTTTGGGCTCGTTCGCTTCCGAAAAGTGTTTCTCAAAAAGCCCGAAAGTGTTCCGAATTGTCCTCCTATACTTTGGGGATCTGTTCTGTAAAACCAAGCTCGAAAGGTCATTCTAGAGGATGAGCACAGCTTGATTTTTTTTTCGGGCATCAAACTGAACACATATTTTACTCACGAGCCGTCTTGCTTGGTTTTTGTAATGTTTCCATATCCTGTCATTAACTGTCAAGGCTTGTCAAATCTCCTTGGATTATTGACTGTTCGCTTGAATGAACTTGAAACGGCGCTCATTTGCAACAAAATTTAAATGGGTTATTTTCATCGCGTTCGGATGTTAACAAATAACATGAACTGCCACTATAAGTCTGGTCAAAAATTTATACAGGCATTTCACCGGCATTTTACTGGGATTATCCGAAAGAAAGGATTTTGGGAGCTTCGAAGCACTTGTACTAAACTTATCGAAGGAATGTCGCGTACGCTTTTATAGCAGCCGAGAAAAAATTCGAGCGCTTTAAAAAACACTCATTACTTACCGGATAAAATAGCTTTAAACTCAAAACTGCTTCGCTTATAGTTACTTAAGTAACCCTTATATTTCGTTCTCTAACTTAAGACCATCGAGATTGAAAACAGGCAAACACCAAACATGCTTAACTCTATGGCATAAGTTTTGCGGCTGCAAATTGTTTGAAATTTGAGCGCTTTTAGAAATGTACAGAATTGTTTTGGGAAGCTTTTCGGATATAATAGGTTTAAACCGACAACTGCTTCGCTTATAGTTTTTTAAACAACTGTTATATTTCGTTCTCTAACTTAGTAGAGACAATGAAGATTCAAAACAAACAAACACCAAACACGCTTTAAATTATGCCGGCATAAGTTTATATAAAGTTACCCGCTTTGAGGAACGCACAAAACTGTTTTCGGAAGCTTTTGGAATAAAATAGCTTTAACCCGACAACTACTTCGCTTAAAAGGTTATTACTATTGAACACTTCTAGGACAAGAAAATCGACAGTTGCACAAAGAGATGCACCCGAAAGTCAAAATTGAAAGCAATTATTCGTCGTAATCTCACTGAAGTGATGCTTGTGCAGCTACTCAGCTAGTTGTCTTGCGACTGTGCTTAGACTTACTAAATTATTTTTGAATTTTTGAAAATTATTTTTGAAAAACGTTTATTCGAAAACCCGTAAGTTTATACTTAAATGCAATTCGCGTTACACTTCCAAAATCGTGGATCGGTCCACTCGAGTGAAATTGGCTGTGCAGGGCAAAATATTTAAGACTACATCTGTCACAAATCTGAGCGCGTTTTCTAATAATTTTTTAAAGTCAAAATTAAATGACACATTTCTAATGACATAAATTGAATTCCCATTTCAAAACGTAATTTCTGTGACCGTAATAGTCAAAATCATGTACCTTAGACCCTTTAAAAACTTCACTTACTCGGTTATGTTTCAGAACAGGGCAAGCTCTCCGCCGTGAAGAAAACAAAGCGATCAAGTCCTTTGAAGGCAGCTTTTGTAACTTGAACTTTTCGCCTTCTACCAGTATTCTTTTGAACTTTTTCTTTCCATTTATATATATTAGTTGTTTTTGTTTTGTCAAGTACTTCAGTATTCTCGTACAATTGTTTTGCTAAAGAAGCTTAAAGACCCATTGGCACTTACCATGATGCATTGCGCATTGTTTATTTTGATTCGACCGGACATGGGCCGCGATCTCTCGAGAGGAAAAATTACAGCCTCTCACCTCCAGGAAGAAATGAACACTGAGTTTGAAATGTCGGTCGTAAGTAGTTTTTTTAGTCTCAACGAGCAGCCTTGTCAGATATCAAAAGCCCGTCAAATACTTTTGCGGACTTTGTTTTGGGCCGCTCAACCCGCCTTCGTGTAGCAGTCGCCGAGGACATTTTCCTCGCCTCCAAAAGTCCCATTTAAACGAAAAATAATAACGCCGGAAAATTGTTCCTACTTTCACCGAAAGTCTGAGATCGATGCGAACGAAATTGAAACCTCCAGCCGTGAAGTTTTCTGTATAAAAAACACACTTCCAGTGGGCTCTTTTCCGTCCGTTGCATCTAATTTGCATCGGGCATAATTTCAAATGAGCACCGCCGGCGGACGCTGTTTTTAGCCACTTTCGAAACTCACATCGAAAAAATTTTGACGGCCAGAGACGCGGAAACCTCCTTCAACTTTCGCCGAAAGTTTTATTTCAATGCAGAACAAAACGAAGCCGCCAGCGAGCCGAGAAGTTTTGTACTTCATCTATATTTTGCCGTGCAGACAATGCTTTGTTCTGGTCGATTGGTCACGTATCGATGTTGAAAAACTCACCTCACAGTGAACGCGTACACTGAAAAGAGATAACAAAACGATTCGAGAATAATTTGTAAAATACAGGGGCACTTATAGGCGATCTAATAGACTTATTTCATTTACATGAAAGACCGAATTTGTGAGCCACACCCGAAGGTTGCAGTTTCTTGCCGGCCTACCCTCGAACCTTTGGCTGCATCGCTCCACGGAAAAGTTCCAATCGCGACCAAAAATGGCTTCTACCACATCACAACGCGAAATATCACGTAGAATATATGGTATATATTTCTTTGTACTTCACAGGAGAGCGAATATTGCGCGATGGAACCAGATTACTTTGGATCTTTCAAACAGTCGCGATGGCTGAGTATTTTCGTGGTCCACGAAATTCAATTACGACCACGTTGCATTACGGAAAGTGCCAATGGGTCTTTAAAGAAGCCTCTTTTTCAAAAGCGACGATGGTCATGCGATTTCCCGCCAAGAAAAACGCCGGTTGCCCAAAAGCACCGCGCGATTTCCCGCCAAGAAAAGATGGCATTCTCTACCCCCCCGTCGGGTTGTCTTGAGACTCCCCTCCCCCTCCCGCAGAGTCTGTGCGGACGGACGGACGGACGGACGGTCACGTGACTATTACGTCACAACCAAAATTTCTCGGATCGATAGGTTACCAAATTTGCTTAGCAATGGAGCTCCGCTGGCGGGCTTTGCCCGCCAGCTCCGCTATAATTTTAGTAGCTTTATGTGCGAATCAAAATAAAGATGGGTGCTAATGCAGTAGATCAAACCAGGGATATATACTTGTAAAAAATGTTTCAAAAAGGTGTTGACAAGGTATAGATTCTTCTCGTTTGATGTAAAGTTGGACCGATCACTCTGATCCTTTGACTTTTTCAAAGATTTATTCTGTAAATTTTTACCCAAGTCGGTGTAAATCCGCATTCTAGTAATTTGTTGAATTTGTCTTTATCAGAACCTTCTTTAATCAGTGTTTGCAAGCATACATCCCCATGTTTATTCACTTGTTATACTAGCACCAACCTAATACACATCAAGCTAATAATATGTTTTATTCACGATAATGACTTAAGCTTAAACTCAATGTCCTCCCGTGTGAGTTGACTTGAACTCTTACTGGGGTGGGGGGACTTCCTCAATCATGTTACGGGTCACGGAGTTATATCCGGTGTAAAGCATTAGCATTCCCTAAACCAGCGCAGTTTCCAACATCGATTCCCTCTCGAACGGTTCCTTTGGCGACTCCTTCACAGTGTCCTCCAATCTGAGTCGTTCCGTGTAGGTTGTAGTCCTTTTGCGGTGGTTCACGTGAATGTGAGCAATACCATCAATGGCGAGAGGCTTGCAACACTCCGTTCCCTTGAAGGTAAAAACCAACGCTTACAGCGAGTCAGGCAGAACGAAATTCTATAGTTACCATTGAACACAATCCTGAAGTTAAACGAATAGAACTCGATTGATTGATTGATTGATTGATTGATGGATGGATGGATGGATGGATGGATGGATGGATGGATGGATGGATGGATGGATGGATGGATGGATGGGCTTCCCTTACTAAGTTAGGTTAAAGTAAATTTAAATCAATTGTTATTACCTTTATCAGTCCGTTGTCCCTGTCATCATTGAGGTTTCTTCATGCGCACTGTTTCCAGTTTTTCTGCATGGCTTGGGGTCCCTGCTCACCCTTAGTTCCCTGGGCTCCTTTGGGTCCCTCACGCCCTTTAGGTCCCATTTTACCAAGTGGTCCTGCTAAGGCCTTGGTTTCCTCTAAGGCCTTGCGTGCCTTGTTTACCTTTAGGCCCCACGGGACCCATAGCTCCCTTATCAACAGGTGGTCCTGCTGGACCTTGGCCTCCCTTGGCCCCATCTGGTCCGTTGAGCCCAGGGACACCAGGCACTCCCGGAACGCCACTGGACGAGCTACATATGACTGGAGGGCACTGGGTCTTCACCTAATGATGACAAAAGATAAACTACAGTTACTTTCACAAAAAGATATTTTCATCCAATCAATGCAGTTGAAATTAAAGTAAGTTTAAATCAATTGTTATTACCTTTATCAGTCCGTTGTCCCTGTCATCATTGAGGTTTCTCCACGCGTACTGTTTCCAGTTTTTCTGCATGGTTTGGGCTCCCTGCTCACCCTTAGTTGCCTGGGCTCCTTTGGGTCCCTCACGCCCCTTAGGTCCCATTTTACCAGGTGGTCCTGCCTTGGTTTCCTCTAAGGCCTTGCTTGCCCTGTTTACCTTTAGCCCCCACGGGACCCATAGCTCCCTTATCAACAGGTGGTCCTGCTGGACCGCCCCTTCTCGTCCGTTTAGCCCAGGGACACCAGGCACTCCCGGAACGCCACTGGATGAGCCACATATGACTGGAGGGCACTGGGTCTTCACCTAATGATGACGAAAGATAAACTACAGTTTTCTTTCGCAAAACGATATTTTCATCCAATCAATGAAGTTGAAATCCGTACCTTGTGGATAAAATCCAGCAATGTGTAGTAAACTGGGTTTTACACGTAACTTTGGCTTTTATTAATATATATTATTTCTGTATTGATTTAAAAAGTACCGCGTGGCATCAGAAAAATCAGTTGATCAATGCTCTTGCAAAACTGAAATTGTTTTTCACAAAAAGATTTGTCAAAGAATTTTTTTGTAAATTACAAATTGAAATCATTAAGTGAATTATATATATATATATATATATATATATATATATATATATATATATATATATATATATATATATATATATATCACAAAACGGAAATTCAGTTGATACTGGTGGTGGTAAGGTTGTATTTCGATGCCGGTGACAACACAAATCGCAAAATGAAATCCCACTTGGGAATTGGAACAGAACAAAACAGATACTTTTATTTATTTCAGTCAGGGTGATCCCAAACTTTCCCGCCTTACAACTTAGCCAGATGAACTGAAATAAATCGAAGGAATAGAAGTTCCACTGCTCAAGACGTTTGCATTCTGGTGAGGGCTGTGTGGGACACGTACACGCGAGGAAACAAAAGCTGAAGTGTTTTAGAAGAGTGTAATTCTGTTAATGAAAATAAAATGAAGATGTGTGGAAAGAGAAAACTCGGTAAAAAATTCTGAGTTCCAGATGAGATTTGAACCCACGATCTTCCGCACACTAGTCGGATGCTTTATTAACCACTAAGCTACGAGAACTCTAGTGGTGAGCGATGGTCAATTGTGGGCTGACACAACGACTGCATCGCTAAGACACATTATGCCAATGAACACACGCATTTAACTGCATCAGAGTAAATAAATGAAAATAGAATGATATGTGGAAAGAGGAGTTCCAGATGGGATTTAAACCCACGAACTTCCGTACACTAGTGAGCGATGGTCAATTGTAATTGTAAAATAGGCTTTACTGAAGGCTGTAACTCTTATACTCACTGGTTTGCGGAGGCACCTTTTTAATATTCTAATCTTTATCGAACTGGTACTCCCTTTTATATACCTAGAACAAAAATTGTACCTTCTTTATACCTCTAAACTAAGCAAAAAACAATAGATCATCTCTAGATTTTAGTCGCTCGAAGGCCCCAAAACTTTCGTATATTGGTCGTTGCGATTTCTACCAAAATTTTGAAAAACATTTTTGGCACTTAGACACTTAGCTGCTATCTCTTTCAGTTTAAGATGTAATTTGGCGACCCTCTAACATACTGAAACAGTGGAGCCTCCCCGTATAGCCCACTAAAGGAAGTAACCACCCCGTGGGAATTTGTCACTGAAGTGGTCTGCCTGTGACCCTGGGTGCCCTGTGCAGTAACTATGAGATCTCGCCCGTGGGGCGGATATTCCTATAATTGGCACTTAGCAGAAATGATCCCTCGTGAGACTGTATCCGAAATACAGTTTGCCCACAGATTGAAACAGATTGATCTCCTTTCGAAAGTTGAAACTTGATTAGGTCAACGTCTTGTGAGCTTCACGTGATCACAATGTCCTTCTTTCCGAAGTTGGTGACATCAATTTTTAGAACAGAAGAAAGTATTTGTCAACACGCCTCTAATCAGCAGATTCCCTCATTGTTTTTCATTCTAGTATACGAAAGCTTTTTGAAAGCTACGTGGTGCTATTTTCGTGTTACAGCATGAGAGGATGTCTCTTTTGAGGAGTTTTTGTGGTTGTTCTTGTTTTGGAGGTAGTTGATTCTTTAGCTATTGTTTTTCCTTCCGTTTTGGGTCGCCTCATTTATTTAGCCAAAAAAGACAACCTCTTTGTTAAACATGACGGCTGAAGGTAATTGGGCCGAAAACGCTGCAACACGCTGAAAGGGTGCATAACCACCTAAAGCCCCACTTCTTTTCCGGTTCAGTACTGTCACGCTCAACACGGCTCAGACTGGCGGGTGTTATCATAACCGCGATCAAGGAACCAAAAAGCACTCACACTTCGAATGTAGGTGGAAGGTGCTACAAACGGCCAAAGCGTAACCCAGTTTCTAAAACTTGTAGCAGCTAGGAGTATTACTACTCACTCCGTCCCTGGAAAGGTTGCTAGTCCTCTACGGGTTACTCTCAGCAACTTTTTTGCCGGTATATACGTGGGCCCGGTTGTTCGAAGACGATCAACGCAAACCCCTGGGTTAAGAGTTTGTCAAAGGTTTGTTATGGCCAAATTAAGTGAAATTGCAAAACGAAAATTATAGCTCAGCTCAGCCATTTTTGTCGTGATTGAGTCCTTTATTCACAACTAAACAAAATAAATACACCTAGAAAGCAGAAAATGCACATAAAAAAATAACCATATGCTGATATGTTAATCAATTGATCCGAGCCCTGTTTAGTGAAAGAGACAGCTGATGAGGAGCAAATTTTATTGTTTCAGGAAATAACAATACAACACAAGACAACGTTCTGACCAACCTAACCTCGATCTTGCCTCAAACCATCGACCCGTCGATCAAGGAACCTATTCATATGTTATGTTTTGAAACGGGAACTTCATTACCTGAGGGATTTCACGTTTTAATAATTTTCTTTACCTCGCTTTACTTTTGTTTCATTTTCCCTTCGCACTGTTGTCACAGATCCTTTCCCCTACAGGTAAATGAAAAGCTGCTCTCTGTTTTTTACATCGTTGTAAATTTGTCCTTTACTTCTTTCAGCCAGTTACATTAGAAAACGTTAACTTAATATCAGTGTCTCCGACCCAACAGTAGACCTTATGAATTCTACTGAAAAATGTTCTGTAACTAAAAAATAACTAATTATTGTTGATCTTACTCAATTTATCATATAGATTTTTTAAAATGGCTGGTTAAAATCAAATAGATTAATCTGAATAAGGACCACCGAAAACTACAACCGTGGTTCTTAATCTTGGGACACTTTTAAAAACAAAGCCTTACACCGACTGTAAGCGTGGACTCTCCACCCCAACATTCTGTTGATTTGAAGCTTCGTTTGCAACCTGAAATACACCCATACCCATCGCTGTCAACATTGAAAAGAGGAGGAGAAGAAGGCTGAAAGAGTGTGGAATAATTGGACAAACAAACGTCTTCTAAGTGCTACTATATGACAGTGTGACAGTTGTGTATTCTTGGGCGCAATTTTCTGAGGTAGTAGAGTGTCCCCAATTAGCTGTCACAAGTTAAATACCCACCCTGACACTTTAATAAAGTTATTCATTCATCCTAATAATTATTGGCCACGGTTAGAGAGACTAGCAAGGAGTCCAGATCACAAGTGATCTACACCTTCGTCTGTAACTAGCAAAATTATCGCTAGAAGGCTTCTCATGTGTGAGAGAAATAAAAGAATAAAAAGTGCAATAGAATAAAATATATAAATACAGGGGTGTGTGCATTGCTAACACAAAAATCATGTCAGACCGACGTGAACAAAAACACCAGAGGATAGCGTAGTTTGGAAAGAAATGACAGACTTATATCCTCCGGTGGATAAAATTGAAAATTTTGTTTTAGAATTTTTGATATGAACATATACCATTTTAATTTAATTTTCCTACTTTATTTATAAGTAGTTCGGTTGGGACTGCACGCGCGCTTTTTAACAAGTCGGTAAGTGCTTCTCAGCGCTTGGTATAGATACTAAAATATAATAACATTTATCGAATCGAATCTAAAAACACTGATCAGTCAAAGCTATTTCAGCGTCAAACTATTTCGAAACATTTGAGTTCCGAGTGACACCGAAAGACAGATACAAATGAAGGATGCTTTAAAGGAAGCGGAAAAAACGAAACCACGCGGTTTAAAGCTGAAAGCCATTGGTCATTGTTTCAGTCAACTTGTCACAAAAAGGTGTGGAACAATTCACCTCTGTTGCCATTAAGAAACTCAAGTGCAGATTTCACTTGGTATGTTTTCGTGTCGACTTAACCCGGCTATCCATAATATATTTTTCCATACATGACCTTTTTTTTGAAAGAGTTTAATATTTTTTGTCTTTGTAGAAAGCCTTATGTATTCTGCAGAGGAACTTTACTCATTCCAGTAAAAATGGGGATTATGATCATTTGGCTCATCGTGAGTATGATTCCTCAATCTGTGTTTCCTGCCAACATGCAGTCGGTGAGTTTAAACCTTCACTCCGCAGTCATTTTAAAATGCCCAGAATTGTCATACTGGTCCCAAAGCTGGTTCCTTTTTAATCCGGCCACACGCAAAAGACTTTCCACTTGCAACAACAGTCAGGAAGAACGTAAACGAACGGGTTAAGGCCTCGTGTTAAAGACTAAGCACTGATTTGTGTTTAAAAACACCAATTTCAGTCGCCCAAGTCTAAGAACTGATCTTAAAAGGCCAGTCTGAGGACTTCTGGCACTATGGGCGTGTCTCGACGCCTTTTCAGTTTCATTATACCAAGTAGCAATAAGGAAAAGCAAGAGAACAAGTGATGTCCAACATAAATTGTTAAATTTTTTCTTTCTTCGAGAACTCGCTTCTCGTGGTTTGCGCACCTACGTATTCAGGGATGGTGAGGACGTCCACTTCATGTGTTCACGCTCGAGTTTCTAATTCGAATTAAGTTTAAGTTAATGGAAATTAAGTTCATTCATAGTAAAGCATTGATTTTATTGTTGATGAGAGTTGAATACTGATTCTATTAGTGTAAATCTAAGCACTGGTTTTAGGATATTTAAAAGGCCCCTGCGCTCAAGTAATGAGTTTGGCGGCCCGCCGCCAGGGTAGCATTATGGGCTTGGATTGGAGTTATTGTTGAGGTTTAACGTTAGAGAATGTCATCAAACTGCTCCTTAGATTATCCACAAATTGACTTTTATCTATTTTCCAGATCCAACTCTAGTGGACTTAAGCATTGAAAGAATCCAAAGTTTAGTATAAACACTACACTTTTACAATCGTTAGACAAAGCAAAAGTGTGTAACATTCGAGCAAAAATCCCATCCTAAAAGGCTTCGAATTGTCTGGTCAAAGGGGTGCCAGGTCTTCCAGGAATATCAGTTCTGAATTGAGCATTAACAGAATTTTAGTCTTAGAACTAACTCTCCACTTTTATTTGTAACCATTAGACAAAGCAAAAGCATGTAACCTTTCAAGTAAAGATCCGGTCCTCAAAGGCTGGGAATTGTCCGACCAGTGGGGTGCCAGGTCTACCCGGAATACCAGGGCTAAATGGACGAGATGGGGCCAAGGGAGAACAGGGACTACCCGGCCCGCCTGGACCACCTGGAGAAAAGGGACCCCAGAGAAGGAATGGTGCACAGACCACCCAGGCCACGCAGAGAAACTGGAAACAATGCGCGTGGAGGAAGAGTGATGGCAGGGACAAAGGACTGATAAAGGTTATGAAATAAATAATTAATAGCAAATGAGAACTATAGTCATAGATCTGGAGAAGAGAAATGGAGCATTAGCCTTAGGTCTTGGTTGGGTCCTGGTATGTGCTCAACTCAGCTATCACCATAGCGTTGCGAGCTAGCAATTTGCATTTGCTTCGGTCTCGGTTTTCTACGCTTTGTTTTGCGAATAAATCATCAGTATGATAAATATCATAGCACATCATTCCGCTCCGAGATGACGTAAAGATAACTGTTGTAGTTCAATTTTATCCTTGGTTCAATTTTTATTTTCCTTTGTTCTTTTTTTATGTAAATATATGATAATGAATATAAAACAAAAGAAAATAAAAATTGAACCAAGGATAAAATTGAACTACAACATAACCAAAGCAAGTCGTGTGATCACCGCACACATTTTCCCGCGTTTGTTAACGTATTTGTCTTAAGTTTTGTTAGTATTTTCCTTAAGTTGCGTTGTTTTGGGTCTGCTGTCATTGGCCGGAGAAATTGTCTTGCTTTTGACACGTTTTTCTGAAGAAAAAACAATTCTCTACAACGGGGGGTACTCACTTTTTGTCCTTTATTATTATCATTATTATTATTATTATTATTATTATTATTATTATTATTATTATTAACTGATTACATTACATATTTTGCATTTCAGGATTGCGTCTTCATCAAGCAATCCAATAACACAGCTTTAAAAGCAGAGTTTAACGGTGCCCTCCGAATTGCTTACTGCCTGAGTTGCTGCAAGCGCTGGTATTTTACCTTCAACGGTGTAGAATGCCTCAAACCTCTGCCCATTGATGGTCTCGTCTACATTTATAAGAACCACAAAAACACAGACACCAACATACACAGAACAACTTACATTGGAGGATATTGCGAGGGAATCGCCAAAGGAACCGTGAGAGTGGGCTTAAATGTCGGGGACTGCGTGGGAAGGAAATCTGGTTTTGATGCTCATACCGGATGGAACTCCGTGTCCCGTATCATGATTGAGGAAGTCCCCCCACCCCAACCGTGAAGAGGTCAAGGAAACACATGGGACGAACTTCTTTTTTGCCTTTCGTTGCGACAATAAGTGTAAACAGCAAGTATTTTAGTAGCTTCATGTGCGACACCTCTTATTTTGCTTTTCGTTGCAACAATAAGTATAAACGTCAAGTAGTTAAGTTGCCTTATGTTCGACGCTTCCTTTTTCGCATTTTGTTGGAACAGTATGCGTTAAAAGCAGGTATTTTAGTAGCTTTCCATGCGAATCAAATAAAGATGGATGCTAATGTAGCAAATAAAAACAGGAATGTATGCTTGTAGTAACTGTTTTAAAAAAAGGTTTTGACAAAGCATCGATTCTTCTCCTTTGACGGTTTTGCCGTTCAGTCTCACCCTTTCAGTTGTTAAATTTTTACCCAAACATTCAATTGTCCTTTTAGAAATACAGACTGATATTCACCCTTCGTTAGCAGCGGAAAGTGACTCCTGTTTCAAGGGAAAACTTCTCGCAGCCTCGTTAAGTTTTACTTCCACTGAAGGAAGAAAAAAGGGTGTAAATTTGCATTCTAGTGATTTGTCGAATTTGTTAAAAGCATACTATATTCTAGGATGTTGAGGTAAAAACAACCTGTTAGCGTTGTTTTAAACTTAAACGATTTTTTGAAAAAAAAAACCGCGCCTCCATGACGGTGTTGCGTGTACCTATCGGGGTGGCGGGACAGGATTTTGAAAATAAAAAATCCTACAATTCAAAATGCCTGATTTGGCAGTTATGTACCTAAGAAAAGCAAAAGAAAATGTGCAAAGGGAAATGAACAAATTTTCATTAACAAAGGGTCATGACATGAGGTCAGACGTTTTTCTTTTTTATTTCACTTGGTAAACCATTTCTTAAGTAACAATATACCGGTTCAAAGTTACGCTATTGAGATGATAAAAAGCTGTGTGAGATGAGGGATGGGATTTATTTATTTATCTATAAGGGGACGGGGCTAATTGAAAGCAAGGGGATTAAAAGGAAGAGTCGACATACGACTAGCTTCAGTGTACCCTAATATCCCTACATGGGGTCTTAAGGGGTAGTCCAGTTGAATGCAAGGCACATATTTCTCCGGTATCCAACAGGCCTATCTTTTGTACACATGTTCTCCTTCAATTTGCATCTTTAACGATAATCTAGTTGTAGCCAGCTATTTCGTGTTTTTTTTTTCACTCATTTTGAAAAGGGAGTACAGTTTACATTTGACCTTCAGCAAAGGAGAAATCGATAATGAGATTCACTTCCTCGTTTGTGATGGAAATACATTTATTTCATACTTACTGAGATTTAGATAGAATCGATCGTATGAAAACCCCACACGAAAATTTCATCATCCAATCAGAATCGCGAGACGACTTTGTCACACGTGGGAAAAGCGTTTCGTCTAATCAGAAATCAGCTGTCAAAGTGAATCAGTATTTTTGCAACGTGTTCACGTTTTTGTTGGTGCCTCTTCAATCTTCATTCACAGGGGTTTGGAGAGTTTTCCACAATTTTACACCTGGTTTTCTCGCAAACTAGCTTTAAACCACAGACAATGGCGGAGAGGTCGAGCCCATTTTTCGCTTTAGATAAACCCATTGAAGATTTCACCCAAGAACAACAATAATTGAAAGCTAATTGAAAGCAAGGGGACTAAAAGAAAGAGTCGACATACGACTAGCTTCAGTGTACCCTAATATCCCTACATGAGGTCTTAAGGGGTAGTCCAGTTGAATGCAAGGCACATATTTCTCCGGCATCCAACAGGCCTAGCTTTTGTACACATGTTCTCCTTCAATTTGCATCTTTAACTATAATCTAGTTGTAACCAGCTATTTCGTGTTTATTTTTTCACTCATTTTGAAAAGGGAGTACAGTTTACATTTGACCTTCAGCAAAGGAGAAATCGATAATGAGATTCACTTCCTCGTTTGTGATGGAAATACATTTATTTCATACTTACTGAGATTTAGATAGAATCGATCGTATGAAAACCCCACACGAAAATTTCATCATCCAATCAGAATCGCGAGACGACTTTGTCACACGTGGGAAAAGCGTTTCGTCTAATCAGAAATCAGCTGTCAAAGTGAATCAGTATTTTTGCAACGTGTTCACGTTTTTGTTGGCCCCTCTTCAATCTTCATTCACAGGGGTTTGGAGAGTTTTCCACAATTTTACACCTGGTTTTCTCGCAAACTAGCTATAAACCCCAGACAATGGCGGAGAGTTCGAGCCCATTTATCGCTTTAGATAAACCCACTGAAGATTTCACCCAAGAACAACAATATAAAAACACTCAGGCAAAAACCCGAAGAGATATTTACCTGCTTAGTGAATTCCTTAAACAGAAGGAAGAGACGAGAAAACTGGAAGAAATCAAACCAGATGAAGTCAACAAGTACCTGTGCGAATATATTTTGTGTCAAAAGAAAAGACGGCGAGTTCAACTGGCTGTAAGCGAGCTGAGATTAACAGGACTAGCCTCGTTTATCTCGTGGTTGCGATAGCAACTACGAGATATTGTAGTGCAGTTGAGCGAATTCCTGAGGTTATTTTCTTGAGCAGATTCGCCGATGTTCGCCAGGTCTTCGGTCTTCGGTAGAGGAACTTCGCTGTATCACGTATCATCAGGATATGTCGGAGGCACTTTCGTTATTTTTAGGCGCTGATGTATCAGATAACAAGGCTGTTTGGGGTTCCTGCTGGGAGTAGACTGACAACTTGTGTCGTTTATCAATGATTTCATGCTCAGCTGCTCATTAGTATTCAATATGTGGCGGTAAAAGTTAAGAGCAATAGCGTTAGATCACAGCGAACAGCGATATGTTCTTAGGAAACACGAATGCAATAATTTGTTCTTTTAAGAAAGACAAAAAGAGACTTTTGATTTTCATTTTAAACATACGAAGACGCTTGTTGAGTGTGGTAATCGAAGGCTAACGGTTTCGGAAACCTGGCCGGCTGAAATGCTTTCAGACGGTCAAGAAACAGCCCAGTACAATATTTGATCTGGTATGTAAACTTGACTGGCTATTTATTGTCATTTTTAGTTTCCTCACTAAACTAGCGATGAAGTTCTATACAAATCCTTATATTTTGCCACCAACGTGGTCTCCTTTGAGCCTGGTTGCCCTGTGCAACAACCACGAGATTCTCGTCCATGAAACGGTCCTTGAAATTCCCGATTTAGAAAATGAAGAAGTATCAAGGGTATCTTTTACTTTTCTTCACAATATAACAACACGTTCACAGTTCTGTCTGGAATTGGGTTACACTGTCGCGTCAGCCTTTTTATGGAACTGAGACAAGTCCTGTTCGTTCTGTGGAAAGCTATTTAAAAGAATTTGTGGAATATGAATTTATAGACACATATCCCCTCTTAATCAATTTTTTTTTCACCTTAAACCATCACACAAATTGATTACATAAAAGTGTTAAGCTCCCGCAAGTTTTGCTCATCCAATTGCTCAGTCCCCGGCCGACAGTGTTGTTTTTTTGCTGCTACTGCGATGGAGGAACTTCCTCGATCATGATACGAGCAACAGACTGCCATCCGGTGTAAGCATCACCAGCACTTTTGTATCCGCGGCACCGTCCAACCACCAATCCAACACGTACGGTTCCTCTGCCGATCCCCTCACAATATCCCCCGATCTGACTGTGTTTGTGAACGTTCGTGTCCTTTCTTCCGTGATTTGTATGGATGGCATCAAGGCCTTCGATGGTGATGGGTTTGGAACATTCCACACCATTGAAGGTGAAAAACCAACGCTTGCAGCAACTCAAGCAGTTAGCGATCCTGAAGTCACCATCAAACTCGACCTTCAATGCTGTCCCGTCCACCTTTTTGACAAAGACGCAATCCTTCAAGAACAAAATAAAGGTAATGAAGTATTAGTGAAAAAATTGTTTCTTGATTCTGTCATAATGAGCCAAAACAAAACAAGGTTTCTTTCTCAGGAACCAAAATTTAACTTAACTAAGCCACAAGCTTTCGATTCCGTCGCGGAGTCTTAATCAACAAAAAGTCGGCACTTACCATAAGCCTTTTAACACCACAAGACAACAACTGGTACACCCAAAGGACCCCACAGCCAAGGAAAAGAAATGCGGAGTGGTCTACAAAGTTCAGTGCAAGGATTGCGAAGAGGATGACATCGGTGAGACGACTAGACCGTTTGGGGTCAGACTCAAAGAGCACGACATTAGAAGAGCATCGACAGCTGCTGTGGGTGATCACCTCAGGGACACCTGACACAGGACACACTCTTGACTTCTCTTCCTCCTTAATCATTGCAAGGGAAAATGACGGTTTCAAGAGACGAATTAGAGAGGCCATCGAAATTCACTGTCAGACCCCAACAATGAATCGCGACAACGGATACGAGTTCCCGGCGATCTACGGGATCTTTTGTCACGTGGTTTTCACCATCCTAAATCACGTGAAAGAAACCTTGTTTTGTTTTGATTTTTAATGGAGTATTGTTTAAAAAAAATGTAGAATGATACGTTTGTTAAAAACAGCAACAACAACAAAAGAAAATACAAAAAGAGATTATCCTTTTTTAAAACTATTTAGTACCTTTATCAACCCATAGTCTCTGCCATCATTCAAAGCATCTCACACACACTGCTTCCAGTTTTTTTGAGGGACAACTCCAGAAGGGCCCTGTTCGCCTTTGTCACCCTGAGGGCCTTTGGGTCCTGTCTTCCCAGGAGGTCCTACAGGACCTTGGACTCCCTTGGCCCCATCTCTTCCGTTAAGTCCTGGAACACCAGGAACTCCCGGCACCCCATTGACTGCGCAAGCTGGACTCACTGGATGCTGTGCCTTTGAGAGCAATCAAGGCGAACAGTTCCTTATTCATTTCATACGAAAACAAATTTATTTGCCTTCTATACCCGTTCCCTCCCTTAATATTAGCCTGAGCAATTCCAACCGAAAGCAACAATTTTAGACAAAAATGACTTAAATTAACTGATATTGCATCCATACAATTTTAAATATCGTTTGAGACTGAAGCAGTGAAAATACGCTTAATGCTTCCCAAAGTTACCCATTTGTTACTTATCTGAGGGTCTCTGATCCTTAAATTCCGGGATTACATTATAGCCACTCGTTTGCAACCTGGTTTACTTGGCAGACGCACAAGCTAAGAGTTCTGGATGCAGGATTAAGCTACTTGTAGGACTATACAATCTTTGTAACAACAGCTACTTTTTAAGCTGAGGCTGAGATGGCACTGTAGGTTTTTATTTTTTGGACGAAGCAAACCTGAAAACATCTTTACGATGTTCTTAAGTGACAGAAATCAATCAATCAATCAATCAATCAATCAATCAATCAATCAATCAATCAATCAATATAAGCTTGATTTTTGAAAATTAATCAAAACTGACCCAAAAGTGAAATACAGAAAGCCAGCTTTGCTGGGCCACGATCTTCTAGGGGGCTTGGTGTCAACAGTAGGTCCTAGGCTCAGCCAGGAAGCTGTAGTGGTGGAGTGTTTTGAGTATGCCCTTCAATCCCGGTGAGGAAGGGGGGGGGAGGGTGGAAATGGTCCCGTCATGGTCAAATGGGTGTCAATTTTAACAAGTGTCATGCCGTGGGCACATGCAAGTAACTGAAGGTGCATATGGAGTTCATTCGTGAAAGTGGAAGCGAATGGGAATCGGGGGGGGGGGAGGGTTGCGTTCTTTACAGTTCTACTTTGTATAAGCGGTGGTCTGCATTTCAATTTATTAATGGTTTTCCTGTTATACACCTGACAATATTATTTAATCTGTCCACGCTTCCAGTAATAAAGAGAAGCACAGTCAATCAAGACAGTCACGAGGCTTGAGCATATGGAAAGAAGACAGCTTGGGTGAGTGCTAGCCTCCTCCGCAGGCATCTCTTATAAGAGGAAAAGAGGGAAAGCACGAATCCGGTGAATGAACTCCGCTGTTATCGCAACGGGAGATAGAAGACTGAGGCAACTAGACCGGAACCGGAAGAGAATTCGGAGGAGGGGCGCAAAAGAAATGAGATGCCTGCCTAAACTCGACACACTTGAGTGGGTCTGCGCATCTGCATTGCGCAGGGCGCAAAATACACTGACCAGGGGAGGGAATTATTTTGAAGATACATCTTTTTCGCAACCTTCCCTACTCGGGTATTTTTTACTTCCAAATTTGACAAGTCGTGCAAGCAAGATGGCGGAAGCATCTGATTCCGATTTGCTCTATCTTGACGCGTCTGAAAAACTCCAACAAACCGTTATTCTGAGACCTGGATCAGAATTTTTTTCCTTTGAGATCCAGACTCGGGAGTCAAAACTAAATGTTAAAGCAGGATCAAGTTTTGAGGCAGCATTGAAGACAAGTTTCGTGCTCTCGAATCTCGCACTTTTAGACAACGACGAACAGTTGACATGCAAGTTTGAAGGAACAGAATGGATTTACCAGGTCGAAATCGATGAAAACGTGCCAAGAGTTATCCTGAGAAGTACCACAAAAGCTCCAAGACTTTCTCCTGCGATAGGAGAAGACACCATGGAAGCGAGAGAATCGCTTAGCGAGCACAGAGAACAACGTGTTTCGGAGGAAACCAACGCCAACGGCAGCAACGATCTCTTACAGGTTACACTCGAGAAATTCTTCGGTCACTCTAGCTTCAAGCCTAAACAAAGGGAAACAATTTCTGCGACTATGTCAGGGAAGAATGTTCTGGCCGTAATAGGAACTGGTGGTGGTAAAAGTCTGACGTTTATGCTCCCAGCTGTTCTTGCTACCAAACCGACACTTGTAGTCTCGCCTACAAGGTCTCTTAGAGAGGACTTGCTCTCACGCTCCGAAAATAACGGAATCAAGTCATGCATGTTTCTTGGTGGGATGGACACAGAAGTTTTGCAGCACCAGAAACAAACTTTTAAACAATATAATCTGGTGTATGCGACCCCAGAAGCTTTGGAACAACATCTTCTTGAAGGCCTTACCGAGGGCGATTTATCCGTGGAAAGGGTGGTGTTCGATGAAGCCCACACTATTAATACCTGGGGCTCAACATTTCGACCAAAATATAGAGAGGTTAGCGAGAAGTTAGTAAGACTGGACGCCCCCAAATTGCTTCTAAGTGCCACTATTCCTGGGAAAATCCAAGCCGATTTGAAGCAGCTTTTAGGGGGGGAGTCATGGAAGGTGGTAGCACATACTGTTCATCGAGAGAACTTAACATTAAGAGTTAAGGACAGAGACAGTAAATATATGGAGGAACTGATAGCATACATAAGGGAGAGAGGTGAGGACACTGGAATTGTTTACTGTGTGTCTCAAAATGATGTCTCCAAGATTCATGCTGAGCTGCATAAGAAAGATGTAAAGTGTGTCAAATATCATGGACAACTGTCAGAGGCAGTGAAACAAGCAAGTTTTCAGAAATGGATGTCTGGGGAATGCAAAGTGATTGTAGCAAATTCGTCATTTGGAATGGGAATAGACAAGACAGACGTTTGGTATGTTGTACACATCAAGCTACCAACCTCTACTGAGGAGTACTTTCAGCAATGCGGTCGAGCTGGCCGGGATGGCTTACCTGCCGATTGCCTGCTATTCTACAGCTACCGCGACAAAAGCATGTTGTATAAACTATTCAACCGTGAAGGACTGATAACTAGACAACATTACACACTTAATGAACTGATTTCCTATTTGGAGAATGTTGTTCACTGCAGGCACAAGATCATCATGGAATATTTTGGAGAGGAACGACAAGACTTTTCCTGTCTAACAAAGTGTGACAATTGTTTGTCCAGGGGATCATTTTGCTTGGCTGATGGTACCAGTGAAGCTTCAAAGGTTGTGCAGACAGTTGTCGAACTGGGAAATAGGAAGGTCAATGCAAACATGTTAAAACTGATCTTGATTGGAAGTAAACAGAAGAAAGTGCAAGATGCAGGATGTGACGAACTATCTAATTTTGGGTGCTTGTCAAAGAAAATGCCTTCTATTTTACTCGATAAATTTGTACATATGCTCATCCATCAGCAGATCTTGTCAGAGATAATAACAGTTTCACGGAATTCTTTTGTGATCAATGTAGCTTTAGGTCCCAAAGCTCATGATCTGCTTGGAGGACAGTATACATGTACAAAGTTTGTGCCATCATAATTAGTATTTATAAGAACTTCCCCTATTTCTTGGAGCTGTTTTATTTAACCTGTGAAACTATTAGTTAGTAGTGTTTACTAGTGAGTGATATCCAAAAAAAGGGGAAACAAAAGATTATTTGGAATTTTGTATGTGTCAGCATATAGTAAACCACTAACTGTTTCACAGGTTACATGAAACAACTCTAAGTAGCCTTATTAGACTGCTAATGTATACTGTACTCCAACCAGATCATGAGCATGCAGAACTAAAACAAGAAAAAAAAAATTAGCTTCAAATTCAAATTATTTTTAATATTCTTTTTTTTTAATATAAAGTGGTGGAAACAATATATTTTGCTATTCTGAGAAAAGACAGAAAAAAAAGAAAAAGTCTCAGTGAAAATGCTATAACGGCGAAACACTCTGCTTGCATGGCAATTACCATTAATTATTGAATCCAATGACAATTTATTCAGTAATTTTAACTTGCCTCTAGACCTTTCATAATTGGTTAAGAGTTTTGTTATAGAAAAGTACAGTAATAAAAAAATCAAGTGACGTAATTTGTTGTCTTTCTTTATTTGTTACCTAATGATGGAGCTGAATTGTTCCAGAAAAAGCAGTAAATCAAGTTTCTCTGTGTTAGAGCTCTTTAACCTGTGAAACAGTTAGTGGCTAACATAAAAGTAAAATTCCAAATCATCTTTTGTTTCCTTTTGTTTTGTATATCACACACTAGTACACACATTCCCCTGATTTTCCATACAAAAATCATAAAGGCAATAAGGATCAAGGTGGGACATTTTGTATTTCTGTTCTTTTTTTAATCCACCCTTTATGCCTCTAGGGGAATCAAGTTTTGGGTTGTTTCTTTTTTTTTGGTTTCGATTTTGCTTTGTGTTTGTTCGTTTCTTTTTTGTTTGTTTGTTTGTTTGTTTTTTTTGGGGGGGGGTACTTCCTCTTAGTTTTTGGGCTTCCTGTGGCAGCTTTTTTTAAAAATAGACACAAGGTTTCAGTTTGTTCCGAGAATAATCATAACATATCATTAGGGAACTTTCTCTGTAAGAAACATTTGAATTCCTCTTCAGCTTTTGTCTTTCCCTTTTCCAAAACATTAATATACTTCTGGAGGACACTTTCGCCCTCTTTACAACTGTGTCCTGTCCATGGATATGCCTTGGCATCCTTTCTATTCTTATTGACAAACCATTCTTCTCGTAAGGCGAACTGACTGACCCTAAGTTGATCGTATAGTGAACTTGGCCTACAATGTTTCCGAGTGTTGTGAACATCAAATGCTTCTAGGCTCTTGTACATTGCTCGATTGCATTCAAGTAATCCTGTGTTACAAGACATCAGCTCAAGCATTGTGAAGTTCGTTTGTGATGAAGCATATTGCTTAACTGGGCGAACAAGATGCCCCTCAACCCATTCGTCTCCTGCAAGGTTTCTCCCTAGTTTTCCGTCAAGGCTGACAGTTCTGTTCCTTTGGTACATTTTTCTGTAGGCCAGTGGCCATTTGGCAATGCTGTTCACTATCATTGTGAAACTTTCGTCCCTGTAATTGATTTTCCCTAAAGCACAGTATAAGGAAGGACACAACATCCAAACGCCCTCTAATGCAACTCCATTCCCATATCTCACAGACTCTTTGTACCACCTTGTAATTGGCATTAAGTTATTGACAATGTTTGACTGGTAAGCAAACTGTTCATCTTTTGTGGATTCCTCAGAGTCGAACTTAGCAAAGCCGTCTAGCAATGCTTTGTTATGACTGGCATTCTCTTCAAAGCAAGCTGACAGCTCAGCGTTGGAGGGGAAGTATTTCAATTCCCGGAATTTTTTAATCACTGCAATGGAAACCCCATCGTCATAGTCTAAAAGTGCTTCTTCATTGTTGTTGTAATTGTTGTCTTTAAATTTCTGGTCGAAAGAAGATTTGTTAACAGTAGGTCGTTTCATTACGTCTTGTGTCACGTGCCAGAAGCCGCCATGTCCTGCCACCCTGGCAATGGACTCATTGAGATATCCTCTGTTGTGGAAATCGCCGCCCCCCGGCGAGTGACAGGAATATATATCGGGGCATCGATTTATGCATCCGTGAATGCTAGCCGTATTCTTTTGATCGCCTACATTTATGTTAAGCACACGTGCTAGGTTTTCTTTTACCACCTCTGCACCAGGTAATTCGTTTGGAGGCAATTGATCGATGTCCATATTTTCCAGCTCTGGCAATTTAGTCCCTAAAGATTTGGAAAGTTCTTTGGTTGCAAATTCTTCTTCTTGAATTTTAGATTCAATAATTGCAGTGATTTCCCCGAGTTTACAAACTTCAGAAATTTCTGCGGGAGAAGGTCTTGTTTTATAGTCTTTTCCGTTAACAGAAGCTCCATTTTCAACGAGAAACTTTGCTATCACGGTAAATCCTCTGTGCAAGGCAAGAGTAAGCGCTGTTTGACCAATTCCGTCTTTCTCGTTTACATTTTACAAGACCGGTGTACCCCTCATATGCAGCCAAATGAAGAATTGTTCGTTCGTATTGATCTCTCGCTGGGAACCAAATGTCTCTCTGCTCACACAGTCTTACATGCAAGGAGTCGTCACTTAAGACAGTAGACAGTTGCTTTAGCATTTTAAAAATCGATTCTGTTCGATGATCAAGTTCCTTATTTGCCTCTGGAACGCCAATTCTTAGTCTCAAAGCTTCCCATGTTAGTTGGTCCATTTCTAACACCAAGTGTTTACAAATAAAGAAATGACAGAACGCAAACTGCTAGCTATAGAAGTCTCGAATTTCAGTCCATTTGATGACCTACATTTCGCGCCAATTTCGCGCGTACAGCCGATGAATATTTCCGGCCGCGAACAAGGTCGCGTTTGTTTGACTCTCTTCCAGAAAAAGATTTTTTGGAAAATTTGGAAAACCCAGCTGTTCGATTGACTCTGTATTCCAATTTCGGAAAAGTTGGATTCTCTTGAGCTTTCTGCCCAGGCAATAAGAAAACTTGGAAAAATCCAGAAAAATGACGTCATGTGAAAAATCTGGAAAGCTTTCCTTTTCCGGAAGAGAGTCAAATGAACGCAACCTAAATTGTTTTTATCCTGAGTTTTTCTCAAGCAAAGGGCTTTATGAGCAAAGGGCTTTATGAGTTATAGCTTTCTCGTCAGCGGTGAAATCTAAAATGAATCGGGGACAAGCGCACCAAAAAAAAAAAAAAAAAAATTAAAATCCACTTCTTCGATCGAACGCTGCGGAAATCAACTGATAAGCCTGATTTACAGTATAGTAAATTTATGACTTCCCGCCCCTCCACACGCATACACCCTTTAGCGACTTAGGAACATAAAGACAGCACATTATCGGGCATGGAACATAAACGAGGAATTCAATGAGAAATATATTGTTTTATTTACTTCGAACACAGTGATTATTGGTTCCGATTTCCTGGCATTGTTCATGCAGTGGCGGTAAACCACCCTGTCTTAGGGGCCGTTTACATGATGTAGGGTGCCCCAGGGGGCTAGGGCTATGTCGGATTCTATGAAAGGAAATAACGCGCTGTAATTTCGAGCTTCGAATTCGAAAGAATCAAACCTGGAGTTGTTTCTGTATACACTAATGTTTATAGCTCGAAACTTCCTTTGAGTTTCACCCGGAATAGGCTAAACGAAAAAAACTCGCTGTAAAGCTGGCCCTAGCCCCCCGGGGCACCCTACCTCATGTAAACGGGCCCTTAAAGTCTTGGGTCCACTGGTCCTTTTAATCAACTATTTACAGTGCATCATAATAAAATCATAATAAAAGCATAAAAATGCATGGCTACGCACTAATTATGTCGGTGCAACAACACTTTCATTTTCAGCCGAATTTCTCAGAAATTGTTCATAATTAACCTGATCCTTTTTATGGACTTCCATTGTCTTTAAAAATGAGTAGCGATCATATGCAAGATCCAAATTAAATTCAGCTTTTCCTTTTCTGAGAGGAAGGAATTTGGCTTCTTTCTCTTTTCCATTCGAAAAATGGAACTCCTCGCTGAATTTGTCCAGATTCCTCGCAAGTCCCAAGGTAGTGCACTGGTTTTCTATACTTATAGGCAGCGGGTAAATTGCAGACTTTAAAGAACTTTCAGGGAATTCTTCTGGTACTGGTGGCACTTCTATTGCATATTGCTTTACACTATGGGAAGACAAGCTATCATCAGAGATCTTCTTTAGTTGGTCGGCAGTAGCATGCAAAAGCTCAGTCGAAGACAGTTGCACTTGATTCAATGCCAGATCCATTTTCCTTAGCAAGTTCCTTTCTCGAAAATCAACCCACTTCTCGTGCTGTTCTTTGTGGCACTCTATAAGAGAAGACAGATAATAAACTAAGCAAAACAACTCTGACCTAAAATTACATACCTCTGTGTGTTAGGACTTGCTCTAATGGACATACTAGGCAAGTAAAACTATATTAACATTTCTTCACTACACGTGGTTCTACTTACTAATATTATGGAAACAGAAATTTTGCCACTTTCTTCTTCGTTTTGGGGTTTTACTGCTTATGATGGCTTTAACCCTTTCACTCCTGATAGTGATTGACTTAAAACTTCTCCCAACTCTAACACTGGTTATTCAAACAATTGGGTGATGAGAATTTAGACAAAGATAGCCTCAGTCATGCTGAGCTGATCTTACTCCAAATTCTCTTAGCCCATTACAATGGGAAGTGTATTAGTACAGTAAGGAGAATTGATATTCAGAACTCAGGGGTAAAACGGTTAAGTGAAAATTACCCAGAAGACCCCAACCGGACCATCACTCTCACCACAGGAAGTGGGCTTGAGTACGGCCAAGGAAAAAATGCTTCATGGCTGACAGAGCAATTGACCCTGTCTATTGTATAGATAGTATAAATAAGGGAAAAATACAACGGTCCTGACCTCTACAGTCCTGTAGAAGAAACATGGTCAGATTATACCTATTTCAAAAAAGGTTGCTTTTGGCAATAAGTGGTCTTTGGTCATTCAATTGTAGTGACAAACAAAGGGACTCTGGTTCAGTGACCACAAGACAATGGGATGACCAAATAACCTATTCCCTATTCCCAGTTGACAAAGCAACCTTTCTGAAATAGGTATATTTAACAATTATTCTACGAGGGCGCGCCGGATATGAAATGATAGATAACCAACGAGGCGCGTAGCGCCGAGTTGGTTATGATCATTTCCAGCAAGCCCGAGTAGAATAATTGTTTTATTAAAAATCCAACAAAAAATAACTTTTTCATGATGGTTTTATTTGACATAAAATATCATGACCGGAAGACGGATTAAACTTCCGCTCCGAAAATGCAACTGTCTACAACTGTCAAAATGATTGACGTAGAGATCTGACAATGTCTTTGCAATGCTGAATGAAATGTAAAACGAATCGAGCGACTGAAGCGATTTTTTCAGTTTTTAAGAAAATTTCACAGCTCAACAAGTTTCGCGAAAAGTCAGTCAAGGAATTTGGTCTTAATTGGATCCACCGAAATTATTGTAAACGTGCACATTTGTGCAGTTGTAGAAGTTAAACTGGGGAGGAACGAAACGTTGTTCGCCATGTGCTTCTACAGTAGTGGACACGCTGCTTTGTGCAACTGACAGCTGGTTGTTTTCCACCAAAACACGTGAAGAAAATGTTTAAAGAGTGACCCCTCTACCAGGGTTTATGGAGGCCTCGTTTTCTTTCTCCTCAGCTGCACAGGATCCGCGGTGGTCGAAGAAAGAGCTCAGAAGACGCGACATAGCTTGCTGCTGACAGAAAGACGGGCGATCATTATACGATTCCACAGACTGGTCTGACTTGTGACCGGTTACAGCCTTGATATGTCGTGTTGTGCAGTTGCTGTCGGACAGGACGGTCACAGCAGTTGCTCTGAGGCAGTGATTTGTGAGATGTGGCTCGATGCCTGCTCGTTTGCTCATCGTTTTCAACATGTTGTCGAGCGTGCTTGCTCCAATAGGTACGCTGCAGAACCAAACTTGGTCTTGCTCTGGGTTGAATTTTGAGCTGCCCGCTTCCTTTGGTCTTTGAAAAAGAACGTCTATACCCGGATTCAAGTAGGCCAAGTAGTTCTTGATTGTCTTCACTGGGCATCGTGTCGAGTCAGGAACGGAAAATATCTTGGCGTCTGATTCATCTTCAGCATCGGCAAGGCCTCCCTGGTGATTCTTTGTCGCCGGCAGCGCGCCGGCAGCGCCGGCAGCGCGCCGGCAGCGCCGGCAGCGCCGCCGGCAGCGCGCGCTCAAAGTACTCGACTCCCTGAGGTGTTTCTCTAAGGGCAAGCATTCCAGGCTTCATTTCACGCTGATTTTCTCGTCCCCGTCTTCCGAAAAACAAACCAAGGTAAAACCAAGCTGTTCGCTGAAGCTGAGCGGGATTTTTGCTGTCGGCTGGACCAAGTTCGCCGTTTTCGTAGAGCTTCTGGATTTGCTCCTTTGTTATCGCTCTCTTGTGGACAACTCCAGCTATTTTTCCGGACTTTCGAAGGTCTTTTACAAAGGCGTCCAGCACTTTATTTGCTTCTGTAAAAGCAACATCGGCGATAATGGAAAACTGCTTGCATCGCGGTGGCGAACGGAGGAAGCGGTCAATGGCTGCGCGGATTGACTTGAGCGAAGTTGTCTTGTAAAACGACCCGTCTTGTTTTCTAGCAGACGTGTAGAAAGACTTGAGACACAGGTTTAATTGCTCTTTACTCATTTCTTCTATTGGTGTGGTAAACTTGCTTCCGCCGGGACTTAAAAGCCAGTCTAAAAAAGGTCAGTAAAGAAACTTAAAATTAAGTACAAATGTAAACACCGCGAGTTACAAATGTTGCTGGTTGAAAATGTTTTATTTGTAGAAATTTGCAATTACTTACCGCTAAATATTTTCATTCCGTATTTTGTGGCTTTCTTGGTATTTCAGGGGGTAGCATTATCCACCAAGGTCGTTATTTCTGCGTCTGTTAATTCTTCTCCGAAGCGACTTTCGTCAACCATTTTTTTGCTCCCCGGCAAAAAAATTAAATTTTCAGTTCTCTTTATCGCTGACGCGTTCATTGACCATATTTAGTCGGAACAGGTATATGAGCTGATAGCCTAGCTCCGTTGAGCCAATCAAAATGCTAGAAATCCAATATACCTAGTCAAATTTTTAATAAAATATAGTTAGACCTTACCAATGCTCAAGTCTTCAAACTTTAAATCAGCAACATTCCTCTGGGGCTTTTTGGTAGTGTCTTGGTCTTCAAAAAGGTCTTCGATGTCAGTTATATCACATGCTCTCCATCCACGGACTGTGAAATCCCACACTTTGTCTTGCTTTTTTTTGTCCTTTTGTAGTTTTGAAAGCCGTAAATGACGCATGGAAGTTCTTTGCATTTGTATGTTGTCTTGATAAGTAACAACAGGACAGTCAGGACTCACTCTTGCATTAATAATTTCTTTGTAGCAGTCCAATTGCTTCTTTAACACGTTGCAACTTAAAGAAATAAAGAGAGATCACCCATGTAAGCCCCTCAAACACTCACAAGATGGCACTGACATAGAAATTCCAGATCAGAAGTTTTTGTACAGAACGGTAAAAAAATAATGGGTTTTAGCAAAGTGCATGACTATACACTCATACATCAGGCCTGTTAGGGGTAAATTTGAACGAGCAACGCAGCTTAAAAACGCCTTGAAACAGCGACACTAGAGCCATGAAATAGCGACGAACGACACACTTTTCTCTGGAACAATAGCGAATTGCCGACAGCGACATAAAAGTTGTCCAAAACTGTGACACTACCTCATTTGAAATTTAGACTAGCGACATGCACTACCCTCCTAACTGGGCCTGATACACATCTCATTTAGAAACCATTATAAGTAATGAATTATTGAGATCTTTTGATATTAAAAAGCAATAAAATTCCAGGGTGCTAAATGCTTTACTGTGTCTACACTACAATGTTCTTTAGTGGAGGGTGTCATATAGTCTATTGGCTCTAACCTACAGTGGCAAAAGTAGTTCTCTACTTATAACCATTACCATACTTACATAACAGGGAATGATTCTGTCAAACCAATGTGTTGCAATAATTCAATCATCGATGAACGGGCACCATATGAAACACACAACATCCCAAAACGCAACTGTATGTCATTGTGACCATTCTGGTCCCTCACATCCAATATGGAGGACAGGAGATGGACAGCAGCTTTCATCTTGACCATTTGTGTCTTGTGGACATTTCTTGATGCATTCCTTGACAGAACCAACTGCTCAAGTACATTGGTAATCATTGGGCACTGCTCTTTTAACTGGTTAACTAACTTTGCAAACAACAAAGGATTGATGACCTTCTCAATGTCTTTGACTTCATCCCCTCTAATACCAAGATTAAATAACTGCTTGGCCTTTCTCACTTCACTTGTTATTTGATTTCTCTCTGACAGAGTAAGGGTGCCTCCTAAGAAACTACAGTCCTCAATGAGTGTCTTAAGCATAGCAATTGCTTCACTTTGTGATTCAATAACTTGACCAGCAGTATCCTGGAGCTCACTGATTTGGTTTTCTAGTTCCTTTATCTTGGATTTCAACTCAGCCACATTCTCATTTGTTTCTTCCTCAATTTTTGTCATTCCATTATCCTCTTTGGGTTCTAAGCAAGACATAAGTAAAAAAGATAACCCATAAAATGGAATTTAACACCCTGACAACAGAAATTTAATAATAATGACTTTTTCTTAACAAGATGGCTTTAGGGTTTGAAAATGCAATGTATCTTGCATGTTTCGACAATTTTTCAAAGCCTCAAATAATTTTCTTGTGATTCTCATGTAATGTCACACAAAAAGGGGATGCCAAAAGTAGAGAAAAAGTTAAATTCCATATGAATTTAAAATTGGCCAGTACCACTTGACATTGGCAGCAAATTTCCTGGTTCAAAATGCAATTAATCAAATACATGTAATGCGAGGACACAACAAAACAGGACAATACAAACATACCAGTAAAACTAAGCCTCCCTCTGCAAGAACTCAAGCTCCCTCTATGTTGAGGTGTTTCTGCAAGATGATGAAAGAATGAGGCAGGTAAAACTTTAAGGTGCATAAAATTAAATGTACCCTGTGAGCAGTAATTTCCTCATCTCTTGGCCTGTCACGGGCCAAGAGATGAGGAAATTACTGCTTGCAGGGTAAATTAAATGCAGGAAAGAAAAGGGATAATTAACAAAATTGTAATTCATGTGAGCAATACAGTATGATGAGTTGACTTGGGGAAAATGAAGGAAATTATTCCCAATTTTCTATGGTTTACTTCCTTATGCTGGCTTTACCGGGATGCCCACCAAAAGGGTGGTGCACAGAACTGAGGATTACAAAAGAAAAGAAAAAATAGTCTAGGTCTAGCCAAGATTTATTTTAAACAAAATGTGTAAATTGATTACCATTGATATTTAATTCACTAATAATTATGCAGAATGGAAATCCTTTCAACATAGCAGTAATAAATAAAATGGGTGCCAGTTGGTTCCAGTTTTCACAAATTTGGGATATCAATTTAAGGGAGAGTTAAGGCTGCATACCTAAAGCTGTAGAATTTCGAGAAGACTTTGAAAGAGGGTCTCAATGGGGTTAACCGTTAGCCGTAAAACGGCTAAAAATTTAGCCGTTAGGCGTAAAAATTGCAAAATTTTAACCGTTAGTCGTAAAAAAAGTTAACCGTAAAGTTTTTCCTATCTTCGATTTGTCATTTTGAAATGTGTCTTGTCTTGTGGCTAATGCGGTTACGACGGTTACACATTCTATCCCGGCACCGAAAACAAACATTTGGCTCAGGTCCGGCAGAGTCGAACCGGAAGTGTCTACTTTGCGCGCGTGGATTGATGGATTGAGTTGACAGACAGCTCTTTGTTGAAACTATTTTTAGGATCTTCAGTTTCTTCATTCAGTGCGTGAGCGATGGCTGTCTTGAAAGGCGTAATTAGTTTATATCGAGCTGGGGAGGAGAAGCCAATTGAAAGATATAAGACAAGAATTAAAATCGGAGAAGAACACCGCTCTATTTCAGCATTTAAAAAAAATCGCATCGATTTTCTCGGTCTTAACGACCAAGCCAAGAAGTTCGGGTTAGGGTCATTTGACCTGAAGCTCTACCGCCTTGTGAAAATTAGCGGGAAAACGGAAAATTACTCTATATCAACCCAACAGCAGCTCAATCTGGAATTACCCTTGTTGCTTGACTCAGATGGTGAAAGCGAGCTGAACGGTAAGTAGTCTAAGTAGTTAATTCAATGCTAAAATAGGCTAGATGTGTTTATACGTTTTCTATTTTGACGCTGCTGCACATGCATGCTGCCAGGCAGTGTACTGGGTCTACCAGTGCATGTAATATTAAAACGTTTAAAACGTCCAGGTCTCGGTTATTCAAAGAGTGGATAAAATTTTTTGGGTGGATAAGCGCCGCTTATATTAACTGTCCACCGCCGATCTGTCCAGTTCGCTTACCATTTTAATACAGTACAAAGTTCAAATTAAACAAGGACACAGAGGCATTTCAGGCTTTTTACTGTTCTTTACTGCTTTTGACACAAATTTAGCAAACAACTGTAATATTCGTCAGTTATGCTAGTGCTTGTTTTGCGTAGAGCATAATGTAATTCATAATTTGTGGAAACTAGAAGAAACTGCAGCGAAACGACGATTTGACCTTGCAATTGGTAGCACGAGGTATGTCAGTTGGACTGTGCAATGTCATACGGTGCGTGCAGTGACTGACAATATAAAATGACTTAAATGGAATGGGAAAAATACGCTGGAATGCACTGAGAATGCCTTCTCACCCTCAAGAGGTACTTTATTTTGCCTGCGTTTCATCTTGTCCATTTCTTATTTGCTTTCAATTTAAACCGTTTCACTAGCTAAACAATTACTATAAAGACTATAATTTGCCACTTGGTCATACATAAAACATTCGCTCATTTCCGTCATTTTCTTTAGCAAGATTGTAATATGATGGTTTCCTTAAAATGGTTGGATGCTGCAAAACATACCCGAATGACTGTCGCAAAAATATTTGCTTTATGTTTGTGTTTATGCCGCTTTAGGCAAAAGACAAACAGGATATTTAGAAAAACCACGGAAATTTGTATCTAATCCTCGAGTAGCAAATTACCAGTGTCTAAAATATAAGATAAGCTGTGTGCAATGAATAAAACTATTTAGCTGATACACTTCGCACGAAATGTAATGAAATTAGTGGTCAGGCGCAGAACAATGTGGGCCGCGTAGAATAAATGCCGTTGTGATCTTGCCAAGTTATCTAACCCACCAGATTTACGTAGTTAGGCGTGGGTATTCGTAGTCCGTAAATGCGGTGAACTTGTAATTTTAAGATAATCGATAGTAGAACTGATTGTGTAACATTGACTGAGAGCGAAATAAAGACAAAAAAAGGAAAGTATACAGTCCAAGTTGATTGCACCAGCTGTTGCAGGGTTCTCCTAACTGAGTCGTGGAGATTTCTGCGAAAATGACTGTGGCCCTGACTTTTGCGTGTTTTATAAAGATTCTGTAATCAGGGCTGATTCTTGTCATCCCGGCCCTCACAAACAGTTAAGTTTGTTCTGTTAGGTGATCTGGTATAAATTGGGATTTGAACTAGCGGCTTATTAATACCACATGGCATCTTTTTACAGAATTAGAAAACTCTGAATTCAAAGATCTTCAAAGATGTACTCGGAAACTTGAGTCGACTTAAGGGCCAGTGGAGTTTCTCACTATGTTTAATCATACTCTTGCAGTTCATGTAATACAGTCTGTCATTCACTGGGGAAAAGACCCCATCGTGGTGATTAAAAGACCTGATGAAAACGTAAAAAGCAATTTAAAGAACGAAACGAAATCAACAAAGAAAAGGAAATCACGCAAAGATGCAGAAGAGGACAAAGCGCTTGCTAAGAAACTGAAACAAGATAACACGACGGTTATACGAACTGCTCGTCAACGGAACGAGCTAAATGAGCTTAATACAGGTAATGAAAATATCATTGTAATAAGTTTAATGATACTGCAATACAGTATGCAAAGTTGTTAACAAACAAGTAGACAAAAATCCCAGTACTATACAAAAGCATAACTGACTGATTCAGCTTGACTACCTTTTTGTTTCTGTTTCTATTCAAGCATTGTTGTGATTGTTTGTTTTCACAGGGCTGATTTTTTCGTGGAAACAACATATTAGGCTTTATACCCTCTGTATAAGTGGTCATAATGTAATCATAATGACAATTGAGTAAAGACAAGGGACGCTCAGTTCAGTTTGTTTGCTACTTTCTTTCATCAATACAATTTCATTATTTACATACGTCATTAACATTCACCAACGTAGGATCGCAACGTAGGCGAAAGGCGTTGACATTACCTTGCACGCTGCATTATTTTCTCCATATATATGAAAATATCGAGTGATGTTTTCCTGGCTCGCTTTTAAAGCACATGCATTACAGTTGCTTTGCATATGCGAATGCACATTGGAGTCTTAAACATCTGGAACGCAGCTAGTATATGAAAAAAACAGTTAAATTTTTTTTGTTTTGTCGCAGAACTTGAGAAACTTGAAGGCTCGACAGCCATCAATGAGGCAAAAATCACGTGCGGTCTTTGCTGCAAGCCGTATTCCGTTCAACTTGATAGAACCACGGCAGGAAAAATATCATTTTTTAAAACAAGTATGTAATTTTCACGATACCACCAGCCAAAGACAAGACAGCTAACGATACGACAAACCGTACCTCAAACGTACTAAAAATCTAATAAATACCTGACTTCTCTTTTTATATTTCAGCTCACTTCAGTATGTGTCAAAAAAAGAGGCAAGCCGGAGTTAAAGGAGTTAAAACAATAAAGAACTTCTTTGCCAAAGCAACTACACGATCTGCATCTGCAAATACAAGCTCTATTCAGACTGAGTCAAATGACAATGACCAAGATCAGTTCGAAGGCGCTGACGCAATTGTTTCAGAGAAGTAATGGCGCTAAGCATTGACTTTTGCCATAGTCTGTCTATATCACCGAAAATAGGCACATCTTTCCTTGTGTATTTTATATCGTTTTTTTCCTTCATAGATGATTTATTGTTTGTTGTTAAACTTACAGAAAGGGAGGAGAAGCTCGTTTTGGTCGTCTTTTTACTAGTCTACCTTGATCAGAGGAGGCCTTTTTAAGAATTTCTAGCAAATAAAGATCAATAAATGGCTATTTATCAGATTCTTTTGAGCTAGAGCGTTTACCACACATGACGTGTTCTTTTCTGTGAGGGTTAAAGCAAATTTACTTTGTGACATCATTGCTACTGATCGATTTACTGCATGCCCGCGACAATCACCAGGAACGATTTATTAGCAACTTTATTTCGAGAGAATCAGTACGACCTAGTCGACATAGTGTGTTTTCTTACAGTGAGAGTGAGGATTTAGACATCGACAGTCCAATAGTCACAACTTCCCCGGCTGACTCGGACGAAGATTGCTCAGAATGCGAATCAGCTGATGAGCCCGAGGGCGGCAAAACCCAAGACCCTACCACAAATGGCGAAGAAGACACACAGGATACAGGCGATGACCTCATATCTTGTACTGTGTAAGTTTGAGCAACATTGAACTTTGCCGGTTTTACAACGGCTGCAGTGAACTGCTTGTGTGCCTCAACACGAAAAGACAGCGCTCGTAATTTATGTCGTAAGTGATGTCGTGTCGTGTTTTTATGTTGCATTTCGGCTATGTTCTGTGTTTTATCAGTGCAGCGTGCGGTTCTTCTGTCTGCCTATTAAGAGAAGGTTTTGGACGAAAATTTAAGACGGAGAAAGCTTACCTGTGGCGTTTTATATCCAGTAATTTTCCTTCTATTCATGTTCGGCGGTCTGTGGGTCTGTAAAATGTCGTGTTCAAATGATCGATTATTGATTTCTTTTGGTTCCACAGCTGCGTAGAGAGTGCTCATCCGTTGGCTGAAAAGCTAAACAAACTTATCAAAGAAGGGAAGATTCCTGAGGAATGTTTATTTTACAAGTATCTTAATGATACAACATCGTTTGCCATGATCGACTCAAGCAAGGCATCAGACTTCCACTGGGATCATGAGGTCTGTGAGTTTTTTGAAACCATAAAGTATCTAGGTGGTCAAAGAACAAGAAATTTTGTGAGAGGCCCGGGGTTTCATGGAACCGGACGCGGGGGAAGGAAACAGTTTGCAACTTTTGCAGATTTCAATCTCTGTGGTCCCTCCCTTAATGTTTCCAGTTATTGCAAGGCAGGTTACACAACGGACAGTGGGATAATAAAGCCCCATTTGCAATCATTCCACACTTTTTCTAGCCACCCTAAAGCTGAGATTAATTATTTAGTGAGCACTGACGACGTCCAAGTCATAGGAGTTTCACTGGCTATGGATGGGACGGCTCTAAAACCTGGCCTAGAATTCGATACCAGGCAGAAAAAAATTATCGGCTTAACCTACAAAGTCGACTGGAATTATGTCTGCGACTACCCTGTTCCTGAACCCAAAGAAATAAAAAAGAACCTCATCACAAGCGCTGAAGTTACTTTCATGACGTCCGCCGATAACAGTTCGACGATGCCAGTTGGTGTCCATTACCATCCGAAATCAGTATCAGGGGAAGAGATGTTATCGCAGATGCTTGGAACAGCAAAAACTGTGCAAGTCTGTGAGCGCTGCTTGACAAAGCAGTCTGCGGAGAATCACATCGTAACACATGAAACTGCGCAGTGTAACAGCAAGTGCGACACGTGTCTTCAAATGAAAGCTGTGTGTCAAGTTTGCCAGGAAAAAGGACACGTCTCTTACCTACCAGCACTGAGATGTTGTGAGTCCTGCTTGAAGGAGTCAGTGCAATGTCGAAAAGTTGCAGTCCTGGCTGTTATTACAGACTGTGAAGAATGCAATAAGCAGGCCCTCTTAGAAATCAAGAAGATGTCGGAAAACAACACCATGCCGCCCGAACTTCTTCTTCTGACGCCGCTTCCTGATGTTGTTCACATCGGTAAAAGTCTCAAATGTAGCTGGTCTAACTGGTTCATAGATCTGAATGGCCAAATGTCTAATCTTGTGTTAGTCCGCACACTAAGAGACTCAACAGATTCTGCTGTTCGTAAACCACTAAGAAAAATGCTGACCCTAGAGTGTGTCCGAAATAAAGATAGGATGGCAGTCGAGCCAATAGTGCGACTAACGAGACCTGACGTGATAGAAGTGTTAGGCAAGGTGTCACTTGTGGTACACACGCTTGTTCCGGAGAAGTATAGATTTTGGACCTCAAATCAACAAGGTGTTTGTTCCCATCCTGTTGCCATCTCTCCTGGACCTCTTGGCAGTGTTTTGGCACTTGATTACGATTTTGACTCCTCCTGCTCTAGACTGCTCAAGATAAGACTCCACCAGCCAGCCGACGTAACAGAATTACAAAATGGGCTAAAAGATTCAAGAGATGTTTGTTTTAGCAGAGGCATAGCTTTTATGGCTGAGCGTGGTAACGCTTGCATAAGATTTCAAGACCTTGAAGGGAACGTCAGGCTAGACCCCAACTCTCTACGTTCACGTGCCGATTTGGAGAGAAAACTAAGTAACTATAACCTTTCCCTTGATGGAACCGTTCCAACTTTACGTAAGCGCCTTTCTCAGCACCTGGGGCAGCTAGAAGCTAGGGTGACTAAAAATGTATTACAAACTGATGTACTGCTTTCAAAGCCTGCAGCTCTATGTATGGCCAGTGATGACTTACTATTGTGTGCTGACGATGGTCACCGAGCTATCTATCAGATTCAGCTGGAGAAAAATGGAGTCACTATCAAAGGAGAGTTAAGGAAACTAACCAGCTATCCACAAGGTGTTCATCGCCTTGAGTCGTTGGCAATGTCTGGTAGTTCAGATGTTTACTTTACAGTGCCAAAGAGTTCCCAGTGTAACGGTGGCCTGTACTGTTTTAGCATGGAAACCAATGAGATTATAAGTGTTCTTGAAAATATGACTGACAGTTGTAAGGAGATCAAGAAGGTAGCAAAATTCAACGACACACTCGTCTTCACAGACATTGAGGCTCGTCAGGTAAAGCGTTACGATCCATCGACCAAGAAAGTTGATACTCTTGCTGGAGATGGGAGTGAAGGAGGGCAGGATGGAACCGAAACAAGTTGCAGTTTCGTTCAAGTGCATGGTATTTGTAGTGTTTCAGATACACTTTTCACAACGGATGCAGCGGCAGGGAAAATCAAGCTGATGACCAGTCTATCAGGAACAAGGAACTTTCTAAACCACTTAGGCATCCTATATGACAGTTTTGGTATAACATGTAAAGGTGCTTCCTCTCAGCCAATAACACCGGATCAGGTCAGTCAGAATGTGAAGAAGGTACATGAGTACATCAAATCTACTGTCAGGAAAGTAAAAGAAACAAACCACCTCAAGGAACACTCATCAACGAATGGCCCTCAAGGAACTGTGTCTCAAAAGACACAAAATTCTGTCGAGCTTCTACTGAATGGTGTCAACAGCCTTATAAGAAATATAACAATTGTAAACAGTGAGTACAAAGATAACATTGATTGGCAAACTTTACTTACGACACAAGTAGAGAATCTACACGCGGTATCTCATTTTAAACATGAGACATTTAACGCCCTTGAATATGCCACAGACTTCGGCACCATATCAAAGGAATCTATTAAGCGAATAACCAAATGGAGAGCGAAATACTATACCCACCCATCTTCATACTACCCAGTGCCACAGACAGGTATGTCATTCACGGATGTAACATTCATGACTCCACTTCCTTGTGAGACGCTTTCCAAAAAGGATGAAGAGACCATGAAGGAATGGTTGGAGAATTACCGTCCAGTGAGGCAAAGAACCGTGAGAAGCGAGACGACGAAAGATAAGGCAGGAGCTTTACCTCCGGCAGTGTACGCAAAACAGAAACCTGATGCTGTTGCAAGGGTACGATTTCCAGCTGACCAGGACGACCAATCGTCCCCTGCCTTCTCTGAGTTCCGCTCTGTTGCCGCTGATGTGTCATTGAGTTTCGTAAGCGATACCAACATTCCGCAAGTCACGCTCGCATCCGCTGCTGATTTCAACCAGATGGAGGAGTACGAAAGCGATTCCGAGGACAGCGATAATGACATAGAGCTTGATTCAGAAGAACTGATCATTAGTAAGCCAATGTTAACAAGGTCTGGAAGACAAGTCAAGGTGTGGACACGGTTTGATGTCTGAGCGCAAAAAAATAAGTAAGTGAAGTAACGTCGTGAATGTTGTTGATGCGTTGTAAGCCAGCTAGCAAGGTTGCCATTTTAACCGTCTTAACAGGCATATATCTCATACAATTAAATAAGCTATTGATGCAGGTTATTTGTATGTCATCGTCGTTCCTTGTTTACTGCGGTCGTACATGCTGTATCATATACATTATATTTCTATAGGTATAGTAATATTACTACTGTAGTAGTATGCTATATATGATAATGGGGTGACGACTGTGAGAAATGTGTTAAAAGAAGAAATGTTGAATCAGTCGTGATTACTCAGAAAAAATCTGAGTCCTCCCAACGGGAGTCGAACCCATGACCTTCCAGATGCCAGTTGGATGCTCTAACCACTGAGCTATGGGGGACTCGTGGTGAGCGAGGCCATATAACTAGGTTCATATGTGACATATGCCTGCTTACTGCAGTCTCGTAACGTCAAATGATAAATGTAAATATGATAACGGAGTGACGACTGTGAGAAATGTGTTAAAAGAAGAAATGTTGAATCAGTCATGATTACTCATATTTACATTAATCATTTGACGTTACGAGCCTGCAGTAAGCTGGCCTATCTCACATATGAACCTAGTTATATGATAAATGTAAATATGAGTAATCACGACTGATTCAACATTTCTTCTTTTAACACATTTCTCACAGTCGTCACTCCATTATCATATTTACATTTATCATTTGACGTTACGAGCCAGCAGTAAGCAGGCCTATGTCACATATGAACCTAGTTATATGGCCTCGCTCACCATGAGTCCCCCATAGCTCAGTGGTTAGAGCATCCAACTGGCATCTGGAAGGTCATGGGTTCGACTCCCGTTGGGAGAACTCAGATTTTTTCTGATTAATCACGACTGATTCAACATTTCTTCTTTTAACACATAGTATGCTATATATGTCCATTACAATCCTTACAACACCATAATTACTTTGTTTATAAATTTTTTATCCCGGAATTGACCTAAGAAGTAAACGACCGGTCGTTAATGTGTTTTACAATAATAAAAACTAATTATTAACTTTTTAAAACAATGGAAATTAATTTTTAACATTTCTGTTAACCGTAACGGAAAGAAATTAACCGTTAGCCGTAAAGAGACCAAAATTTTAACCGTTAACCGTAAAAGCCATCACCCCATTGAGACCCTCTTTGAAAGGGGTGAACTTGTGGCGTTTAACAGAACTGTTTCATCTGATCCTGTAAAAATGATTAGCGATGAATTAAAATTGGCATTACATAATTACAATAATCTCTGTGTGTTTGTAATTTTATTTTTCGACACATTAAAACTATTAGTTAAATGTATGAAAAAAGACTGCCTGTTCCAGGGCATTTTTTTAACGCAAGGCTTGCAGAGAAAGGGTTGAAAACCCAGACGGAGGCACACACAATAAGTAAAAAAATAAGTAAAAAATAAGTAAAAATAAGTAAGTACCTGAGAGATCTGAAGTACGTTCTTCTGTAGCTTTTAGGGTAAGACCAAAGTAATAGCCTCTAGAACACAACAGATGTATCAAAGGTGAGACATGTTATTGTTATCTCGTCGATGACTTGAAGTAGAAATTACCTCGCATGAAGAGAGCCGCTAAACCTTACATTAAACTTACTCTTTTTGTTTTCCCTTCCGTTGCAACGACTTGCCATAAATCTCTGAAACTGTTTTCAAAATTCGCTTTCTGTCCATGTAACGAGAGGCGGGATAATTCTTGTTGAGCACGCTGATGAGCTCGTCTGCCTTGATGCTCTGAGATTCGCTCGCTGCTTCAATGACGGATTGAAGAGCTGTCTCCAGTTCAAACCGAAACTTTACATGTGAGGGCTTAACTGTCGATAGAAAGGCAAAAATTTTCGTCGTTTAAATTTTATCAAGTCTGCAAGCTCACTTCTCTTCTCAAATGAAAACCGAACATGAAAAGTGTTCGCAAATTAATACCTTTTCGCTTGGATCCCCCGGGCGTTCGAATGACTGTCCTTATGCGTCCGGAAGAGTGATCTCTGAGTGTTGGTGTGGCTGTAGAGACACTAGAAGCAGAAGACGTTGTTCCCAACACCAACGATGGCAACTCCTCGTCTTTTTTGTTGATGCCGAGATTTTGAAAGTCGGCCTTTAGCCGTGATATTTCGGCCTCCTTCTCCTCGACTTGAAGCTTCTTGGATTTCACTTGACTCACTAGACTTTTCTAATCTTTGCTTAGGATTGGGATTTTTGTTTTACAATACTTGGAAGAGTTCAAACGGGCTTGTTGCACAGAGCCATCACTTGAAGAAGCGGCGATGTTTTTTGCATCTAAACCACGAAATTCGCCTAGGTCCCCTTAGGGATTTACGCGCCGCAAAATCGCCCCACCGTACCCCGGGTCCCATTACATGTCCACTGGGTGACACTAGAAGTCCACAAGGCTCGGGTTTAGGTAGGCGTCTCTCCCCCCCTCGTTTTTCCCTTCTCTTCTCCCTAGGCCCCGCTCGGTGAAAAAAATGATACCACAGGAAGACCAATTCCGAATTTGACTCGAAAATAGGTAAAGGAGCCAGCCACAAAGACGCCTGCGGAGGAGGCTAGATGAGTGCCTTAGTGAATTGTTTCACAGTGGTGTCGTCTTGCCTGCTATGAAAGTTTGTTTTGGGGATTGCGGTTTTCATAAATCCAGTTAGAAATACAAATAAATAAATAAATAAATAAATAAATAAATAAATAGTATAGTATAGTATTTCAGAAATGACCAGAAATTCACAATGAGATATCATAGAAGAAAATCGGTATTTTTGGCTCAGATCAATCTCTTACCTTGCATTTTACTGTTATTTAAACTTGTATTTGAGGTAAATTCTTGGCACAAGTTTTTAAAATTTCTGTTTAATACCAGCCTCCACGTTTATATAAGAAAAAGGGTCTTTGAGAAAAGAGTTTATACCTTAAAACTTACCGACTGGTTGGCAGAAAATACCACCTGCGGGATTACAGTCGACGCGAAAAGCCAAACGATCGTGAACTGCGTCATTGTTTGCTGGACGACATTGGATCTGTTTCTCTCGTATGCCTAGCGACACAAGAAAAAATACAAATGGCAATGTCTTACAAATAAATCTTCTACAAAAACGTGGATGGTAGATTTGCATAGGAACGGCCAAAACGTCGGAAAGAACAAAAAACATTAACAGCATCATGCACTCCTGTCTAATATACAGCTACACACTGAAGCAGTGACTTCTCGCTTAAATTAAATTTCTTGTTTTCTTATCATTTACTTTGAAAGTTTCGTAGACTCTCAGATTTCTTAACGTCTGCAACAGGTACAATTCGAAGATCTCGAGTAGTAATAAAAGTGGAAAAGTCTACGACAAAAAATTGGCTGGACCATTTTGTATGATGCATGAGCCAAAACTTGGATAGAGCCGTCATGCACTCGGACATTTCCCTTAATACAGGTATGAACTGAAACGCTCCACACCTTTGAAGGAGTGACACTCAGTCTAAAATTCTTCAGTTGTCTTGTCTTTACGTCAAGGTTTTGTGGACTCTCGGATTTCCCTACGTCCGCAACAGATAGAATTCGAAGAGCTCGAAGTAGTCTGACACGTTGAAGCTGAAAAAATTTCAACTGATGTTTACGTGGCAAAATGCTTTACCAAAGAAGCCTATTTTAAGAGTGTCCTCAGTGTTTCTCGCAAAAACCAGTTACGTAAACTCACGTTGATTGGCTTATAACATTAAACAAATCCTGTCTCTTGATAAACAAACTTTTTAGTTCCGTCATCATATTCTTTGTGAGAACGTTAATTTTCAACTTACATTTTTGTTATTTTACAGTCAGTGGTCCAAACTCTTTACTCTGTGTGTGTACGTTTCGAAACAATGATACAAAATTTCGTGTCTTCATAGGTTGGTCTAGAGAATTAAACTCCACATTAAAAATAGAATAATTTATTCTGATAAGATTTCGTCTGGAACGGTTTTTGACAGTAAGCATATTTTAAAAATTATACCTATATGACAGTTTAGCCAGTATGAAAAGCTTGTAGCAATTTGTTATCAAGACGGGAAATCTTTTTCCCTTTTTCTGTAGTGAAGCCTGTATCAGCAATTTCAGCTTCTTACAAGAAGTACGGACTAGTAAGAAATAATAACAAATTAAATCAGCGTCAAACGGCTATAGAGGAAATTACCATGTTTAAATGTGTTTATATTAAAAGCAGAGGAAAAGATGCGAACCGTTTATTTCTGTCGATACTTCTATTCAGAGTGACCTCCATTCAAATTTCACTCAAGGATGTGGGCATTAGAACAGGAAACTGTCAGAACTGAGTTACTGTGGTGGGTGAACCTCCTTTATTATGATACGGGTGGTATAGACGTACCCCCCCCCCCCCCCACGCATCAGAACCGCTCTTGTATCCATGAACCACCAATCCAACGCGTGCGGTTCCTTCGCTGAGCCCCTCACAATATCTCCAAATCTGACTTTACATGTAAATTTGGTGTCTGTTCCGCGGCAGCCCGTCTATGAATACCGTCAAACACCGAACAACCGGTTCACTTTTATACAAAGAACTAAGGTCCGGGGTTAAGCTCTTGATTTCTGACACAAGAGTGAGGGAAATTTGCGTTGCTTTAAGATACGTTTACACTTACTAATGGCATTACTCAATTTCATCGTATTATGTACTCGGTGAAATTTTATTGAAAAACAAATGCAATGAAGTAACGAAAAAGGAGTCAAAACAAAACACAGGAAACGTTCTTTGTGAGCTTTTGTGGGCTCAGTTGTTCTTAAGCTTTTCTTTAGCGTATTGTTTTTATGATTAACAAAGCTAGCCTCTTTTATCTCATGGTCGCGATAGCAACTATGAGATATTGTAGTGTAGTTGAGCGCATTGCTAGGCTCATTCCTGTGCTCATTTTCTCGAGCTGTCGTGTAAATTCGCCGATGTTCGCCAGATCGTCGGTATTGCCAAGAGAGGAACTTCGCTGTATCATGTATCACCGGGCCATGTTGGAGACACTTTCGTTATTTTTAGGCGCTGATGTATCAGATAACAAGGCTGTCTGGGGTTCCTGCTGGAAGTAGACCGACAACTTGTGTCGTTTATCAATGATTTAGATAAAGCTGGAAAAGTCCGGAAATACAATGAAAACAGCTCTTCCAATGTTAAGCGAGTTAAAAATGCAAGCTGTTTTCACGAGAAAAAACAAGGGGTTATATCGCCTGCCTTTATGATCGAAAATTCACGCCAAGTTATTCTACCTTGCGAGATGGTATAAATCGTCCCGATAAAAGCCGATAAATCACTCAACTCATGTCCAATACTCTCTGACTGACACGATCCGGAAAAGCCACTATACAACCCGTACGGATCGACAAGTAGAGACCACCAGCTAAATAGAGCTGTCGATCCGAAAATTGCATCTCATTAACGACCATCATGCTGATAGGAGGTTTGTCGATTCGTTCGATCCGTACGATTGGATAATGTTAAGCACGATCCGTAATAATAGACTTGTCGATCCGAAAATTGCATTCATTAACAACCGGGAAGAGTGTTGCGCAGTATAGTAGGCAAACATGAATATTCCTCGTCCTCTCTAACTGACACGATCCGAAAAAGCCATAGTACAACCCGTACGGATCGACAAAGAAAGACGACCCATTAAATGGCGCTGTCGATCCGAAAATTGCATCTCATTAACAACCTCATGTTCACAGGAGGGTTGTCGATTTGTTCGATCCGAACGATTGGATAACTGTATGTACGATCCGTATAATAGACTTGTCGATCCGAAAATTGCATTCATTAACAGCGAAGAGTGATAATAGTAGGCATAACACAGAGTCAATACAGGTATGAGTATGCCCAAAACATGACGGGCGCAAATATGACTATGCCTCGTTCTTTAAGCGTGTGACTCCAAAACATTTGCTTTTGGCGAGGTGCAAAAACGAGACCTATGACTCCGAAACATTCGCTTTTATGAAACAAACCGAACACAGAGCCAAGAAACCATGCAAATATGACTGACTATACCTCGTTCTTTAAGCGTGTGACCCCAAAACATTCGCTTTTGGCGAGGTGCAAAAACGAGACCTATGACTCCGAAACATACGCTTTTATGAAACAAACCGAACACAGAGCCAGTACAGGTATGAGTATGCCCAAAACATGAGGGGCGCTCGAAACAAACGAAACACTGAAACCATGCAAATATGACTATACCTCGTTCTTTAAGCGTGTGTTCCCAAAACATTCGCTTTTGGCGAGGTGCAAATTCGCTACACACAGTATTTACGACAAACAAACAAGTAATGGACGACTTGTGGCCAAAACGACAGAGCCAATACAGGTATGAGTATGCCCAAAACATAAGTGGCGCTCGAAACAAACAAAACGCTGAAACCATGCAAATATGACTATGCCTCGTTTTTTAAGCGTGTGGCTCCTTTTGGCGAGGTGCAAATTCGTTACATCCAGTGTTTACGACAAGCAAACGTACTTAAGTAGCGGACGACGTTTGGCGCAAAGGAGTGCCGAAACAACCAAAGCATGACATTGCCTTGTTCATAACTGGTGACAACTCTTAGTTCTAAGCGTGCTACCTGGCGGATTTTCCAAACGTCCGCTATCTTGTACGCTTAATGACTGAAACTTGAATGCGTTCGGCGGCGTAGACGCAATTGTAATTTCGATCTGCTGAAATTTTCATAATAATTTTCATTACTTGTTATTCTTGACTATGCTGGCTCTTTTAGTCTAAATCTGATGAAATTGCAATCAATCAGTTGATGGTCATTTAAATGTCCCATGGCTACAGAAAATTTCGTAACTTCATGTCTTCTGGCCACGACTTTAGTGGGAAAAAGGCGTCATCATCGATAATCTTCATTAATTCCCTCCGTCTCTCTACCACTTCTCTCATGCTGAGAAATGGGATCTCTTCGCGATATAACTGGACTGACGCCATCTTGCTGCAGATACAACAACGTTGATTTGATCTCTATTGCTTTTATACCTGGCTTTCATTCGGCTCCATTTTTAATGTATTCATGTGATGCGTTTCAGTAAATTATCACACCTCATTGTTACAACCTTAATAGTAGGTTAACTAATTGCAGACAAACAGTTAAACGTCTTTGTAATTTTATGAATTTAATACTCCATGTGTCCATGTGTGAGGTGTGCGGTCTCAACGAATTAAGCGCACCGAAACGACCATTACGGTGTGGGTTTGTTGGAAAACCACACATACATTGGGAATATTCACTTAACGTGTGCGACGAACCAGGAAAACAATACTTATTCTGCTTTTGTTTTACCGAACTGCGAAATTCAGAAGATTTTTACACATGTCTTGCAAGTGTTCGTAGAAAAATAAATTCTTACACATCGCAATCGTGTAAGGAAAACCGCCGCGCTTTGAAGGAAATCAACCAAAACATCCAGTTTCTAAGCACTTATTCTTTAAATGTCAACAAGGAAACAAACAAATGTTCTTTTCGGCTTCAATTTAAAATAGTCTTGTGTATGCGTTTCAGAAAATTGTCACACCTCACTGTTACAAACCTTAATAATGGTCTAAGAAACAAATGGTCCTTTCGGCTTCATTTAAAAATTCATGTGTGTCCTTTTCACAAAATTATCACACCTCATTGTTAGAAACCTCAGTAATGGTCCAACAGTAGTAAACTATAAGATGGACTGAAAGTAACGCCCCCCGAAAGTAGCGACCCTCCGAAAGCAGCGATAAAATTTCACAGGTGTTGGAAAATCCCGAATTTAACGACCCTCCGAAAGTAGCGACCTCAAAAGTAATTTCCCGTAAGGGAAATGGTAGATATAACCAGCGGTGCTTACCATTTCACAGAAAAATCCGGTTGGGGTGCCCAATGAATAATGGTAAGGGTTTACCCAACTTACCGGAAGGAACAGCTCTTGCCATTTCTGGCTCCGTTTTCAGTAATGGCGGCAGACGCGGGCTTGCTAATAGCCTTTGAATTTTATGACGATTTTGAGACAGAAAATGACGTTTTTGACGATGACGAAGACATTGCAGTGTTTTCCTGCTTAAGTTCCTTTATGAGGAGGAACTTAAGTCGCATTGAAGGCTTTTTCGAGGGAACAATTCCACGATACTTGCCAAGTGAATTTCAAAGTCACTTTCGGATGACGAAGAGCACAATGGAGATCGTTTGCCGAGAAATGGTAAACACAGGGCGAATTCCACTTAGAAATGTAAGGGGGCGGCAGCCTATACCTCCCGAGAAGCAAGTGCTTTTGTTTGTGTGGTGCGTGGCCAATCAAGACTGCATAGGGCTTGTTGCTGATCGTTTTGATGTTACGATGAGCAGTGTTGATAGAGTGCTTCGCAGAGCAGCTAGGGCGCTGCTGGACCTCTGTCCCACTTACATCAAATGGCCAAACGGTAAATTACTCAGTATAAGTGTCTAATATTTGAATCTTTTTGGAGTTACCTTTGTTAATTTAGGTCACTTTTCTCCGCAGAGCGGAGAATGGATACAATACAGGCCGTGTTCGAGGAAGGGGGATTCCCAGCCGGGGTGTAGGCGTAATTGATGGTACGCACATTAGTATTCGTGCGCCAACAGAAGAGCCTGATACAAGTCCAGGTAAAAGACAGTCTTACTGCGCGTGAAATAGTGCAACTTATCCAGAGCACACCTGCATTACATGGCATTACACTGTACCTATATAATCTAAATACTTAACTTTAACTTTAATGGTCTTATATTGCGCAAACATCAATGTGGCATTTTCGAATGCACATTACAATACATTTGAAAGAAAAATAAAAAATAAAAAAACTGGGTAAAATTACATATCAACATATCGTGTAAAAATCAGGTAAGTATATGTATAATAATTAATAATAATAATAATAATTATTATTATTATTATTATTATTATTATTATTATTACCGGTATATTTAGAATATACAGGTACAGTGTAATGCCATATAAAGCTATGGAAATACCTGAATAAATTGTTGGCGTTGTTGTTAAATTTTGAGCTTAGTTGGGAGGATTGAACTTTTATTTTTAAATGAGTGCAGTCAAAAGTATTTAGAGGGAAAAACTAAGAACATTATCATTTTTTATGCCCTCCTCTAACACTACAATTTATGCGATTGTTTGTTTTCCTCTGTTTGTTAAGCCTTACCCTGATAAGCTGATAACCTTGTTGCAAACCCAATGGAGTTGAACATTTAATGAATGTTCTGTTTTTGTACCATACAGCCAGTCATTAACAAAGAAACCATTTACTTCTAGGTCATTTGTGATGACAATATGGTTTTAACTGACGTGCTGACTGGATGGCCAGGGTCAGTACATGAACCTAGTTTTGCGACATTCAGGCATTTACAACCAAGCTGCAAACAAGTTTCCAGCCAATACACATCTGCTTGGTGATGGAGGGTATCCATTGTTGACGTAAGTTTAAATAGCCCACTTTTGTCTAAGGACTATCTACTGATTCTTAAAATTAATGATTGTCTACTTGCCTGCCTTGCTTCATTCCAAGAAATTAATGACATTCCCCATGATTCATTAGCATTACATTCTCTTTGCCTGTTGTAAAGGCCAATTACTTCCTCCATTTTATGGTCTCTCGATGAAGACAATGATCTGTAACTGAGATTGACTCTCCCAACACTTTTGCCCTCCTTAACTGATATAAAGTGTGCAAATAATACTGCATTTTATTTTAAACATATTTTATGCTTATGTATTCCAGTAAAATTCAGGAACAATAGGAAAATAGCACCCTTGCCTTATTTTTTTTTTAATATCGCCATCTCAGTGTAATATGAAAATGGGGACTGGTATGCAGGTAGTGCATGCTATTAAATTAGGAAACATCTTCCTTATCAAATACACCAGTATAAAAAGTCTGGGGCTGTTTGCTGTATGATAGATTCATATTATTTACATGTACTGTCTTCATTTAGTTGGCTGATGGTTCCTTACAGAGACAATGGCCACCTTACAGCACGTCGGTGAGACCTATTTCAATACTGTCCTTAGCTCTCAAAGGCAGATAGTAGAACGAACTGTCAGAGTACTCAAGGGAAGGTGGAGAAAACTGCAACATATGGATCACATCAATTTGGAGCTGATAGTCCAGCTTATCAATTCTGCATGCGTCCTTCATAACATATGCCTTCTGCTTGATGACTTCGATCCAGGCTATATGCAGGATGAGGATGATGATGATGATGATGATGATCCTGAAGACAATGGTAGTGGTGGTGACAGTGGTTACGCCAGTGGTGGAACTAGACAAGCTGAACTTAAACGAGATCACCTTGAAAATTTTATCTTTGCAAACCGAATTTAGACAATCAGAATGAACTCCGATATTTTTACTTTTGTTTAAGTACCCTTTCCGACATGAAGTCAACATTTGGCCTGTATGGTTTCACTCAGTCACTGGAATTCTCGTTTTTGTAAATGTGGTGATTAGACTGTTATAGAAAGACAAACACTACAACCTGGGTCACAATTCCTTGAAACACCCTACTCCCCCATTCAATGTTGATCAGATTGAAGCATTTTGGTGTTGGAAACAATTAATTTTGAAATGGGGATGCATGGGAAGTGAACTTCAACAAACTGTTTCAAGGTTTCTGTCCGGGATTGTAGGAAGGCCCCCTGAGAGATTTCCAAACATATCATTGTAATTAATGGAGTTAGCTATCTCTAGCCTGTACAGAAATCATGGAATGTACAGGCTAGATCTGTTTATTTCTCCTTCATGACTATAATTTAGGGACAGAATAACTTAACAGACTGCTACTAACTATTGTTCTGTTTTTAAATGTTCACGTTTTTTTTATATGGCTCCCGAGCATTAAGCTGCAAGCTTCGGTTTTCCGTGTGTACATGTCAAACGAACAAAAAACAGTTGTAAAGCAATCCTACATTTTTAGCTGAATGACCATGAAGGTAGCGACTGATGAATCATCAAATCAAATCAAACCAAATTAAATCTTGTTCATCTTGACCATTGTTTACAGTGTAAATGTATCCTACTGTGAACAAAAATGTGGTTTTGAATAGATAGGAGAGAGCAGTGGTTAACATTTTTTGTTCTAGGAAAATTTCACTGTTTAGCTTGCATTTGTTCCATTTGTAATACTAATATATAGATTTAGCCATGCCTAAAAGCGGAGCCTCCAAGGAATAAACTGGTGCTCGTTTCTCAAAAATAGTCCTGAAACTTTTCGCTCTGAAATATATTTCGGGGCTTTCTTTGGCTCGTTCCCTTTCGAAAAGTGTTTCTCAAAAAGCCCGAAAGTGTTCCGAATTGTCCTCCAAGATTTTGAGGATCTGTTCTGTAAAACCAAGCTCGAAAGGTCATTCTAGAGGCTGAGCACAGCTTAATTTTTTTTTCGGGCATCAAACTGAACACATATTTTACTCAGGAGCAGTCTTGCTTGGTTTTTTAAATGTTTCCATATCCTGTCAATAACTGTCAAGGCTTGTCAAATCTCCTTGGATTATTGGCTGTTGGCTTGAATGAACTTGAAACGGCGCTCATGTACAACAACAAAATAAAACTTATTCTGAAGTAAATGGGTTATCTTCATCGCGTTCGGATGTTCAGTTAACAAATAACATGAACTGCCCCTATTAGTCTGGTCAAAATTTATACCATCAAGATTGAAAACGAGCAAACACCAAACACGCTTTAAATTATGGCATAAGTTTTGCGGATGCGAAGTAAGCCCATTTAAAGTTAGGCGCTTTGAGAAACGCCCAAAAACTTGTTTTTCGGAAGCTTTTCGGATAAAATAGTCTTAAACCGACAACTGCTTCGCTTACTATTGAAAAGTTCTAGGACAAGAAAATCGACAATTGCACAAACCGATCCGACAGTTAAAATTGAAAGCAATTATTCGCCGTAAGTGATGCTTGTGCAGTTGCCTTGCGACTGTGCTTTGACCTACTGTTATGAATAAACAAACACAAAATAATAAACAGAGAAATCATTTTTGAAAAAGTTTATTCGAAAACCCGTAAGTTTATACTTAAATGCAATTCGCATTACACTTCCAGCATGGCAAAATATTCTAAGACTACATCTGTCACAAATCTGAGCTCGTTTTCTAATAATTTTTTTGAAGTCAAAAGTAAATGACAAATTTCTAGTGACATAAATTCAATTTCAAAATGTAATTTCTTTGACCGTAATAAATACTCAAAATCATGCACCTTAAACCCTTTAATAACTTCACTTACTCGGTTGTGTTTCAGAACAAGGCAAGCTCTCCGCCGTGAAGAAAACAAAGCGATGAGGTCCTTTGAAGGCAGCTTTCGTAACTTGAAGTTTTCGCCTACTACCAGTATTCTTTTGGACTTTTTCTTTCCACTTATAGGTATTAAATGTTTTTTTCTCAAGTTTAAAACTACAGTACCGTCGAACAATCGTTTTGCTAAATAAACTTAAGCTTTTTAAAGAAACCTCTTTTTCAAAAGTGACGATGGTCATGCGATTTCACGCCGGTTGCCCATAAGCACCGCGCGATTTCCCACCAAGAAAAGATGGCATTCCCCACTCCCGGTCGGGTTGCCTTGGGACTTCCCTCCCCCTCCCCCAGAGTCTGTACGGACGGTCGGACGGACGGACGTACGCTGACGTCACAACCAAAATTTTTCGCATCGATACATTACCAAATTTCCTTAGCAATGGAGCTCCGCTGGCGGGCTTTGCCCGCAGGCTCCGCTATTAATCCTTTAAGCCCTAACAGTGACAAAATGAAATTTCTAGAGCTTTAATAACAATTTACTTGTTCAACCATTCAAGTGATAAAGAGACTGATCACCAAGGATAAGATGTCTTGATATTTAGACAAATTCTCCTTTCTAGTTCCACAATAAATGTATGGAGAGGAGAATATGCATTTTTGTATCAGGGCTTAAAGGGTCAAAAGAGTTACAGATTACGTATTAAAGGCAATTTTACATTATGTGCAAACTGTCCGTTTCAAGTTCATCCACAGGTAGCCAAAGCTTGAGTTATGACTGAAAATTAATAAAATTTTATGAAATAAAGTGTTTCTTTGTTTATATCTTACGTACTTGCTATCTAGGGCAAAAATTCGCTCTCCGAGTGAGAATAAGCGTCTTTCTAATTTTTGCTCCCAATTATTATTATAATATTATGCAAAGGTTGCACACTGGTCTGCCATTTCACCCGCACAAAAAAGCAGACCTCTTTTCACTAAATGAGCTATATTTCTTGAAATGCGCCATTTCCACTCACAATTTCCTCAAACTTGAATGAATCCATAGTCGAAGAAACAACTATTCGCCAGAAAAGTTCCATCTTTCCCAACATTTTGTCACCACAAACGGCAATATTTGAACTTCTTGTAGAAGAAATCAAATGTCGGTATTCGACCGCCGACCTCTGCGCACAAATATATGCAAATATGCTAATTTCATCTCGCTGTTCTCTTCTCACTGGACAATTCGCACAATGGCGTGGATGTGACAAAAACTACTATGTCGGGGAGGTGTGAACGGTAAGCAAATGGTCACGCTTCACCCATGAAATGTCACACTCTGTTTACAATCTGCCGGGAAAAACCACCAGACAAAAACTCGCGCGCGTTCCACTCGTCTCTGTCTTCAAGAAAATCAAAAAACAAATTTGGATCCTCCTTATGTTTGCCCTCTTTTCATGGATCACACCATGAAAAGAGGAGCTGCTGCTTGAGCCAGAGGCAGTTGAGGGTGTTAAAACAATTGAAGAGGTGTCAATTGTTACTGCAGGGTTTATTTTAGGGCTTGAACCCATGCAAGCAGTCATTTCATTATGGAATTTCCACGTTCTCCTGTCCCTACCGGTTTGCTTATTGTGATCATCCACCTCTTTCAACTTCTGCTCAAGTTTTGCCCACTTACGCATGCATTGATCGGCTGTTACCTTTTGGTCTGATTGCTCATCAAAAGCTGCGGCAATTTTAGCAAAAATATCGTTCTTTGTACTTCTCCTTTGGCAAATAGGTGCTTTTGTTGCTCATACGTTGTTATGAGCAAAAGCACGTGGCGATCTTCCCACCGTTGAAGGAAAGGGGCGTGAGAACTGCTAGGGGCGGTCTCCAGAAAAGACTGTAGGCTTATTGACGGTGACTGTTCGCTGCTGTCAACAGGTAAGCTTGCTATGAGAGAAAGCAATACAAGCTTTATTGGTATGTGACGAGACAACCTTCAGCCAATTTGTCTTCAACAAATCAGAACGTTTTGACCCCATCTATCACAAAAAGAAAGCTTAACATGATTTAAAATCCATCACCTGACTTACCGGAGGCAAATAGACAGTTATGGTCCAGCAGTTCCTGCAGTTCGTTGGTTGTTAGTCTGTTGACCATTCGGTAACCGGTCAAGAACTGAATTTATTAAGTAGCTACAAGTTTAAATACATGTTATCTGCATATGTGCGTGGCAATGCAATTAAGATATAAGTGCGTGTAATTATTACATGATAAGGCGCGAATGAATATGATTACTGCATTGTGCAACACCTTTCCCCTTTTCAAAGCTAAGGGAAAACAAACAAAAACAAACTGTGGGCCATTGCCGGTTATGCATTCGTCTGGAATTCCGTGTCGAGCAAAGTTCCTCTTCATGGCTCGAATGACCGTGCTTGCTTTTGTGTTTCTGAGAGAGTCTAGTTCAAAGAAGTCGCTATAGTGGTCGACCATAACAGGATAGTTATTTCCGGCCAGCTGAAAAATATCTGCACTTACTCTCGACCATGGTCGGTTGGCAATTTCATAAGATTTCATTGGTTCTTGAGGTCGCTCGCTTAGGTATTGGGAACAAATTCCACACGATAAACATGTCTCTCTGATAGCTGCCTGCATTCCTGGCCAAAAACTTATAACTTACATTTATAACTGTAAATTTACAGTTATAACTGCAAATTTACACTTATAACTGTAAATTTACACAGATCTGTTAGTTTTTACAATTTTAAATTTTTCGTGGAAAAAAATTGTTGTCACGTGTCTGGAGCCTATTGTGCTCACGGTCTCCTGCACGCATGTTATGCAAGATGGTGGACAGTCCAGAGGAAAAGAGCGGTGGAGGAATTGAAGTAAGTTTCAATCCAATTAATTTTGCATGCAGTGCATAGAAGGTGAAGGGCTTTCGCTGAAATGCCTAAATAACTTTCATGCGTGAGCGTCTTGCCGCATCGAGCATCGAGTACTACTGTTTACACTCCAGGCATTGAGCATCGAGTATTCGAGCATCGAGCAGTTCTGGCAACAACCAACTTTGAAATGATGGTACAACAACTGTGTCTCATAATTGCCTCTGGGTAGATCTAAAATTGCCTTATTGGAAGAAATGTCAGACAACTGTTTAAATATACCGTGATAAAGCGAGTACAACGAAGTTTACAGCCTAGCTCAGTTTGTGGCGTATGGGCAAAGCTTAAGATAAAAAAAGCTTTAGTTAATGTACTGTTCAGCTGTGTTAAGCTTTAATACACTTTTAAAGCGCTGCATATACAGCTTTGCTACAAAAAAGTTTGATCCGCTATCGGCTTGCAGGAAGACCCTTATAAATATTTATGCCCTGAAATGAACATCAGGACAACACTGGTACTGTGACATGTGCTTGTGTGTATAATTCAGCTATCTGCATGGAAACTGTTTATTCCTCCATTGTCAGTAGTTTCTTTGTTGAAACGTTGAAACTTTAAAGTAGGTCAGTGTTGACACCCCTTGTCTTGTTCCTTATTTCAAAGGTCCTAAACTTTCTTAAAGTGAGAGGCATAAAGGAAGACATATTAGACAATTTTGATAGAGAAAAAGTGTATATTTTGTATTTATATTTTTAGGAATTTTAAAATAAGGATATAGACAGGCTTTTTATCTTTTATTGTTTTCTGTTTGATTTTTATTACTGGTACTATTATCAGTGGTATATTATTGAATTATTTTTGTGGTCGACGAAGGAGAACGCTACCTAATTTTGTGCCCTTGACTGTACATGTTTGGTGGCCTGTGCAAACCATGCATGCAGACTAAATCAAGAATGGCAGTTTTTTTATCTGTTCCTCTGTCATGCCAATATGCCTTGCTTTCACACTAGAGCGGAGGGTCATGTGGTAGAGCTCTCGAGCGATTCAAGCTCTGTTGACAAATCGCTTTCTTACTAACTTTATTTTAAGGTGGACGTATAGAGCTTAGATATTCAGAAATCTGCACCTTTATTCATCATTTGATTTTTGAAGGAGCAGTTTGTGGCCTCCAAGTTTGTGATTGCTGGTAAAAATGTTAGGTGGAAGCAGCAATTAAGGCTTCCAGTTGATAGTAAATTGCATTTGTTTCATATTGCGATTGTTTATACAGTATTGCATTTGCAATTGCATTTGTTTGCTTCATATTAAAATCAAATGACAGCGCTTGTAGTTGAATATATCACGAGTAACATTCAACTTTTTCCCCCGGGGTAGCCCAGGGCATGGGGCCGAGTAAAATTAAGGATTAATCAATATCACGGGTGATTAAGTTTTCAAAAGCTGCAGAAAAAAATTTGTGACTAGGGAAATTTCCTACAGCTTCTAAAGTGTGATTACTTGTTTATTACATAGGGGGAAAAATGACTGCTTCAAAAGTTCTGAAGTTTTCTAACTTGAAACTGCCCAAAGTAAAAATGCTTGTCATTAAAGATGTGTTTATTGTTCATCGTGGTGTAAGATAGGCAAGATGAACGTTTACATTCGTTTGTCTCACGATGGAATCGCTTTGAGTTGTTGATCACGCAATACTGCTAGTCTTCATCCGGCGTAAAAATTGCTCGCAAACTGAAAATAGATTAAGAGGCTTTCCATGAGAAAACCATGCAAAACCATGCAGTAGGTGCTACAGTAGGTGCTACATCACGGATTTGGCTCAAATTTTGCATGTAGGCATAACTTGGGGCAGTAACTGTAAAAATGGTATTATTTAGGTTCAACCTCCTTTCCCTTGGTTTTCCTGGGGGGTCCCCCACGGAGAGCCATTTTCCCTCTTCACCGGGCATGAATTTTCATAAAGTTTGGATGAGCTGTTCTCTCGTATTTTTCAACAGATTTAAAGACAACTGACCAGCATGGAAACTTTAGGCTTGTACTTTGTAAAAATATAAATAAAGGAGCTATAACGTTTCCAAGTTAACTTTTACGCTGCATTGCCGAAGGGTCATTTTGTTGCATTTTTAAACAGGGCGAAAATGGTGCGTTTTTAAAAACTGCTCAAACAATCCTCGCAAACATTTACACAAATTCAAGTATTGTGAGATCGAAAGGGGACATTAAAGTTTTGCTTAGGGCTTCCAGATGTCTGGGTTTCGTAAACATTTCTTCACAGTGACCTCACTAAGTTCGCTAAAGTTGAAGATCGATCACGGATTCTGCAGTATTGTGGCACCACGAAGTGAATTCAAATTCACCACACGACAACCCTAACAAGTACTTAGCAAGAAGCGTATATTTTAAAACATACCTTGCAGCTGATGAAATACTTTGGAGGTAAATTTTTGTGCGTCTGCTTTCAACAATGCAAGGGCCTAGGTCATTTAGCACACTCTTGGCACTTTCGACACGGAGTGTTCGTTTCGACGAATGTAACTCGTATGTCATCAAAGTATCTCTCCTCGCGGCACAATATTGCCCTCTTTTTACCAAAACAATTTCGTTCTTTTTCCTCTACCCGCTTTTAAAACGAAAACTTTCCATGCTGTTCCCTATTCTTCCGACTGAAATCGAAAGTGGTCGGCGACATCATTTGTTTACAACGCTGTCACTTTTATTGAGCCCACGGACATAACGGAGAGGTGGTCTGCGACCTTTCAAGAGAATCGTATGCTGTTTTGGCGCGAAAAGTGACCCAAAGTTCAGTACAGCTGTGAAAATAGATCCGGGTTGCCAAAAAGTTTACATAATTTCATGGCTGAGGGCCCCTTTTTCTCGTTCGAAAAATATTCCTCAGCATCGTGTGGGAATTCCAGTCACTACCTTCTCAACAAAGAGTATGTGCCACTGCGAAGTTGCAACAGAGACATATCAAACCATCTTCGACGAGTGAAAACAAGCCAAGCGAATATCAACGGCGAATGGCACCTGATACTTTTGAGAGTAGGATTGTTTGAAGAACAGGGTGAAACGCTAACTATTTGTCCCCAACACAGGGATATTCTTGGTACGCTTTGGAATTCAAGTCGGCCTCCGACAAAATGTAGTCACCCGCTTCATGGTACGAGCAACGCAAAACCTGACAGAGGGATTTCCGCTGCTTTCTCAAAAGCCATTCTAGATCACTGGGGTCTGTTTATTCCTACTTGGTCAGGTAAATATTTTGCACTAATATCGTTGTTATAGTAGGAAATTCCCAGATGCTTATGATTTGTTGAAAGTTGTAAGTAATTGTTTGACTGAAATTCTGAAGGATTATGTGGAAGGTGTAGGAAGCTGCATTCAGAGGAACTAACACGAAAAGAAACCAATAAAGATCAGGCAAGTGCATGTTAATTCATTTATCTACACTTCTGTGCTTGTCTTGTTTTTCTGTGTCTATTGCATGTGTTGTTTGCTGGTCTGCCTGTATGCCTTCCTGCCTCTTTATCTGTCTGTCTGTCTGTCTCTCTCTCTCTTAGCCCATCTATCTCTCTATCTGTAGGCATGTGTATCTGGGCCCCGATTGTTACCTATCAAGATCTGTACCTCGTTTGTCTGTCTGTTTGTGTGTGTCTGTCTGTCTGTCTGTCTGTCTATCTTGTTCGACATATTGGTCTGCCCAGCTACATCAGATTAGGTTCTTGGAACTGATGCTGAACGGAGAAGAATTCGCAAAACATAAGAGATGAAGTAAAATTCACGGCAGGCGATCGAAAGCTCCGAAGAATCTCCTATCTTAGCTTAATCAGTCGCCCCAGACCTCGTGAGGTTTCTCTGTTCCAGACCTCACAAGAGCTGACTGCGGATGGATTATTCAAAATGAAGACGCCGATTAACAATTTCATCATCATCATCATCATCATCATCATCATCATCATAATAATAATAATTACTTTAATGTAAAATTCAGTGAACCTTTTTACACGTACTACTAACAATAACAATCCTAATAATAACACGTTCCTTATTTTGAATTGATATTAATATTGATATGCTTTTAATTTAAAAACATTACAAGGAAAGTCCATCGTTAATTTGATTATATGAGGGATGTTCTCTTGTAAAAGGATACGTCTGTTCTTTTCAGGTATCACTTCCAGTTGTACCTGCCAGCAATGAGCTTATACCCCCACTTCCAGCAATAAGCGATGTTACAGACGAGACAAAGGTCAGTCAAATCCCGACGTGTCCAATCGATGAAAATCGATTATCGGAAACCAATCGATATAATCAATATAATCGATAAAAATCAATCGATTAATATCGATTGGTTCCATTAATCGATGAAAATCGATACTCACAATTCACGTCCTCTTAATTGTATCGATTTTCATCGATTTTATCGATTATTATCGGTTATAATAAATGAACCATTTATGAATTCTTGCAACATTTGTAAGCCCAGGGTGTAAGCCGATACGTTACGCATCCTTTCACTTAGTTAGTCTTGCCGAAGTTCTGCGAGTCAAACAAAGCGCGAAATGAACGTACTAATAGTAGAGGCTATTGTGAAGGGCTACCACGAGTGCCCATTTACAGTAAAGACAGGCGAGTCTTTTTCCCTTGAGAAAAAAATCGGCGACAGAGGAGAGGCATTTCGAGTTGTTAACTCGCGGGGACAACTGGGGCACATTCAAAAGGAGCTTGTGGCAATTCTATGGCCGCTTGAGTCAACCATTGAATGGTAAGTGATCATTGCCGGTTTTACTTCCTTGTGTCTTGTGACAATTAAGTACAACATTTTAAATATACTCACAATAATAAGCAACTTAAACCTTTCATCCTTCATCTCTTTAACTTTTCCAGCGTTGTTAGCGGTGCTGCATTTCCTGATCCAGCTGGGCGTTACAGGCGCGGAGGTGGACTTAACGTTCCAGTTGAAATACGGCTAAAGTTGCGCTCAATAGAGTCGGCGAAAATTCAAGAGATTATAGAGATTCTAGAGGGCTATTTTGAGGGTATTGTCCACAAATCACGGGTTTCAACTGACCAAACTTTTCGAAGAGAGTTTTGAACACACTTTCAATCAAGTTTTTCGTAATTTTGACACATTTAGAGGAAAAGCAGCAATTGCATGACAGATCACTTTTTGTGAAGAGAAAAAAATACAATAGGTAAGACTCAATTGCCAATGCGTAGCGCAAACGTATCTGAAATCATTATTAAACGATTGCAACTGACAATCGATATAATCGATAAAAATCGATGAAAATCGATGACAATTGATGAAAGTCGATGAAAATCGATGAAAATCGATACTCACAACTCTTTGGGTCATCGATTTTCATCGATTTCCGATATCAATCGATTTTATCGATTATCAAATTTCATCGATTGGACACGTCGGGGTCAAATAAGTGGAATATCGTTTTTATTTCTTTTCGTCCTTCATATTCCGTCTGATTTTATTTTCCGACTTTCTTTTATCCAGGCACTATCTCAAGTTGCATCTGCTAACAATAAGCTCACACCTCCTTCACAAGCAACAAGTGAAGAAGAAAAAAACACGGAGGTAAATAAATAAGTTAATTTTCATTTGAATATTTAGCATTTCCTACTTACTTTCTGTCTTTCTTTCCATCTTACTTTCTTTCTTTTTGTTTCTCTCTCTCTCTCTCACTCTCTCTTTCTTTTTTCTTTTCCTGTTTCTTTCTTCTTCCGTCGTGGTTTCCTTTTCCCCTTTGTTTTTTTAATTCTTTAGAAACATTTTCCTCTTGTTTCTTCGTATCCTACCCTATCCCCAGGCTCTTCAAAGCACTTAGAATCTGTTGTAGACCAGGCGGTTGAGTCGTTTTTGCCTCCGCTGCCCCTCTTCACCCATCCTATGCCAACTACCCAGCTATTTTTTTCGGCAGTTCCGAAAGGTTGGGGACTTAAATTGATAACAACTTCTTACCCTCCGTTCTTTCAGTGTGTGGTATTAAAATCACATTTATGTTATATTCTTAGGTACCATCACCAGACTCTAGAGTCATCCTTTCAGAAATTTACGATTCTAAAGGCGATGAAGTAAGAGTTGTTTGCTAACGGTTGCACCAGCGTAAATAGTTAGAACAATATAAAATACTAGTTTTAACATTATTTACGTAAACATACATGTATCATTGTTTTCTGATATAAGAATTTTGCAATTTTGCAGAATCCTTTTAGCTTCTTACCTACGTGCGTATGGTTCATCATGGAATTATGCCATTACTACCTTATCTGGGGAGTCTGCATTTTTAAACTAAACATGAAAATTGTATTTTTCTCCCGGTAAACTGGATACTTCTCTGAGACTGAGGAACTAATATTGAACACTTTTTTTTACTTTATCTTTGTTTTATGCGTTTAAACAATGGAGTCAAACGTGCATTTTTCATTGGTCTAGCGGAGTCTGTGACTTAAAGTACAGACGCACGAATGACGTAATGAGCCTTAAGGTTCTGCGCGCACAAATCATCACTACTAAGGTTTTTAAAAAACATTTATAATTTTGTGTAGGATAATGGACATAAAGAAGAAGTGTGTAAAACAAATGGATTCCATTTGGCCTTAATTGCGTGTGTACTTTTATTACGTACAGAGGACGTCAAAACGTTGTACTTGCCTGCGGCTTGTGGCGTACTTCTTTGTTCCTACCTCATTTTGACGTCACCTGTGCATTATCAGAGTACACGCGAACGGCCAAATCGCTTCTATTTGTTTATTAAACTCACGATATTTGCTAATCGATTGAATTCGTTTTTGGAAGGTTGATTGTCAAAACCATGATGTAAGCATCGATGACATGAAAGGCTCTTTGTCTGAGGTAGAAATATCGCAAGAATGGTTTGCGACTCCCTGTTTCAAGACTGCACTGAAAATATTAAATGACTTCATCAGAGCAGTACCTAATTCACGTGGAAAGGTGGACCCAGTGGTACGGCAGTTGAGCATTCCGTGGAAAGACGCTGCACCAAGCACACAAAGGCACTACAAGCAAAAGGGGCAGGAGGTTGTCCAGCTTGCTCTTGATTGCCTCGCACCAGGACAAGCTACATTACTTGCAGAGCTCATATCAAAAGAAGATGCCAAAGTCCAAAATCAAAGGAAAGAGAGCGTAGAGTCAAGCGAACTTTCAAGATTGGTAACTTTATACGAAGAAGCCAACAGCTGGTTTACAGATAAGGCAAGGAACGTAAACACGTATGTGTATTTGTTTACTATGTAACAAATATAGTTTGGCTACGAAAACTTCTCGAAAATTGTTTCTTTTGTACCCTAGTACATTGAAGAATCCAATCGCGTGAAAGTGATGTCTCTCTCTTTAATTTTTCTGTGATCATTTCTTACTTTCTTTAATTAGGTGAGAACATATGTCCATCTGCTAGACCAGTGCAGCCAGAACTGGTTTTCTGTGGCCTCTCTCTACGAGAATACGCTGACGGAGGTAAAGAGGAAATCGCCTGAGATTGTGGAAGCGTTTGCCAGATCGGATAACGCCGGCTGTTATCACTGCGCTCTTCTGCTGCTAAGTATACATGGAATTAGCCAGCGGACAGGTATCGTCACAAGTCGATATGACTTCAGTGAGTCAAACAGCAGCAAGGACATGTGCGACCGGCACATATCCCCTATGAAGAGCCACATACGCCAGTATGTCAACGCAGGTCACGACGTCGAGAATGCGTCTGATATGAAGAGGGCACTAGACTCGTACTCTGGTGTAAGGGGTTGCCGTGCGTCAGTCGTGAAAGTAAACACGTCAGCACAACAGATTCACAGCCACAACTGGACAGGCGTCCAGATGTTTTCAAACTTTCAGTTTTCTGAAGGAGGAATCAGGATGTGGAAGGCCTATAACATCGGCCAGGGTAAATTTGTTCATTACCAGAAGCTGACAAAGAAGGGAGGTAGTCAAGGAGATACAGGCTTGGTGGTTATTGAACCATTCACTTCTCCAAGGATGTCAGTTGGGTGCTTGCAAACAGTTAAAAGCAACAAAGCCAAAAATAGCAATGATGACGACACCAAAGAAACTTGTGAATTCAGTTGCCCTCAAGCGGGTTGTATAAAGCTGTTTAAAACAAGTACAGCAATGCAGAAACACATAGATGTTGGTAGGCACTGCTTCCGCCCGCAGAAAGACTCTGCTTATGACACCATAAAGCGAAAATGGGCTTATGCTTGCACAAGTATTCGTCCATCTTATGTGTCTTCTGAGGAATCCCCTCGGGATTTGAGTGCGACAGATTACCCCTCTGTTGAACTCGGCTGGGGCCTAAAGAAGAGCAGGAGAGCTACTCGATTTTCAGAGCAGGTTAAAGGGTATCTCATGAAGTTATTCCTTGACGGAGAACAGACGGGAAACAAGTGCGACCCCGCCGTCGTTGCCTTAAACTTGAAGTCGGTTTGGGCGGTTCACAGCAAGTGGCATCATACTTTTCGCGTCTCACAGTCATTGCTCGGAGTGGAAACAGGGTCTCGAAGGGTATTCTCGGGATCCGGGATTTGACCAAAATACGGTGCGGTATTCGGGAAAACGAAAAATATCTTCACAGGATTCGGGATTTGACTGCTACCAAGGAAGCGGGATTCACCAAAATTTGGGTACGGGATGCGGGATTTTGTTGCCTGTCTGTCGGGAATTCGGGAAATCGTCACGACTAAAAAAAAACCGTTATAGCGGCAAAAGCGAATCAACCAGGCGAGCGCAAAATATCAATCGAAAGGGCCAATCTACATCTTAAATTTATTAGCTTTTGTAGAAATGAGTCTTTTTAATGTATTTTTGGGAAAGAAGAAACGAAATTCGGGATAGCGATGAAAAAAGTGCAGGATGCGGGATTCTCGTGAAAAAGGAGCGGGAATGCGGGATCAGGACCCCCCCTTCCAGACCCTGTGGAAAGCTGAGGTGGAACACCAGAGAAAGTGTGCAAGAAGAAGACACGGTCGACGCTCTTGTTGAGAGAGGGCAGTGGGAGTCTGTGCGCGATCAAGTTCTCAAAAATGTAGATTTATAAGCTGGCACGGTCCAGAAAATGTAATAAGTATGTTGCTGATTTTTTCAGACCTATGAATCATTTGGCTAGAAGCGTGCCAATACATATTCATGAAAACATTTTTCCATTATAACTCCTCTTTAAACACGGAAACAGAAGAGAAAGCGAATGACTGAAACGAAAGGTAAGATTTCAGTCACGTGTGTGCGATTTAAAATTAAGTTACATGTAATAGTTCCGAGCCAGCATTTATTTTTGTTCTGAAGTTGGAAGATAAACCCTTTTTATTGAAAGTATGGTATTCCATACCATTACACAACTACCGATAGAAGATAAACAAATCACGCTAATTATCGCATGCAGAATTAGAGCAGTTGCACCGTATACACGGTCTGATATCTCACGTAAAAAGAGGAAAGAAAAAGTTGTCTGTGCATTTTTCTTTATTATTTTTCTATTTGAAAACGGGACGCATTGTGGTTTCTGGCATGATGGGTTACACGCAGCTTCTGACAACCGCAGACCACTTTCTATAGCGAAGGGTCAGAAATCAATATGGCGATTTCGAGTCCAGGATCAAAGCGATCGTCTTCAGATCAAGGAAATGGTAAAAAAACAAGCGATTTATCCGTAATATCTACAGAGGTAAGAGACACCTTGTCTGCAGTACCAGTGCAGTTGGATAAACAACAGGATGTGTCAGGCTAGGAGCAGATCCCCAAGCTAGCTCCCATCTTCGGCGTTGATGTATACTTCGTGGACGACTTCCTGTCATATAAACCCGATGAAATCGACGTAAAATTCTTTGTGGAAGACAAGAAAAGGTTAGAAATTGAATTTACAGTAGAAATGGCTGCAGGATTCTTCAAATATGTTTGAATATATCCAAACTATAGTCAGGAAACCGCCATTGTTTACTTTGCAGTTTCACGAGAGATCATCAACTTTACGAGCTCACTTCTCCATAAATGTTGAAAAACCCAGACATTTGAATTACCAGGCGAAAAGATAAGGGCCCTCTCTACGTCAGTATGTGCTACAATTCATGTGAAGCTTTGCGAGGATTTTTTCGTCGAGCTTGGAAAATACGTCAAATTTACATACATTCCTTTATGACAAAGTTCCCTTCCGAAAATATTGCCAAAAAAATTATGAAGGACAGCTGTAGTTATGTTAATGATATTGTTAAAGAGTCTATACCTAGTGGATTACATTCAGTTGGTTTTAATTGATTTGCTTTATAAACTGGAAGAAGTCGTGGCATTCAAATATTCGCTAAATTCATGCCTGTTTGAGGGCAAAAATGGCCCTCTGAGGGGACACCCCCGGAAAACAGAAAGATTACGAGTTTGAGCCAAACCAATACCACCTGTAACAATACTTCACCAAGTTATGCCTGTATGCAAAGTATGAACTAAATCCGTGATGTAGGCTGTAGCACCTTTTGCATGGTTCTTTCGTGGACAGCCTCTTAAAGCTGTCGAACATATTCTTGTTACACAGTCGAAGAAAGAGCTACATTTATTCTGAACAACGAGAGAAAAAAGCCTTATTAGTGGATAGAAGAGTACGATAAAAACGAAGTAAACTAACTTTATTTAAGCTGACCTTGTGAGGAAGTTTTATAGCCCTTTATGATAACAACAAACGATAGATTCAGTGTAGCTCGTTTATTTAGCAACCCCACTTGTATTTCACTGCTTTCAGCCCTGTGTTTTAACCATATGTTCCCCTCAAGGAAATTTGTGTTGTCTTCTTCACTTCAATAGGAAGCCATTTTACATTCAGTTAAGTGATGAAACTACTTGACTGCCATGTAAGCTTGTGAAATTCTTTAACACCTCCAACCAAAGTGACATTAACTCCACTTAGTGCTTCGGTTTATCCGGTGTTTATCACGCTTTCTTTTTAGCATAACATGCATGCACACTGTCAATCACCATGGGGAATTTCTTTCCAATTTTCAATTACATAAAAGAACCAGGTAATAGCTGTAAAATCACCAACATGTTGTGATCTGTGAGTAGATTTTGTTCAAAATCCCGCCAAGCAAACTTAGGATGTGAATGATGGACTTAACCAATCAACAACAAGATCTTTTGATGCTTGACTAATCTTCATGAAGAATTCATGCTCTTGATTACCAAAAGTGCCCTTGTTTTTTTGGTAAATATTTATTATATTTTTTTAAATATATGTTACAAATACAAGTATAAATAATAAGAAAAAAAACACATTACTACAGTACACTTACAAAACATTTCACTCTTCTAATAAAGTAAAAAAAAAGCGGAACAAAAGGAAATTAAAGTTATACAAAATTACAACTACACACAAAAAAAGTCTACTAGCAGTGCATTACAATGTTGTGTAGTTAACTATGGAATAGTTTTGTCCCATTTTTTTATAGTGCATTGAAAGCTTATCATTTGACCTAGCAATCTTTCCTTGAACTGAACTGAACTGAACTGAACTGAATAACTTTATTTTCGTGTGATAAAATTAATCATGCTGGGGTTGTGCATTGTAAACTAATTATTACAGATTTCAAGACAAAACGCTAAAATACAAATTATTTACAATCCCTAAAATCAATGTACTTTTAACTGGATGCAAATCTACTTTACAGATGTATTTTAGTTTGGTTAGCAGTAATTATATGTCAGGAATGTGGGTGTTGGATTTGCATTGATAAATGAGCTGCTTTCCCAATGACAGGATGTGATTTATTAATGCCATTTCTTTGCTATTGTTTGAAAAACCAAAAATGAATTTTTTTTTTTTACTGAATTGTCCAATACCTTATTGAGCCAATCAAGGTTAACATAAGCAGTTAGATAGAAAGATAAATGACTGAACATACTGAAGCAGTTCACAGAGTTCCTCGTATTTTGGACATGACGTCGAATCTCTTTTTTCTTGAACTCCCCAAGTAGAGTACTCCTTTCTGGGCATCTTGTTGAACTTTCACCCTTCTTTTTCAGATGGATGTGGAGGCAGTTTTGTATGCCACAGATGAAAGTCTTCAAGATTTGGGACTGAAAGCAAAGGGGGACATTTTTGCCCTTAAAGCATCCTGTCAACGCCAAACAAGGATGCATCAAAAGGTGGGAGACGATTACGAGGAAAGGAAGAGGAAACTTGTTGAGGAACGCCAAAGAGATAGAGAGAAAGTAAAGTCTAGGAAAACAGAGAAAGCCAGTAGTAGTCATGGTAAGAAGAAGGACAACACATCGGAACTGCAGAAGCAAGCAAAGAAAGATGGTGTCAAGTCAAGAAAGGTCACTCTTGACTGGATGCACTATTCTGCTTCAGAGAAGCATTTTATGTCAGTGCGTTTAAACAATGGTGGTGGTACCCGTCGGATTGATGTGCCAGCTCATTCGACTTAATAGCTGAAGGTAAAAAGCTCTTCTTTCCAGATGGAGAATCAGTTCATGGAAAGGAAGAGGAAATGATTTTCGACCTAGCAAATTTCAGATCTGAGCAAGTTGAAGATTTCCTAAAAAATGGTGAAACCACAGTTCCTTTCACAGTGCAAAGGTACTCAGAAAAACACAAACTCACGTTGACAAGGCTATATTTGACATCTCGATCCAAGACTTCATGGTCTGCTACAAGTGAACCTGATGCCTTAAATGAGGATGACGCCAATCTGATGACATCAGCATTTGGAGTGGAGCCTGCAGTATCAGTGATATTACCTAACAAAGATCAGCAAGACAGTGCCAAGGCCTGGCGCATGACGTATGCAAGCACAAGTTTAGATGGTGAATCTTCCTACTCTGACTCTGAAGGCTTGTATTGGTTGAGTGATGACATGGCATGGTTAGATCATTCACTTCTTGACACATCAGAAGAACGCCAGCAGTTGTTGAAAGAACAAGAAGAATCATTGCAGCAGTCTCTTGAGATCGACCGTCAAAAAGAAGAGGAAAAGAGACAGCAGGAGATGGAAAATGAACGACTGGAAGCCGTCAGATTATCTAGGTCTTTAAGAGTGCCTGCTGAACCGGAAGTAGGAACCCTAAGAGTACGGATAGCAGTTCAACATGTGACCAATGGAAAACTTGTCCGATACTTTTCCACCGAAGACAAGATGATGTCTGTCTATGATTGGATTGGTTCCCTGGCAAAGGAGCCAGAGAACGTTCAGCTTTGCTCTTCGCCAGAAGTTGTTGCAATGCCATCTGACCCCGTCAGCAACTCCATCCTATGCATGCAAGTTACAAAGAACTCTGTACTTTTGTTGGAGGATTCTGAGATAACATTCAAAGGGTATGGCTGGTGTGGCAGAGAGGGGAGGTTTGTATTTAAGAATAGAAAAGGTTTTGAATACATTGTGCTTTTACATTTATTTAAAAGAAGAGTAAGACTCGACCTACTGAAAGAATGTTAGAAAATATGTCCCAAAGCAGACTCTTTGAAGAGAACTAAACGTACAGTTTTTGTGGATAAATTTTTATTAAATAGTTTTTATAAAGTGATTGGTATTATTCTCCTGAAATTTTATTCAAACTTTCCCATCGTTATCCTTTGTCCACACAGCCCTGCTGTTAGGATTACTGAGTTTGTGAACAGGGACTTGATAAATATTTAATTTTAATTTTAATTTTATCCCATTTTCTTTGCACAAAGTAATATAAACAAAATATTTAGAGTTACATAAATAAAAAGTACGTATATAGTAAGTTACGATGACAGAAAAAAAAAATTAAATGTGTGCAAAAGAGGAAGACTAGAGAGGAACTAACGAACCATTCGAGCTAGTCCACCTTAAAATTACAGGACAGCAATAAAATTGAACAAAATAATGACTAATAATTAATTATTGAAAAGTATATAGCAAAAATTAGAGTTAGAACATCATGACACCCATGTAGCTCTGGGATTGTCAGGATCAAAACCTACATTTTTGTAGTAATCTTCGCATTGTTTTTTAAAACTAGTGATTCCAAGGTTGCTTATTCTAATATTATCTGGTAAATTGTTCCATAGATATGGTATACGATTAAAGAAAGTAGCTTTGAAAAGTTCTGTTCTATATACATTAAGCTTAAGTTTATTGCTTGAGTACGATCTAAGTCTTTTGTCAGCACAAAATTCGAAATAGTTATCAACTGGTACGTTATAATATCCACATTTTAATTTATAAAATGTAGTCAAGTCTTTAACTTCTCTTCGATAAACAAGAGGAAGTAGATTAAGTTTCTGGAGTCTTTCATTATAGTTCAGTCCTGGTAGTATCTGTCTAGTGGCTCGCCTTTGTACCCCTTCTATCATCTTTATCAATGTTACGGTTTTAGGGCTCCAAATCTCTGATGCATAAGCTAGATAAGAGCGGACAAAAGCCAATTAGAGTGATCTAAAAGTTGGTAGAAACTGATCACTTCTGCTGTTTAGTGTGCGCCGTATGAAGCCCAGCATTTTGTTGGCTTTGCTAACTTGAGAATAGATGTGTTCCTTGAAGTTTGCGTCGCTGGTGATGACGATGCTGAGATCTTTCTGGCTTAGGACTCGTTTAATGATCTTATTGTTCATCTTGTAATCGTAAATTGTTGGATTACGCTTCTTTGTCACCGTGCAGAGTGAACACTGGTCAAAGTTGAATGCCAGTTTCCATGCATAGCTCCACTCTACTAAGGTGTCAATATCCCTCTGGAATTGCCCACAGTCCAAGGGCGATCTTATTGTACGAAAACACTTGGCGTCGTCCGCAAAAAGTGCTAATGTGGTGTTATCCGACACTGCGCTAGGCATGTCATTAATGAACAAGACAAACAAAGCGGTTCCAAGTAGGGATCCCTGTGGTATTCCTGACGTTACTGGTAACCAATTCGAATGTTTGCCATCGATAACCACACGCTGGTGTCGTTCATACAAATAGCTAGTAAACCAACGAAGAAGATGACCCTTGATGCCGTTATGATCCAATTTACATATCAAGAGTGAATGTGACACAGAGTCAAATGCCCTCGAGAAATCCAAAAATGTAACATCAGTTTGATAACCTTGGTCGATGGCTTTAGTTAAACGATGTACGGTGTCCAATAGCTGTGTTATGGTGGAACGTCCCTTAACAAACCCATGCTGTAGTGGATGGATCCTATCAGCTATGAAATCAAAAAGTTTGTCAAAAACACAACGTTCAGTAATTTTTGAAACAAGACTCAGTAGAGAAATCGGTCTGTAGTTGGTAACCTCATCTTTCTTCCCTTTTTTAAACACAGGAACAATATTAGCTCTTTTCCAGTCCTTTGGGACTTCACCAGTTTGTAGAGATAGATTTATTAAACGGGTGAGTGAAGGCGCGATTTCTAAAGCACATTCTTTTAGAATTCTCCCTGGGATTTGATCCGGTCCACATGCTTTATTTGGGTTGATTGCTTTTAATGCCTTTGTTACTTCATCAATGCTTGCTTGAATCATGTGAAGCCCATTACTATTCATATTTGTGGTAGTAGCAGTGTTTTTTGACATATATAGATTGGTTTTCTGGAACACAGAGGCGAAGAAACGATTAAATAAATCAGCTTTGGCTTTCGGTGTAGATGCTTTATGATTGTTCAAACTAACCACTTTAGGTATCCTAGGTGACTTGGTTTTAGCTCCATAAAATGACCAGAATCTTTTAGGGCTGTCTTTAAGCTCCGACTGCAAGTTCATCAGAAATTCCCGGTATTTTCGTTTGGTGGAGGTTTTCATTTGTTTCCGTAGTAACTTATATGCATCCCAATGTGTTGCTGAATTGGATCGTTTAGCTCTCACTGTCAATCCATTTCGGAGATTTAGCGTCTTTGAGTCGTATTTTTGGAATGTGGGAATCTACTGCATTTAGGAATAAATCACGCCAGCTTTCCCAGGTTTGATCAATGTCATTCTCAACAAATCCTATGTCCAGCTGCGTAACTGAGGGAAATTGCTTGAGGCCTTCAAAGTCAGCTTCTTGAAGTTATAAACATAGCGAGCTATCCGCTCTCTCTTAAATATGAATATGAATAGTTAAACAAATTATTGTGCGACCATATTGGGAACAAATGACATAGATTGTGACAGAGTACCGATCGACCAATCGACCAATGGGAGCACGCCAAAATTTAATTTAGCGTTGTACTATAATATATTTTAGAATTAGATGAATGTTGGTGTGTGGGTAGGTGAGTAAGTGAGTGGGTAGATGGGTAGATGGTTGAGTGAGTGAGTGAGTGAATGTTTCATTAAGCTTCAATGGATAATGAATGAACAAACGGCCAAAAAAAACCAACGTAGAGATGAAAACGGGGAATTTAGCACTGCATCCTTAGAGTGCTTTTTGTTGCGCTGTTCCAGGCCAAGTTAGATTTGGATAATAACAAAAAGCATAAGTAATGATGATGATGACCCTCTCAATAAACGGCATCCGGCTGGACTGAAGTAGCGTGTATGTACATTTATTCGAATCTCTTATACAGTTTTCTAACTGAATATTTTTTCTAGGCAACCTAGGACTTCCTTTAATGGTTCTGAATTCGATGTCACAAGTCAGCCCCCGGAAGATGAAGACCGCATGGTGGAAGAGAAAAGAGAAATTGTGAACGAAAACTACAACAAGGGAACGTTTCTATCATTGTTAATAAGGAGAACATTGTAAATGATCTCATTTCCGTATACAAAGATCCCAGTATCCTTGAGAAGAACGTATCAGCAGTTATCGAGGGGGCAGAAGCTACTAGAGATGGTGTTTTACGAGAGGTTTACTCGTTGTTCTGGACCAGGTTTTTGTCTCAAAGTGATGGCGATAACGAGCATACAATTCCAGTTCTTCCAGATCTCAACCAGGACGACTATGTAAGCATTGGAAGGATTTTGATGCATCAGTATGTGCTATGCAGTGTCTTCCCAGTCAAGGTTTCTCGAGCCTCTGTGCAGCACACTATTCTTGGAAATGTCACAGATGAGTGCAAGATCGAGTCATTTCTTCGGCTTCTGCAACCCACGAAGAGGGAGTGCTTGTCTATAGCTCTGGCTGGTGACGGGTCTTTTCCCACAGAGGAGATGATCGACTTGTTCAATGACTACAACATCCGCCAGTTACCTACTGTGGACAACATCAGATCTCTCGTACTGTTTGTAGCAACCGCCGAGTTTGTGACGAAGCCTTTCTTGTGCTTAACCAGTATGCGCGCGGGAATGGGCCATCTGTGGGATAACGTGACAAGAGAAGAAATTGCCTCTCTGTACGAAATGTCCGTGCCAACTGCTGCCGGCATAGCTGCAAGCTTGGCGTTGACCCCAGAAAACGCAAAAGAGGCCAAATAGTGCATGAGCCAGAGGGGGTGAATGGTACCACTTGGGGGGGGACAAAGAGTGACATACATTTTTGGAAAGCTCTTTACCCTTAGTTAAAGAATATTTGTGATAGCATTTGCCAAAGTGTCCTCTTCTATGATTTTTCAAGGGGGTGGGGTGAGTAAAATTTTTGGTCCTATCCTGCACTTCCAGTTAATCATGAACTGCTACTTTCCTACCCATCTAGGTGTGGGGATTTATCTTCTGCAAAATAAGAATTAAAACGACTCTTTTTTCTTTGCGATCTTGTGATAATTCTTATGCACTAAAAAGTTTTCATGAGCCTTCAGTCCGAGCCGCTGACCACTTTGCCTCGTATCACAGCCTTAAGTGGAGTTGATTCACGTTAGCTGGGGTTTCTCATGAAGAAACCGTAAAAAAAAGCATAGCTGACCCTTCAGACGATTGCAGTGTGTAATGAACAGGTTCAGGTTAGACTTTTTTAATTGAAATATCAGGCAATTTTTAAGTTAGGTAGGCGGTTAAAGAAAAGCTTCTTTTGGAAAAGGAACTTGAAAGCCACAGGCTTGCAACCACAGATATAATAAATGTCAAAAATGTAAAAAGCGTTCTCTGGTTTAAAAAGTTTAAGAGAAATATAAGCTTTCGGCTATTATACTATAGCCTTTAACGAATGTAAAAAGGAATGAAAGCGCAAGATTGGAAATATATGCAAGGGAGGGTGTGAAAAGATTAAACACAAGAATACAATAGAAGTGTAAAAAAAGCTAAAAATGGACAAAAACGGACAAAATAAGAATTACAATAAGATAGAGTATTGTCTTGGTAGCGGTTTGGAATTATTGTCTGCGCCGACAGTTTTGGCAGTATGCCAGGATTCTAGTGTTCTTCGAATACGGTAATTGCCTTTGTCTATCACGGTAGCGCCATCAAAATCAATTGAATGATTGTTTTGCCAAGCATGGTTGGCAATGTTCGAGCCTCTAGTATAATTTTTAAGATTTCGTTGATGTTCCTTTCTTCGGGTTTTAAAACATCTGCCAGTTTCTCCTACGTAACTCCAACAGCAATCAGCGCACGGGATTTTGTAAACAACATTGCATTGTAGATCCAGGGGCTGCCTAAACTTAGGAGAAGGGAATTCTTGTTGCAGGGTTTTAGCTGGTTTGCTTACTACACGGATGTAATTTTTACGATCTACAATGCAATGTTGTTTACAAAATCCCGTGCGCTGATTGCTGTTGGAGTTACGTAGGAGAAACTGGCAGATGTTTTAAAACCCGAAGAAAGGAACATCAACGAAATCTTAAAAATTATACTAGAGGCTCGAACATTGCCAACCATACTTGGCAAAACAATCATTCAATTGATTTTGATGGCGCTACCGTGATAGACAAAGGCAATTACCGTATTCGAAGAACACTAGAATCCTGGCATACTGCCAAAACTGTCGGCGCAGACAATAATTCCAAACCGCTACCAAGACAATACTCTATCTTATTGTAATTCTTATTTTGTCCGTTTTTGTCCATTTTTAGCTTTTTTACACTTCTATTGTATTCTTGTGTTTAATCTTTTCACACCCTCCCTTGCATATATTTCCAATCTTGCGCTTTCATTCCTTTTTACATTCGTTAAAGGCTATAGTATAATAGCCGAAAGCTTATATTTCTCTTAAACTTTTTAAACCAGAGAACGCTTTTTACATTTTTAATATGTCTTATCCTGGTTACAGTTCAATTTTTAATAATAAATGTCATTGACAAGTGTTCTGCTCACGTGCGACATTCCGTTACGGATATGAAGTATACCAAAGTATACCAACTCATGGCCAGTTCATCGAGGACATGTTGTTCCAGACAATTTCCCAGTTCCAGAATGCCTGGTCAGATTCTTTATTGGAGTCCTCCTTGGCGACTACACCGCACTTAATCTTTCTTTATTATCACACACGGTGCTTTCGACATTGCTGATCCTAGCAGTATGCAGGACGCGTGTCACAAGGACCTCAGTAAATATGACCTCGCCCTTCATGAGTCTCCCAGTAGCTCAGTGGTTAGAGCGCTCGACCGGTGTTACGTGAGGTCATGGGTTCGATTCCCGTCAGGGACTCAGAATTTTTCTTTGTCCCATGCTCGTGACAAACTGAATATTCCATCTTTATCAAGAATAAAGATGTTGATCAACTCTGTAAACCAAGATCTCATTTATGCAACATCTGTGGCCAAAGCAAACCTCCTGAACACATTCTGTTGTCGTATGGGGTGAAAACTCTGACTGAAAATGTAGAATTAATACAAATGCTGAATGTACTCGGACATGGTGTGTCCTTTTCTCAGCTCGAAAAAATGACACAGCTTTGTGCCTACAGAAGATGGCAGCAAACTTAAATCAGATTGTGGTTCTTCCAGGGACGTATCAACCTAACGTGTTCCCCAACCTGGCGTGGGATAACATCAACAGGTCAGAGGAGACACTCGTAGGAGAGGGAACCACTTACCGTGTTACTGGAATTGCCCTCTAACCTAAGGTATAACTCCCCCGTATACAGCCTCCAGTTATCAGCAAACGAAAGCGGAAGACTATCACGCAGGAAGTTCAGCCTCTAGCCTTATACATCTCAGGAGACAGGGTAGGACCACAGCCCCTCAGAACAGCTACGATTGATTATGGTGGCCAGGAACAGATTTCTAGAAGAAAGGACCCACTTTGGCTTATTGCAAGACTGGTTAAAGGAGACAATCAGCGGACCCCAAAATGTGGACAGGCTTTAATTTCAAGTTTCATAGCCGTAAACCGGTTATGCAAGATGTTGTTGGGTATTTTCCTACAATAAATGCTCCCGTGACTCAGCTATCCACAGTCAATTAGATTTTGCGTCGGTCAGAGGGTATCAGGAAGATTTTAAATCTACCTGAGATTGTGGTTGTCTTGGACCAAGCACTTTACGCCAAAGCTTGTGAGGTCGCCTGGAAGCACAAACATCTCTACGCTGAAGTTCGTCTCAGGCTGGGTACTTTTCATACAATTTTCAACCTTCTATCCATAATTGGCAAACGGTTTCAAGATGCTGGTTTGCGCGATATTGGCACTGAATCAGGGATAATGGCAGAAGGTTCAGTCTCGGGCGTCCTTGAAGAAGATGTACAGTTCGAGTTCACAAGCGCATATGCCAGGCCTTACTGCAAGAAGGTAACACGTTGCTACATCTCTATGCAGTTCATCATATGATCCCATGGTTCTTTACATACGACAAGTTCAATTATGCAAGATATCTGGTGTACTACACACAAATGGCGAACCTTCCAGTGGATCATCGTGATGTACATTGGAATTTTATGGAAGGCCACTTTTTTTGTGCAGCTAGCCAACGAGAGTCCATTTGGGAGAATTCTTGTGGATCACACCATTGACGTAGCTGTCAACAAAGACACAACGACGACAGGGATCATGACAAGACCGGCGCTGTAAATAGAGTTTACCTTACGGCAGAATACAGGTGTGCTTTTCTCGATCAGCTGAGGAGTTTAGTACAAGCAATGTGACCTCAATTTCACAACGATGAGATGCAATCACTGAGAATTCCTAAAGATGAAGCGCAAGTATTGGCAGTTGAAGCCCTCATCGAGAGCTGGAATAATCCATTCGTAGGAAACCAAGATCTCAACAGCATCTCGACAGGGAAAGATGCTCCTGTAGATATGCCATGACTTACTTCACGCCTGTGGGGTTTGAGAACAAAAATTCCAGCAATTCAAGGAGGAAAGGCTTCCAAGCTTCCCTCCCAAGAAGAAGTTTAACGATCCTGTGAAGTTGAAAAAGCTGAAGATGTTTACGTCACTCAGTAAGAAGAAAACAGTCTCGACTCAGCGAAGAACCATGATACTCAAGGCCGACAGATCTCTTTTCGGAAGAATGATAATTACGGGACAAAGTCGGAAGACTGAAGTTAAGGACAAGCTGCAACATAGCCTTGGTCCTATGCCTTGGGCATTGTAGACAGCAGAGGATTTTCCTCAGAAGAACAACAAGGCGGCATTGGCTTCTTAACTGCGAAAGAATGCCCAGCTAGCTGACGGGTCACCAAATTACTCAGCTACGGTTTTTGATGGGATGACTCTCGTACAGAAAGTGAGCGTCGAAAGCACCCAGACTGCCTTTGGAAGCCTCGCATCCTCCTTGATGGCCATGGTCTTACTTGAAGGCTTAGATAGCAGCAGGATCAACTTTGTTTCCTATAAGGAAAATGCCGTTAAAAATACAGAACGAAGGGTGCGAGGGGAAGTGCCTGGAGTGGAAGTAGTGAACATAACCGCCCCACAGCTGATGAAGCAATAGAAGAAGTTCCTGGGCCAGGTGAAGAACAAAACAAACTTGATAAGGTTTCTGGTCGAGGAATGGCAAACTGAGCAGTACGCCCAGAGAATTCAGCAATATAGAAAAGAGCTGTATGTCACGTGTGAGAAGAAATGCTGAAGGATTTCTGGAGACAGAACAGTGGAAGTGCCGGAGTTATGCAGCTGCCAAGAGGAGGCTGTCATTCGTCTACTGCTTCGTGCAAAGGTGGTTATGATGCAGTGGTGGTCAGTTTAGAAGATACCGATGTGTCTGTGCTGCTTCTGACCTTTTCTAGTTCCATTGATGCCAGTTTGATCCAGAAATGAGGTACTCAGACAAGCACAAGGTTGATTGACATTAGTAAATTGGTTGCTACCATCGGGGAAGATGTTTGGCAGGCTCTCGTTGGTCTTCATTCCTTCACCTGACGTGACACAGTTGGTGCTTTTGCTGGTAATAGCAAACTCATCACCCCAAAGATTGTCAAGTCAGACAATGATGCAAAACAAGAATTCACTGAGCTGAGTCAATCCTGGGGCCTTGCGGAAGACCTTTTTCGGGGCATCGAGAAGGTAATCTGCTTTTTCTACTCATCTGGGGCAATTGCAAGTGACTTGAATGATCATAGATACAATCTTTTCTTTGCGAAGAATAAAGAGATTGAGTCGCACCAGTTACCATCTTGCAAAGACTGCCTTCAAAGGACACCATGCGGGCAAACTATCAAGCGTGTATTTGGAGGCGCCGTCTGCAGTGTAGCCCATCAATCCTTGACCCAGTTGGATTCAGATGGAAGATGGGAAGCTCAGCAGAAGACGAATAAGGCTGCCAATTGACTGGATGGATGGAAAGCCTGCTCCCGAGGCAGTGCTGGAGCGTCTTGCATGCAGATGTCCCAGATCGTTCAGACTTTCAGACTGCGTTTGCAAGGCGAACGTCCTAACATGTACACAGACTTGTGTTGACTGCAGGATCCAAACCGCACAGGAGAATGTGGAAGTCGTTGTTGATGGACATTGCGGAGAGGAGGATGAAGGCGGTTACTAAGAAGTCCACTTATATAAATGATACTCCATTGTTATGTTCCTCGGTCACTGTCCAGGCCTAACTGTCAGTTCCAGATATTTTTATCTTGTTTATCCATTGTAGAAGTGAAACAGTTGACTAGCAGTTGTTCCATTTGAATACCTCTGAACTTAGAGTGAGACTAAAGAACTCTGGCACGTGAAGATTAATGGATACTCAAGAACACAAATACGGTGTGAAAGCATGTTTTACTGTGCTAAAATCAAGTCCAGAATAGAGCAGTTTTCAATTGACTGTTGAAAGTAATTTGCACTTGCGTTGGTTTTGCCTTACTTTGCTCTGCGGTTGGTAAAAACAAAACAACGGTGCCACTTTCTCAGCCAGACAAAAATGAAACCAAAACTAATCCTGACATGCTCACAATCATTTCCTGCTTGGCGTCGGTTACATGTATTTGCTTGTCCTTCTGATTGGTTCATTGTGTTGTTGGTGTCTCTTGTAATTGGTCAGAGTAATTGCTTTTGTTTTGCTATCACGACACTTAAGAAAACTGCTCTAACACATGACAGTAACTTATTGACTGACTCAAAGGAAAGTATTAAAAAGAATCTTTACATTTGACATGATGAAACTTAGTTCTACTTCCATTTTTCAGAGCAATTCAAATTAGCAGGAGCAGACGTATTTACGCAATCCAACTAAATAGCAAAATTCGACCTATTGGCAGCGATAGGCCACTTTGTTTAGTTCGAATGAAATCTAGGGGACTGGGCACTAGTTATCAAGGATGCCAAAAATTGAAATTTTGTTGTCACAGTAGGCATTTTTTCGGCTTTAAAGTACTGTGATAATGATCTCTAGCAAGTAGGAAAAGATTAAAACATAAAACAGTGTAATGTTGTCAAATAAGAAAGCACTAGAAAGAACAGAATGCGTTTTCGACTATCAAAGCTCACGTGACCAGTCATGTGATTAAACCCTGTCCAAAAGTATTGATTAAAATGGCGTACTGGTTGACTGGGCTTCATTTTTGACTTGTTTATTGAGTCCTTTCCCCAGTTCCGTACAATAAAGTAAGTAAATTAGGTTGGGAATGCTACGTATAATTCTCACGTTGGAAAACGACCCAAGGGGGGAGGGGTAAGAAAAGGTGTCATTTTCCCCCTGAAGGTGACACAATTGGCAATGCTATCACCCGAAAATGTAAACTAAGGATGTTGACCTACATCACCATGGACATTAGCCTTTGTCCCCCTGAGTGGTACCAATCAGCCAAATTTCGGGTCCTGGCTCATGCACTAAAAGTCTTTCAGTGGCTGGAACACTACCTCAAAGGATCGAGTAATGAAATCCTTGCCAAATTTCTTCGCTTTTGCACGGCTACCGATGTGTTATTACGTGATCACAGCATTTCAGTACTCACAGAAGTGATGCCACCTGCAGCTGTTCGCCCTAAATCGTACACGTGTTTCCGCAGTTTGATTTTACCCAGAAACCATCAGTCATATTCACAAATGAGAAACAACTTGGACTTTTACCTTCGAGACTGTAGCATCTGGGACTTGAAAGACTAGCAATCGCCGTCTTTAACGATGATCTTTCTAAGCTCTAAGCGTGTGCAACACTGTGGCTCTTGAACTTTGTCTTTTCAAGTTTGATTGTTGAACTTGTTTTATCACTGTTCAATTTTTCCTTTTCCTATGGATTTTCATATGACGTAGTTTGCGGGGTAGTGTTGGGTTCATTTTGTTCCATTTAGCAATTGCGTCTTCCTTCCGCTTTTGGATAGGATGAGATGAGAAAGGTCTTTGTGTTGATATTTGGCCTTCAAGTGGAAGCAGCCAGTTTGAAAACCAGTTTTTATATTTCACATTTTTTTACTGTTCATGTTACAGACGATACCGAGTATCACAGTTATTTTTGAAAGAAATGATTTAATAAGAAGCAAATTCTATAGCTTATAAGACACAGCGTAATGTTTGTTAGCAGCATTCCAACTCAACATTACACAGTGGTTACAATTTCCGGTGGCCCCTTGTCGTCGATTACGTTAAACAAGATGTTCAAAGTGAATCAAAAATTAGAGAATCGTTACCAGTTATTACTATTACTGCACCGTTCAATGATATGCGCACTCTGAAATTAAAAGTTCAACCGACAAATGCGCTTTTTACTGCTGCAACTTGCGATCGCAACTCATAACTTGCGATCGCAACTTATAACTGGCGATCGCAACTTATAACTGGCGATCGCAACTTATAACTCTCGATCAGAACTTATAACTGGCGATTGCATCGTATAACTTGCGATCGCAACTTATAACACGTGATCGCGAGTTATCAGCAAAGGATGAAAGTCAGAAAGAGAAAAGCTTTGTTCCTCATTTAAAGTCGCGATCTCAAGTTATCATGTAGCCATCCCAAGATATTAAGTCGCGATGAAAAAAAATCGAGGTGTCCCTTATGGGCCACCGTAACCAACTATGTTGTAATAAACGGTTTTTTCATATTTTTAATTACTTTTAAATGCGTGCGTTTGCATGAAAACTATTACTTATAATAAAGGGAAACATTCGAATGACCTCAAATTTGGTGAGTGGTAAGTTTTACATGTCAACAACAAAAAAATGCCAGGGATTTTTTTATTTCTCAAAACGTTTTGTTGAGGGGACTGATTTCTGTATCGATTACTCCACATTTCTTCGCCCTGTTTCGAAAATATTTTGTAATTTTCCAAAACTCCGATGCTTTTTTGGTAGCGCTTTGGCTGCTGACAGCAAAAAAAATTCAACTGGCTTTCAAAAGTTGATTCGAACGGTCGAATTTCTATTCCACTTATCCATTTACCTATCTAGCTTTATAACATAACAAAAGTAAAGAGCACGCTCTGAATCGTCAATTAGCCATTCACTTTTTGCTGACGAACTGGGCTAGCGCGCGCTCAAAGTAGTAGGTGTCAATTTCTACGTGAGTGCAATTTGTTTTTATGGCGGATTTTCTCAAGGTTTTTATCTTAATATTGAGATCGAGAGTAAGTGTGAAAACCTTTTTCAGATTAACAGCAAAAGCTTACACAATCCTCAACAAGAGGGAAAACGGGCCTTTGCAAAAGGTGTTTTTAAAACGCCATAGCGCGCGCACATGTCAACGCACTCGTCATTCCCCTGCTAATTGTAATGTTTTCGCCTTCCATTATGTTATAAATTGGACAACTTTTGCTTCCTTCGTGCTTAGCAACCTCCAGCGTGCATCTGGAACTCAATAGTACACGCTGACCCGTTTATCATTTGTTAATTTGTGCACATTACCGGCCATCACCTTCCAACCTTTACCCCCCCCCCCACCCCCTCCACTCAAGCTCTCATGACAACACAAATGAGCACTGCTATAAAAAGAAACTGGCTTTCCCGCCATCTGCTGCGAAGGCAAAACCTTTTGCCTGGTTGCTAAGAGAAACTGAGATGAATTTTTACTTTCTATCATCTTACACTATGCACGAAGACACGAAATGAGGATACTGAGTCATGGTAGTCTGTTGTGGTTCAGCCTTACATATAATTATCATAACCACACCTAATCTTTGAAGTGTCTAAAACCAAAACTAACTCAGTATTTCCTGGTTTAGTTTTGCACTTTTTATAGGCATTTTACTGCTAGGAGGGACAGAGCCAATGCCAGTGAAGCAATCACGGGTGAATTTCAATACAAGTTCTCAATAAAACCAAGAAGTTCGATGTAGAGATGCTCAACCTGGCTTACATCTCATGTCGGTAACCAAAGGTTTTTTTCTTCCATAATTAAATGAGCAAGTTCAGCGAAAGTTTTGGCAAAGTTGTCCAGTTGCATGTCACAGCAAACATCCTTTGCGACGTTCAAGTCTTCAACAGAAGCGTTGTGAAGGTAGGATATGGTGTTTGTCACCTCGGGCAAGAAGTAAATGGTGACTGGACGTTCATGGGGAGAGCATTCATTAGAAGATGGGCGAATCGTATGAAGGTTCCAGTGTTTTGCTACACGTTCCAACTCCTCTCGAAACAGAGGCATATAAAACAAAATCTTAGGCATTCCACATGCATGGGATCGGTGTCCTTATACAGCCCTCGATCTCTCAAGTCTTTAAAGTAGTTAATCCACCAATCAGTTTCGCTTTTGTAAGAAATGCCCCCCATGCTTCTATTCTTTGCTTTGCCACAGAAAGCCCATATAAGAAGCTCCTCTCCCCTCCAAATTCGTCTTGGGCGTTACGCCTTAGAAACCTTTGCATCGCTGCGACATGACCGTTCCCAGTCCCTGCATCACCCCGACAGATGTGAGGGACTCCCCCTAGCTATGTGACACAATCATGATAAAAGGTGGCGATTAGACGAGGATTGTTGTTCGAGGAACCTACCTCAAGCCACAGGATACGACGACTATATCCATCAATCGCACCGTGTTTACAAAAACCAAATGGCTTGAGCTCATTGTAGCCGTCTATATGCCATAAGTAATTTGGACCTTTTGACAGGTACTGTCTCCTTCGTAACCTATGGCGAGCGCGTTCACGAACTCCTTCAGGATCAAGAACAAGAAGAATTCGACGAATCGTTTCTCTATCCACTATCATGCCATAGTCTAGTGTGTCTCTCTGATGCATTTGACAGTAACCTATCATTCTTCCACTGCGGCCTAGTTCCTGCTCTACTGCTGAAACTACATTGTGGGGATTGCTAAGCTGTCCTCTCCTTCTCAGACCCATGCTAAATAAAATTCGTTTGAGATGTCGAAGGCTTAGTTGGATGCCATGGACGATGCAAAGAAATGCTAGAATTTCATCGTAGCCAAATCCTAGATGAAAGTACTCTTCTATAAGCCATTCCCTGCTACGTGGAAGGACGTCCTCTGTAACTAAACTGGTTGATAAAACAACAGAAAGGAAAAACAACCAGACTGCCATTGTTATTCGAGCGGGTTCCTTCTACGTCAGGAAATGTCTAGTTGCAAAGTTTATAAAAAAAATTTGAATAAATTTACAATTATTATAACTGTAATTATTAAAAACTGGACTAGGTATATAGGATTTCTACCATTCTGATTGGCTGAACGGAGCCAGGCTATCAGCTCATATACCTGCTGTGACCAAATATGGACAATGAACACTCAACAACAAAATGAACAAAGTGAGCTGGAAGTTTTTTCCTCGGCATCAACCCGGCGAGAAAAATGGACAAGAAAAATCACTTGGCAGCGAATTTGAATTAAGCAGAAATTCCAACAGCGTCACTAACAGCGTCGTCTAACACAAGTCAAAATTGTTTGAAGAAACTGTGCAGAAAAAGAAATTAGAAATTTAAGCATTGAGCGTTGTGTTTACAATTGAGGTTTTTAATTTCTTTCATCGATCGTCACGTCGATCATTAAAATTGAACAAACAGTAGGTTTTATCAGGGAGCCTTTCCACTTCAAAATATCAAGACAACTTGAAGACAAAATAAAACACAGTGAACTGCATTTAATAACAACTGTCACACATTCATGACGATTCGGTGCGAAAATCAGGAAGCAGTCTAAACAAGTACTAAACAAACTACAGCTGCAAACTACCAAGAAGGCCGAAGGAAGGGCGAAAATTTTTTTCGGCTTTAACACGCAAAACTGACACTGGTTTACCTGCACTCGTTGTAGCTCTGTGTTCCAACAGGTCCAAATGCTCAGATAGAAATCGGATGCCATGTAAACGGAGTTGAATCGCTTTTCCAGTTGTTTGAATGTTGTTTTTACCATTCCGTCCGCAACCTCTAAACCGAGAACAACTGCACTTTGTGCTTTGCATTAAACAAACTATGATTAGTGAATTCTAATGTTCCTCGCTACAGTAATCTTGCTTCTGAGCTGCATAGAAATTACTTCTTCAAGTTCAAATTGGTTCTGTCTTCATTTCGATCAAACACGCACATGATGGCTCCGTTGTGCGAACAGATTACAAACTTGTTCTGTTTCAACTCCAGCAGCTAATATGGTGACATTGTACAGCTTCAATCCGCTTTGAACGATGATTACAACAATGTTTCGGGAAAAATCAAACGTAATATTTCAGAGCCAATAATTAGAAGATTTTTTTCCCAAACTTGTGCCACTTCGTTCACTTTCGAGCAGTTTTCATTGATTCATTCAGCTTTGCAACGAAACGCTGCAACACTTCGCAAGGTTTTGGCGCCTTTTTCGTTCAGTCATGTGATCGATTCTTGCTCCCTTTTTATCCCTTTTCTCGTTTTTCTCTTTCTTTCTTGATTATTTTTTTAACAAAAATAGTAGTTAAGTTTTTAATAAAACAATTATTCTACTCGGGCTTGCTGGATATCAAATGATTATAACCAACTCGGCGCTACGCGCCTCGTTGGTTATCTATCATTTCATATCCAGCGCGCCCTCGTAGAATAATTGTTAAATATACAGGGGAAACTGTAAATTTACAGTTGTAAGTGTGAATTAATGGTTTTACATGTAAATTTACAGTTACAAGCATAAGTTTACAGTTATAAGCATAAATTTACAGTTATAAGTGTAAATTTAAAGTTATAAGTGTAAATTTACAATTATTAAGTTATCAGAGTGATTTTAGGTATATTTTTAGCAACGACATACAAAGGTCGATAGTCAACTTAGACAAAAATTCAGTTTGTAAGACGAACAATGTTTTAAACATTTGGAAAATGGTTTTTGATAAATTTTCAAATTAAATCAATGGCCCTAACCGGCCACCGTGGAGGAAACACCTGAGGAAACAAAAAGTGCTTATTTCATTTTATCGATTTAGCCACGTCACCAACCCACGTCACCAACCCACGTCATGAATGATTTAGTAGTTTAGGATCTAGTCTATTGAAAACGTTTATTTTGCTCTACCCTGTTGAAAGACCCTGTTGGAAGACCCTGGCGAAGACCTTGTTGGAAGCCTATGACACTGGACAGCAACTTAAGGCCGTGCAGGTAAAAGAAACACTTGAAGAGCAATAACACTCCGCAAAGAAGATAGATGAAGAAATCTTGAACATTCTCATCCAAATAGAAGGTGTCTTGGATGAAGAGACTGCCGAGGAAATTAAACTTGCCGGGGACATAAGAGGCGAGATCAAGGCTTTGGTCATCTCCTTAAGTGACCATTCCCGCAAATCGGGTGTTCAAGCCAGTGATTCGGAAACAAGCCATCCTGGTCCTCATGCCAACAACGAAAGATCCGCAGTGCGAGTGAGACTTCCCAAGTTAGAAACAAAATGATTTACGGGCAAGGTTGAGGAGTGGCAGGCGTTCTGGGACAGTTTCAAAAGCGCCATCCTCACCAATTCAAAGTTATCGCCCGTAGATATATTTAGTTACTTACGCGGGCTTCTTGTAGGAGCGGCGAGAACCTCAATTGCAGGATTAGCGTTAACAGCGGCGAATTATGAGGCCGCCATTGACATCCTGAAACGGCGATTTGGTGTACCATGAGAAGGACACTGTTGGCCTACGCAGGCTCTACGATACCGTCGAAGTGCACCATCGAGGCCTTCAAGCGCTGGGAGTGAATGCAAGCACCTATGAAGAAATTGTCGTCCCTTCTATCTTGACCAAGCTCCCAGAAAATGCAGAATGGAAAACAGAGATACTGAACGAATTGTTATGTGAACTAGAGCTGAGAGAACACTGTTTAAGAATTTGTTACGTAAGTACGGTAGATGCTTTATTTGTGTTAGTAAGGGGCATATTTCCTGTAATTATACGTCTAAAAATTTATGTAACTATGTAAGAAACCAGGTCATCACATTTCCATTTGTTATTGGGGTCACAATGCGTACCAGGCACCGCCTCAAGGCAGTCGCATCAACAATGGTGATAGTGATGTTTTGCAAAACGCCAATCAAGCCAGCCACGCCAGTCCCGCCTTTCATGTAGGTTCTGTGGGGAGGGTTGCATTACAAACAGCCCAGATAATTATTTTGGGAAATAAGAGTTCTAGGCTATGGGTGTTATTCGACGCGGGAAGTCATAAATCCTTTAATACCAATAGAGCTGTCCAGTTAGTGGGACTACGAGAAGGAAGAAAGGAGAGAATAGAAGTGGATAGAAATTAGTACTTTTGGACAGCATGCAAGAGATAGTGGGTTGAAGGGGTGTACAAATTTCATGTTTTCCCTTTGCAGTGGGAGGGGAGTTGGATTAAGATTGAAGCATATGAGGTACCCAACATAACACAAATTAGAAATGAACACATCGAGGCCAAGAAAACCAAGTACCCCCATCTACAAGGCTTGTGGTTTTCTGATGTCAACCGAGCTAGGGAGATTCTCGAAATAGACCCGCTTATCGGGGCGGATTATCTCTGGTCCTTTCAAGGGGGAGAACAATAAGGGGGGGAGCCTGACGAACCCGTCGCCATTGAAACACACGCTTGGGTTGGGTCTGATTCACAGGTAAGTGTTCATCTCATGGGTCATAATGTGTCACGCAATGTAGACTGGCGGGAATTGGAGGAAAGCACACGGAAACTGTGGGACTACGAAACTTTAGGAATTCGAGGAGACGATGAAGTTCACGAAGCGTTGAAAGATGCAATTTTGTTTAATGGAAAAAGATATTAAGTGTCTCTACCATGGAAAGAAGGGCATGAGCCCCTGCTGAGCAATTATTAAAACAGCATGAAACGACTCAAAGGACAATTGGAAAGGCTCAAAAGCGACACCGAAATTCTAGACACCTATGATAAAATCATAAAGGAACAAGAAGAGGCTGGAATAATCGAAAGGCTACCTTCCACACCATGCTGTCGACCGTAAAATGTCAAAATGACAAAGGTAAGAGTCGTGTAAAACGAATCATCTAAAGAGGGAAAAGGGGGTGTGTCTCACAATGACTGTCTGCACGTGGGGCCTGCTTTATCTCCATTGTTGTATGACATACTCATTCGATTCAGAGAGAAGCGCGTTGCATTAGTTGGTGATATTGAGAAGGCATTTCTCAATATCGCGGTCAACAAGCGTGACAGGGATTTTTTGAGGTGTCTTTGGGTGAAGAGTGTTGACAGCAAGCAATTAGACCCTATTGTTTACAGATTCTGTCGTGTTGTGTTTGGAGTTAACTTTTAGCCGTTTTTATCTTAATGCAACACTCCAGTACCATTTAGATTCGTTTATTGAGATCGACCCAGAGTTTGTATGTGTTATGGAAAAGGGTTTCTGCGTTGTTGATCTCGTCACAGGGCAAAAGACCACTCGGGAGGCAGGTGATTTGTATGAAAAGGTGAAGACAAGACTTGCGATAGGTGGTTTTAAATTGAGGAAATGGTTGACTAACAGCGAGGAGTTAAGAGCCAAAATAATGCACCACGAACTGCGTGGCGAGTCGAATATAGACAAACAAATCGTAAGCGCCGACGACAGTTACGCCAAAACCACACTCGGAGCAAAGGCAGGAACCAAGAATGAAAAGGTACTAGGGCAGTCGTCCTACTTGGCAGTCCAGTACTTTTTGGCATGAAAGTTTTATTTCAAGAGTTGTGCGTCAGCAAAGTAGACTGGGACGAAAGGATAACCAGCGAAAGGGAGAAAAGTTGGATTGGGTGGCTAAGGGACTTGAAAGAGACGAAAGAGATCTATGTTGCTTGATGCGTTTATGGGATAGGACAAGGTAAGTTCAACTGTTCGCAGCACGGATTTGCAGATGCAAGTAGAAAGGCCTATTGTGCCGTTATTTACTTTGTGTGTGAGGTTTCTGGAGCCATTTCTTAGACGATGCTAACATTCAAGACGAGAGTTTTTCCCATAAACGAACAGACGATTCCACGGCTCGAACTGATGTCAGGAGAAATTCTCGCAACTCTCATGGACACCATTAAGAATGCCTTGAAAGGAGAAGTTGACATATGCATGACACGTTTGTGGTTAGATAGCAAGACCGCTCTCTGGTGGATTGAAAACAACGGAGAGTGGAAACAATTTGTGCATCATCAGGTTAACGAGATTCTCAAGATCACAAAGAAATACAAATGGGGGCATTGTCCAGGGGAAGAAAACTCGGCTGACATCGGTTCTAGGTGAGCAAGCATTCAGATTGAAAGAAAGTGAGGTATGGTGGAGAGGTCCGATTTGGCGAACCAGACCAGAAAGTGAATGGCCGAACTCAGAGGTCAGTGAGACTCCACAGAGCAACGAAGAGAGAAAGAGGGTGAACGTGACAAAGCGAACGGGTGTCCTGCAGGTGTTGGATCTCAACAAATTTAGTAATTTCGGATGGTCGTTAAGAGTGACTGTGTGGGTTGAACGTTTTCTGCATAATTTGGGATCAAAGGGAAAGGGAGCCAAATGGAGAAAACGCACACTACAAAGAGATGAAATAGCTGCGACAGAAGAAACGTGGATAAAAGCTTGTCAAGAAGAATTGAAGAATGACAAATCTTACCAAGACCTGGCCAACAAATTAAAACTGGAAGATCGAGGTGGCGTATTGAAATGCCGGGGCAGATTAGAAAATTCCGACTTAGACATGGAATCACAGCAGCCTATCATCCTCATGAAGGATCACCGGCTCACGAAACTTCTCATTGAAGAGTGCCACAGAAAGGTACATCACGGGGGAGTTAGAGCAACGCTCGGAGAACTCAGGTCAAGGTTTTGGGTGCCCAAGGGCCGACAGGTGGTTAAAAAGGTTTTAAGAGAATATGCGACGTGCAAGAAAGAGCAGTGTAAACCATTTGGAGCACCACCGACAGCAGCTTTACCAGAATTCAGGGTTAGAGAAGCTCCCCCTTTCTCTAAGGTAGGTATTGATTTTGCTGGGCCGTTGTTCGTTAAGACGAAACCAGGGGAAATGGTCAAGGCTTGTGTAGCTTTGTTTAATTGTTATGTGACACGAGCTGTGCACTTGGATTTGGTAACCGATCTTACAGCAACTACATTTGTACGATGTCAGAGAAAATTTGCGGCTAGAAGAGGTACACCTTCAGTAATCACTTCAGACAACGCAAAAACCTTCAAGGCATCGGCAAAGTTGGTTAAGAGATTGTGTAACAGCAACGAGGTGAAGGAACATTTAGAAACAAATCGGATAGACTGGAAATTCAATTTAGAAAGACTCCCTGGTGGGGCGGATTTTATGAGCGATTCACAGGCACTGCCAAGCGTTGTCTCAGAATGGTGCTCGGCAATGCGAAGCTCAACGCTGATGAATTGCTTACTGTGCTGACCGAAGTAGAAGCGACCATGAATTCCCGTCCGCTTACCTATGACTATGACGAGGTAGGAGCCAAAATGCTCACGCCATCGCACCTTATCTATGGTCGTCGATCGCTAAGTTTTTCCGCAGAGGTAAGAGATGACGAAAAGGAAAACTAAACTGGCTCCCTGAGGAGGTTCAGGTATCTAGCGAGGTTGCGAATGCATTTTTGGAATCGGTGGCGCAAAGAATACTTAACTGACTTGAGAGAACACCACCACATCAAAGGGGAATGCAACAACAAGGTAAGTACAGGCAAAGTGGTCTTAGTACACAAAGATAACGTAAAGAGAAGCAACTGGACGATGAGAAAGGAAGAAGAATTCATTGTAGGCAAGGACAAAGAGGTAAGGGGTGTCGAACAAGAATAATCACTAAAGGAAGCCCATCCTTGTCAATAGACCGGTACAAAAACTTTACGCCTTAGAGGTCTGTGGTGTTGAGAACGGGGATAGAGGGAATCCTGTCAGCCAGGGTAGCGCAGACCCAGGTGGGAGTCCCAACAAAGAAAATTAGGAAAGGAAAAAACGGACGTGCTCTGCAGCACTGGATTCACGTTGGATAATGCGAGCCATGACCAATCACTAATTGTTTTGTTTGCTTTCATTATCGCACGATTGAACTTGACCGGACTGTGTGCTATGGGGGAGTGTGTGACAGGATAAACAAACTTGATTGACATCTGATTGACAGTTGTCTAGACATTGTAACCACATGATTGTAATCTAAGTACATGAATCAGTATTGTAAGATCACTGAGCAAGATAGAAAAGATTGCCGAGGCGGAAAGATTGTATGAGTGGATCGAAATAAAAAATTGCTGGAAAGATAAAGTCCTCTTTTCTATTGCGGACCAGCGCCGGGAAAATTATCCCGTACAGATTTATTAAATTCATAAATTCCTCTAGGAAGGCTAGGTTAGCTCTCAAATAAGTAACTAGCTGAGGTTCAACACACTCAGGAATCAATAGTGTTTAGTCTGCCATTATTTCAAATAAAAGCCTATGGCGGAAAACTTTTGTCACTTACATGAGAAAACCAGAAGTCCGAGTGCAAAGCATTTGTGGAGAAGACTCATTACAAAGCATTTGTGGAGAAGACTCATTACAAAGCGTTTGTGGAGAAGACTCCTTAAACTTGTACTGACTTTTTTAATTCTCATAATTCTTAAATGCTAACTTTAGGAACAAAGGAAACTTTTTGATTTTAGGAAATCTGAATTGAAAATTGAATTATACTGAAAATTCAATTAATTTCAAACCTTGCGTGCACAAAAAGGCTCCATAATGGAAAGTTGGCTTTTGCAAGTGACGGTCCAAAGAGTGATATTGGGTTTTCATTCAGTATTCATTTTACTAGTTCAGTCTTTACAGAAAAGTGTGCCAACCATGAAATCTTTCTAGAGGTTGATGTAAAAATCAGCTGTTGGAAGTCTTGTGAGGTAGCGGTAAAATTTTCTGCCTTTAGTTTATAATGTTTAGACTGCCAAAGGAAATATTCAAGGCTTCCTCCATGAGAAAGGGTGTTCTCCTATTGTCGTTATTTGTCTCACAAAATCAAGTGTCACCTCTGTTATCCCCGCCATGGAGTTGATGGGAGAAGCTCAAAGAGGCAAATTAACCCAATTACATTGAAATTTTGCTTTATTCGACGTGTCGCTACCAACACAAGGCAACATAAGCTTTGGTAAGGCCCACCTGTATGCATTCCGTAAAAACCTCCGTCAGGGGCGGATTTGGGGGAGGGCTGAGTGGGGTGGGGGGGGGGGGGTGCGGCTCCCCCTCTTGTCCCGGAATTTTATTTCCCTTTGTGAACAACATCTGTCGGATGGAACTTTGTGCTTTGTTACTTGAGACATATTTTCTTTAATAAATATCGATAAGAACTGTTATCGAACGTTGTTCGAATCAACTGCCCTTATAAACAAGCTTCAAACCGACAAAATTAAAGATTTTACAGGCGTTCCATTTTCTTCCTTGTAAATTTACGAGGGAGGCTGGATACGAATTAGTGTTCCACAATGTGTCTTTCAGACAGTTGTACCTTTCAGACAGGGTAAGCTTTTAGAACGAAAAGCACCAGTTGCCAAAAGAAAGATCCCATCGACATTTGTAAACCAGGTGACTACTTTAGGTTTCATGTTATCGCCTTCCATTATAAGAAAATGACGACTCAAGAGAGAAGACCGCCTCAACGCACTGTTGCCACTCTTTATTTACAAGGACAAGCGTAACCAAAGAAGGATGACATTTGTTAATCCCCTGCAATAACTGTTTTTATGATTGTCCCTAAAGTCATGTCCTTAGGATACACTTCGTTTGTTCAATTTTTTTTTATAAATCCTATTAGAATCTGTGTCCGCAGGCTACATTTTCAGTTGCAAATGATCAATGCTGTCAAAACGCATGCAATAAATATCCGTCTCAAAGAAACTAGATTTGTCGATTTTTCAGGGAGAAAATATTGCATATGTCAATTTGTATCTCAGAGAACTTTAATTTCAAAAATTTTCGCGGGGAGGCATGCTCCCAGACCCCCCAAGAAAGTCGTGCCATTGGCGTTCTGGATGCGCGCTATCGCGCCCATATTGCCAATATACTATATCCCTCGGCCCCCTCTATCACAAAATCCTCCCTCCGCCCCTGTCTGCCATACGTTTCTGCCGATTTTGTCATTTAAATTGGCCGTCCGAGTAAAACACTTGAAAGTTATGTCGTTCATGTGAACTGGAAACGAGTCACTGCCAAAAATTAATAGTTTCCAAGATTACGACGACAGGTCGATAATACGGAATTTAAGATAGGTCACCACGGTTGGACGAGTACTCATATCAAACTCACACAGTACAAATAGTCCTAAACTGAATTCAGCGACCACGCCAACTTCAACGCCCCCACTCAAATCGAGTGCAATTTTCAAGTATTTTATCATCGTGCTGATTTTCTACAGTAAAAATACTCATTGGAGCACTGGGAATAATATTATTGCTTTTGAGTTTGTTAATTGTCTGACTTTAAAGTCAAGTTTTTCCCTTGTCATTTTCACCTTTTTACCGAGTGGTTCGGTCAAAATTTACAAGGCGTTTGTGATCAAAACATGACCGAGCAAGGAGTCTTTGGCGATATCTCCTTTACACAAATTAAAAATGTAGCGCCAAAATCAAAAAGAGAACAATTCCCTTTATTTTGGTATGTAAAGCGTCGGACAAAAAGCGAATTTGACCTTGTCAAACGGCCTTTCAAAACAGCTGTTTCTTCCTCCTTTGAACCGTTTCCAGTTTCCTAAGCGTGAAAGCAGTAGGCGAGGAATCGGCAAACTCAGACAGTGCTTCGGGAATTAATTTGCCGCGGTTTACGTATGAGATAAACAAGTATGATTTGTGAAGTTCTTCTCCGTAAGAGTCAGAATAAATATATTTTTCAGGCTAGTTTGAGGGTTTTTCAATGAATTTTCGTTGCAGGCATACAGTTTGAAAGGAAAGTAAGGAAGAGAACGGAGCAAACCGTCAGTCAGTCCTCCTGGCTGTTGTAAACAAAGTGTATGAGCGATCAGGTATACGCGGCGTAACAATCATTAACCATATTTTAGAAGTCTTCAGACAGAAAATGTAAAAGCTAGTTTCTCATGTTGATTGTCCTGTGTGTCCTGTGTGTCACCTCGGCTCTGAACGTGTTCTTTCGTTTCGCTGATTTTTGATATTGTGTACTAAAGGAACACTAACTGGACATTTGTCATCTGTCAAGCAACTTATGGAGAAACCAAAGGATTGAACATTGCGTGAACTTGTGGATTTACCGTTACGGTAACACAGACTTTTGCACTGTAAACCGCCGGACAGTGTCGAGCGTCTCGTTGATCTAAGCAAATAAAGGACAGATTTTATGGCTGTTACAGAAAATATCCTACCAAGTTGGAAATGGGCCCTCGGAATCATTTTAAGGTGTATTTAACGAGGTTGATTTAGATCAGCTTAGAAATGAGAACAACCGGTTAAGGGGAGAGAAAAAAATTAGAAGAATCACTGGTAAAGGAGAAGGCAAAGCGATTGCGAGGCGAAGAAAAAGCGTGAGAAGCTCTCCAGAAAGCTAAGAAGAGAGGGGCCTTCTACATGAAAAAGGTTAACAAATTGGACAAAGAGGAGATCAAAAATGGGAAAAATGCAAAGGCCCTGCTAAAAAGAAATTTCATGATTATTCTAAATGCAACCAGGGAAGAATAAGAACCCAGTGGAGTCGTTAACAACTTGTTAAAAACAGTTGTTTATTCCTTACAGTTGTTAACTTCACTTTTACTATCCCAAATGAAAAGGAGGTGGCAATGGGTGAGAAGGGGTGTTATGTACTGCCCGTTATAAAAACCACAGAAACATATGATAATCTAACGGACAGCACAGCAGACCTTTAAATGGAAATGTCAAACTTACAGGAGATAAGTGCAAATAATTGCACCTATAACATGGAATACTTTTTAGGTGGTGACTGGATATTTCTAGCACGGGTCTGTGGTCTATTCAGGGCAAATCAGGAATACGCTTGTGTGTGGTGCAGGTGTCCCAGGTGTCCCCTGAAATGTAATATAGTAGCTGTTTTCAAGTTCTAATTCTAACATATTGCTCCCCAATGATTGGACTTCTTCGTCCCGGCCAATACTTAATAGTTCCTGGAATTACATAGGCAAAGTCTCCAGCTGGATTTAAAATTCTTTCGTCCCACTTCAGCCCAAGGTATGAATCAAGCACCCTCTTCGACTGCAATCGGTAAACCAGCTTCCCTCTTTGGATAATGACCTTCCACAAAAACATCCTGGTCAACGTTGAGGTCTGTGTTCATATCAGAGTCCTCTCGCTGCCCAGACCAAAGCCTTTTCTTTATTTCACGTAAAAGTTGACCGTGGAAAGATTGTGTTCTATTCTCAAGCGATTTTTCCGATGGAATGAACAGCTTTTGTTGACGAACAAATGGAACATATTCAGATCCTTCATCGCCCCCGAAGGGTCTCCACTCATCAAAGCGAGTGCTGTAGCCATTGTAGTGAATTTTCAATTTCTTGTTGGCTTTGTCAACCTCCGTGACTTCAATGTCTTACAGTTTTGTATCTTTTTTCCGTGGATTTACCTTTTTGACTGGGGTGTCTGCTCAGTATTCGTTGCAGAATAGCTTTGGTTCTTTGATTACCCTCTTTGGCCTGTCCACCATTTTGAAAATTCGAGCCGGAGAGCAAGCGTATTACGTGGGGCTAGCGGCCGCGTCCGTCTCGAATTGAGAAAAGCAAATGTCCGTGGTGTTGCGGAAAGAGTTTGATATGGAGAACATATGCGCGTGGCATATCTCCTTCGTTCACCGTGGCAGTTTAGCGACAGTGAGTAACAAGAAGGCTCCGTGTACTGATGACAACGAATGGAATTATTTTTAATCAGCATTTCAGCTGTATGTCCGCTACTTGGATTCTAAAACACCTTTTTACTCATTCCCCTTTGGCTCCTCTGGGTTAAATAGCCAGATAAATTTTGCACATTTGTTTCCTAAAGCTGCATTTCGCTAAGAAATGAAGCCACAAACCATCCCTGTCATCTCTGCAAGTAAAGTTTTTCATATTCAACATTTATTCACTTAATTTTGCGTTTGATATGGCGGCGTGTGGCCACGTTCCATGCGCCTCCGAGTGAAATTCCTCTTTTCGGGGGCGTAGCGTCCATATACGTACGTACGCACAGGCGTACAGTTGAAATCAGAGAAAAATATATTCCTAAAGCCTGAAAGCGTTTCTATCATTAAATTGACTGATCTGATATATATATTTTTCGTACAATAGTGATGCGACTTAATGCAAAATTTGTCATTATCCCTTTATGAATGGAAGGAAACACTGTGAATAGTGAATGTCGATAAACGCGTCATGTAGCCGCCCCCCCTCCATGTCAGCCCGCTAAATATTGGTTTGGTTGTTTTCAGCTGAGTGAGGAAGTGCTTTACTGCGTATGTAAAAAGCCAGAGGATAATAGGTAGTTATAACAAATATAAAACGATGGATTTGCTATCTTTAATTTCCTTTCTAATGACAATGCTACGTGAGATTTTTTTATTTCATGGTTGTACAGTGCACTCCTTTACATTCAGTCATTTGTTACCATTTATTATTTCAGGCTTTATATTACGTGCGACGTGTGCACACAGTTTTTTCACCCCAAATGCCTCAAACTCACAGACGATGACTTGGACTTCATCTTAAAACAGCTGCATTTCATCTGTTCTGAATGCTCGGAGAACGAGCAAGTGCAAAGTGAACATCAAGATATCTGTGTAGGTGTCGAAATTTGTATTCCTTATCTAGTTTCTATTGCCTTGAATATAACACCTAAAACTTTACTCGTGTTTTTGCAAAGGAAGAGGAGCTGTATTTGCTGAAATCCACTTTCGATGTTGACGAAGACAATTCAAGACCGCTTGAATTACATAGGGAAGAGGTGGGCTTGCATTGTTTCGAACTCCTTTTTCAAGAATACAATCGCTTGCCAAACACAGGGTACCTCATAAAGATATGTAGAATGTTACTTGTGTATGTGTCACATCAAATGAACACTACGTCTTGCTTCTAATTGCTTGCAGTGTGACATGAATGCACAAGGCAAACAACAGTTACAGAAAAATGAAACGGGACCAGAAAAGGTGAGGTTAAACAAGCGAGGCCCCGAACCAATAATTAATGTCTAATTGTGTTCTGACGTACGTTTTTAACTCCGTTAACAGCGGTCATTGACAAGTGAGATCCAGAGAAATTATACCTACTAGGTGTGGCAAGTAATATTCCAGTCACTATGCTTGTGCTTATCTAATGAACAACCTGGGACAGAAAGCGCTTGAAGCAAAAATCTACAAAATGTAAGCTGGAAAAACGTGGTTATCTTGCCACTGTGCTTAGCCTTGATTCGCATTATGTACATACAAAATGAGTGTAGCTTTGACTTTTCAGTAATTTTTTCAAAAGAGTCTTTGTTGGGACTAAATTGACTAGTTTGTTTGCTTTTTCTGATTCTATAGGATGGCCTTAAAGATAAGACACGGAAAGCAGTAGCAAGGGCTGGCATTGAAAGGGAAGGCGTCTTTACGCACGCGCTTCCAGAGAGCTCCTCTGATATTCTGTCCGAATCGGATTTCATTAAGTTACGACCACAATATAGAGGAAATGGTCGACGTGCGTTACCCAATGGCTGGGACTCCATAATTTTGAATTACATTAAACAAAATCGCGTCAAAAGAAAAAATTCGAGAAAAAAGGTCTGCCCCTTTTTCCTGGATCATTGTCCTGTTCGTTTCCTGGATATTCAGTTAAAGCAAAACTTTCCATCGTTGAAGAAGATTCCAGAATATTACAGGTTTATTTTCTTGGCAAAGTGCAATACCGGGCAGATGTTCAACACGGACGAAACATCAAGGGAACAGAGAGGGCAAAGTTGAGGTCAATTTTGCTGCACAAACATGCCAGCAGGGTCCATCACCAAATCCTTTCCTCACTGCACACCAGACCTTCGTCTCTTTCACGACCTCAGTCCTTTTCTTCCTATTTATTTTGATGCAACTGGAAACCTGGCCAAAAAAGTACTTCAAGACACTGGCAAGTTGTTGTATTACGCATTGGTTGTTCCGCACCCCAAAAAACGAACCCACCAATAGCTGTCGCGGAGATGTTTTCCTCGAGTCAAAGTGTGCATACCTTGACGTAATTCATTGCGTCTTTCATGTACGATGCAGCCAAATTGTATGGAGGAAGACCCGTAATGCCATGCCACGATGAAATAGATCTAAGCTGGGCTATTCTTCATAGCGTTCTTAAGGGCTTTGTTTGCTTGGAAATCGCATCATACCTCCAAAGGTGTTGGTGACTTGTGAAGGGTTCGGCTGACCGTGTGGACGCAGTTGGTACAGTCGTCCACTTTTGTACGAGCCACTTGATGAACACCTTCCGGGGAAAACTTGTACAACTGTAAGTTGATTCCACGTCATTTTACTCTGGCTAACATGGATTGTAATTACGAAAACATATTTAGAAACTAAACGTAGCATTAGTACAACTCCAAGATGCGTATGCACTTCACAGAAGGTTAACGTAGACAAGTTTAATGCCCGGCTCACGCTCAGCGCTCATGCGTTCTGTGGTTCGTATGATGAGACTACATAGTATACATGCCTGCCAGAAATCAATTGTTTGTTAGATTATCGAAATTTCAAAACTATAAGTTTTAAGATAACAAAAGCTAACTCTTAAACTTGGCCTATAAACCAATTTTAAGGTGCTACACTTTTTTCCAGTGTGACAAATTAACGTGCATGGCCATATCAAACGTAAAAAATGTCAGGTCTATGGTGACCGTTGTGTCAAAGCAACCGTCCAGATTTTCACTGATTTTGTACTACCAAGCAAAAGAAGGCAAATATTATGATTTTGATACCCATTTTTTCTTGGGCTACAGTATAAACCAGTAACTGAGAGTCTTGAAAACCCAATCTATTAAAAGTATTCCCTTTTCTTCTTTTTTGCTTGTGTATTGATTTTATTGCCAAAAGTGAATGTTTAACAACATCTTGAAAATCTTAAAAGTAGTAAAATTAATACCAATGCTACTTTAATTCCTTTTCCTAGGCCGATGTAAACCTGCTTTTCATGAGTTTCTTGCCGATTTATTAGACGATGTCGCAGATAGAGTGGAACTTCGTGGCACTAAATCAAGACAGATGACATTACTTCATTGCACTTGGGATAAGTTCGGGGAACTGATGGCAGAGAACGGAGGGAGGTCTTTAGGCCTTTTTGACGAACTAATGTCCTTCTTCTCAACCATGAACATGTACTCCTCCCAAAGGATGCCAATTTCTGACACCCGTGAATATCAACACATCCTACAGTTGTTCACTGGCAAGGCAAAAACGCGAGAAACAGGTATGCACTGGGAAATGACTGCCATTCTTTCATGGAAACATTTATCTGCAATGTTCTTCCAAAAATAAAATTATGTTGTCATTGGGTACTTAAAACTTTTTTAACAAGTTACATCATTTCATTATATCTTTGACAGTTACTGGGAATGCCAATTTTAAAATGGCAAGGACTTCATTTTCCTTCCTGGGGTTCACACAACCATTTGCAGCCCTCCCAGTTATACAGGGGATACCTCAAATAATGCCAAAGGATTCACATCCAGAATCCATGGTGTTTTCCACAACCGGTGTTTGCCTGTTTTGATGACACTATTCTCACACCAGAAGAGCATGATGCAGTGGGAGAATTCAAAGAGCAATTAGGTAAATATACATCCTTGTGTAGGCTGATATTCAAACAACCATACCTCTATTCAACAGACCCCATTATAGATAGCACACTTGGTAGTTATACATCGTGGATGATGAGAACCTGTCACAAGAACTAAGAACCACCCATTTTTAACCCTCATAAGATCCCAGCAACATGTCCATATGTATAATCCCTGTATTGATAACAGTAGAAATGGTTCCAGTTCTAATTAGTCTCAACAATCAAAGTTTCAACCTTTCATGAAAATACTTTCTGTACCAAGCTCTGTATGCATTAAATTACCCTTTTATTTTTAATTATCAAATGACCAATATCTTTTACACTTTTTTCAATCATAATGTTATTACCTTGCAGTAAATTTCTTGACCGATTTGTACATCCATGGGGAGTCAATCTTCAACATACAAGAGACACGGGAAAATTTTCCAAAAAACCATGGATGGAATTGGTGATTCCCATGCTAAGGGATAACCCATTAGTGGGTTTCACCTGCAGTTCCCATTTTACAGCGTTTCCCATTAATGTGAATTTGGCTTTGTAAATGTAAAATGAAGTTATTTCCATTAATGTTACTCAGCTTCAAGTACAGGTAATGGATATTTCAAAAACCATTATACGATTTTACGAAAAAACCATTCATGGACAAAATGCACTTTCCAGTAATGGTATTTAGAGTGACACCAATCTCGTACCCAGAGTCCACTGGCTTTTTGGTCAGCGGGAGGGCGCCAGTGGAGACTCTGGGATAATGGGATTTTTTATCCCAGAAAACATGGGATTCCGGTTTTAGTGCGCATGCTTAAGTTCAAAACGGAAGTCAAATGTCCTAGAATGGCAGCCATGTAATCTGTACGCCAGAAGGCAGCCCTAGGCACAGTTGATTCTTACACACGATTGAAGGCAGTTGAAATTTTTGAACAAGAGAAGTAGAATGAAAGATAGAGAGTCTGGCGCCGTCTCTGGTAACGTCTCTGGAGCCTTCGGTGAGTGTCTTTCTTTAATACTTTGGTATCAGAAAATTATATGTACGCAGTGAGTTCCACATCTTAACTGAATATCCTGCTTTATCTTCCAAATCTTTCATATCTTATTTACAATCCCAATATGTATGGATAGTAAAATTGTTGGACGTTACTTTGGTCATCGAAGTATTTTTAGGCCTTACATCAGATTTTCGTATTACTATTGTACTATAGTTAATCTATTTTTTCTAGATTTTGGTATGGAATTCGAATATTCGTTTGTCCATTTTCCTGCACATAAAAATAAGTAATAAATTATTATCGTTTTTCACAACAATTTGCTGTGAGATGCATATTTGCTTCAAATGCTTTTTTGGCCTCTTTTGTTCCACTATTGAAAAGGGCATTCCAATGTCTCATCATGCGCTCTCTTCCTCCTCCTTCTCTTTCAGTGTCATCTATTAAATTGCATGAAGAAGACACTCAGCTAAAGACCTTGCAGTCCGTGATTGAAGATCTTGTTTTCCTGCTCATCAGTTAAGAGATCATTGACTGGGGTTCTAAAGCCTCTGGAGGACTGGCAATTTCACTGAATCAGCTCCAGGAAGATGCAACTATTCTAACAGGCTTGGCCATTTTCTATAGGCAGCCATAAACATTTACCAATCAAAGCTGGAATCTGTTTTTACCAAGGACATAAAAATGTCCTGGGCTTACTTGGAAACCCTACCCCATCTCAGACCAAAAGGGTTCTATATTCTGATCTCATATTAGACTAACGAGTTAAATTTATTCTCTGTTATTCAAAATGTATTATTTTCACACATTTTGTAACAACAAATTACAAAGGAAGGCTAGAAAACAACTAAATCGGGCAAAATAAAGAAAGGAACTGTCAACACTGTTTATATGAATTTCAAATAAGCAGAAAAGTTTACCCCATCTCAGTCTAAAAGGCCAAAATTGGAACTACTTTACTGACTTAATTAGAAGGCCAAAAATAGGAATCCATCCAGCAGCCCATACCTGTATGCTGTATATGGGGTAGTAACCCCCCCTGCCCCCAAAACCCTGAGGAAGATGTATTCTTGGTTTCTCAGCTTGACTTAAAATCTATGTAAAGAACTTTTCCCCACTGCTATAATGTGCTGCAAACATTTCAACATTTGTCTGGAGGTTATTTCCAACCACAATTGGGATTTCTAAGTTGGGACACTGGCAAATTTTTTGCATGGTCATTGTCCGATTACCAACTGTTATTTGAAACTTTGCCAGTGGGGAGTAAAAAATAAAAACACTGTCATTGACAAAAAGATATAAAATAAAGTAACATAATTATATGAAGACAGAATAATACAGATTAATTTATTATTTTTGTTTTGTTCTGTAGCTGATGTGTATCACCCACTGTCATGTAGATAATGACAGTTTAGTTTACTTTTGATAGTAACATTAATTGTTAATATATAGAATTAAAAAATGTCCAGTTTCAATAAACATCTTCTGCAAAGTATGTGCTTAACTTTATATACATGTAAAGCCCAAGTCCCCCAAGTATGACAATTTCAATGGGCTGCAATTTTATCGATCACGATTGGTGAAACCAGTGTAGTCAGTTGTAAAAATAAATGTTTCTTTTTTGTGTGGTAAACATTCCGACGGGGGGGGGGGGGCACTTGAAGGGTAGTTTGGGTGGGGGTGTGCTGCCAAGGCCTTCAAAGCCTGACCCTGTTTAAGGCAAACTCCATTCATTTTGCTACCCTGTTTAAGACAAGAGACCTTCTTTTGTGACCAGAAAAAATTTATTTCAGAAAGTATTTAGACGCAAGACCCTAAAAACCATACCAGGTTGTTAAGTGGCACAATAAGGGAGTGCCCGCTCCTCCCCCTAGAAAACATTGTATTTCAATAATACAATTCAGATTCATGTAGGTTATATAGCTTTGAAGGTATTAGACATTCTTAAAAGTATGACCAAACATTGTCATCCAAAACATCCAGTGATCTTGAATACTGGCTGCGAGAGCAGCAAATGAAAAGATTTCAATGATATGTGTAGTATGGCAATGCAAATACTGCATTTTCTAATTTATTTAACTTTCGACTTCAGGATCCCAGTGTTTATTCAGGGCCCAGCCTTAAAATGAGAAACACATGAGTATGTGTCTTACTTGCACACACACATAATTTCACAACATTTATTACCTAACAGATATTGCTAGTCAGAGTATAGGTTCAATTTATTTCCAGGACAACACAGGCATCTAAGCATATATGACATAGAGACACAAATTTAGGCGCCCTGCAATCGGAAGCTGTCAGTGTCTGTGGGGGAAGGGGGGGGGGGAGGAGTACTTTGCCATAAAGGGTTTGGGTTTTTTTAGCCAATCTGGAAAAAACTAGGCTGTATACCTTTAGACTTTGAAGCTAAATTGGAATTTCCAGAGGCATGAGGGAGTCCAAACCGATGCAAAAACCTTCCTTGAGAGGGGTATGGATATTTCCTGGATCCACACAGTTTTAAGATGTAGAGGTAATAAAGTTATGTAGTTATAGCTATATCCATCCTTGTAATGTTAATATTTCAAAGGAAATTGTAGGCAAATAATCAGAACCACAGAAAAAATAGAAGATTGCCAGATCAGCTCCACTGCTGACAAACATTATAACAAAAAATCATTTATATTCAGATTTGTTTTGTAGTGGTTGTATGTTTTGCAGTGGTTGTAAGGCTAGCTAAGGAGGGACATGGACAATTTTCTTTTTATTATAATTTTGAAGCTCTGCTTTTTAAAGATTCATAAAAATACTCACTTCAAAGTACCAGTGAAAATCAAAAAGGTAACAGGGTGATAGTCCTGGTCACATATTATTTTCACATCTTAAATTATGATTAACAAAATAGCTTGCATGAATACATGGGCCCTTTAGCTTGATTGTAACTGGAACTTACTTAAACAAAACATCAATATGTCAGGTAGATTAACCTTACTATTAAGGTGTCCAGTTCCAGGGATAAAGGTCATGACCTTTTGGATAAGGCTGAGCTCCCTTCCACATCTCCATATGCCACACACATTGGAGTGATTTGATCTTTTTCTTCTTTTGGACAACTGGAACACAATTGTGGCAAAGAAATCAAGAACTACAGTCCTGAGCTCTCTTTTTCATCTCCTCAATTATAAGTGTATGCATTATACTGACCCATGTGAAGTTCAGTGACAGTGGTTTTGTTTCTTTTCTGAAAATGTCCACAACTGAGGGGCCATGTTTTCCACGTTTTTTTTTTACACACTCAGTGACAGCTTCACCTTTAATTCGTTCCCACGGTTAACATGTTGAATGAAAAAGTATTTGGAAGAATCTAGTATTTCGACACTCGGGTCTCTCAAAGACTTTATAGTTGCATACAGTGTCACTATCCTTTTGCATTAAGAACGTGTGTTGAACATTCAAATAATAACAGACAACTGTTTAATTATAATAATGCGCCGATCAATTCGAAACTTCAACATCCCCCCCCCGGGCATACCCCGGGCATTTGACTGTGCATCGTGCCCTGGGAGGGGGGAATTTGAATGTTTCTTTGGAAGGGTGGGGAATTTTAACCGGATTTATCTCTTGTTCTGACATAATAGGCCTGTGAATTTTTTCGGTTTTTGCGGGCTCTGACGGATTTCCAAGATAGAATTTCGCCTTTGTTAGTGAATAACTCTTTGAAAAGGGTCTTTAAAAGAAGATTGAAGGTGTCATTACGGCATATCTCTCTCTGAAAGGCATGTAAAGTGCTTGATTGAAGACCAAATTTGTCCTTGAGGAGAGGCAGTTCAGTACTAATTGGTGGGGCATTTGAACGGCTTTCTTGCCCCGAGGGGAGGGAATTTGAACAAGCCAATCTTCAAAAGTCCAAATGCCCGGGGGGTTGCCCGGGGGGGGGGATGTTGAGCTTTCGAATTGATCGGCGCATAAATCTTGACAAAAGTAAGATTTGTTTAAAATTTTCGACGACGAAAGATTTAGTTCCGTCATAAAAAAAATGCAGCTTATATTAACTTTAAGTACTCCAAAAGAGCTTGATCTTTATTATATTGGACTGGGAAAACTTTTCTTTTGCAATAAAATTGATTAAAATATTTTGCAATATAACACTTATTACATGTCTGGATAGATTTACCTCCACTTTCTCATAACTATCTTCCGCGTCTGTAGGCTTTTGTAGAGGCTTCGAAAGATTGGTTAAGAACAGAGAGACCCTCGTGCGTTCTTGCGCTGTGCTTGTTTTCAATTTTCCTCCGTTTTAAGCCGTGCGAAGGACTTCGATCCGCGATAGTTCTTCTGTAATTTTAACTTTCAGTCATTGTACATGAAGCTACTTTTCCTCTTTTCCCTTTCTTTGTTATTGCAGATATTGTTAAAAGTGTCAACCTTTTCAATTATCCCCTTTATTTGATGACAGGATCGGCAATTGGAGTTGCTGCAAACCAGTAAAACGTCAATGTCGTGTTCCGTCGATCGAGTCAGCTACGAGCAGAGCGGCCGCGGCAATGATCTTCCATCGAAGCTGCTTGTATTTTCACGGTGATTCACCGTCAGACGACGGCGTTGCATAGCAAATTACCGCACAAAAACGGCTAAAGTTATTCAGACTGGTGCCCGTCCGAAAAATACTTAAATTTACCATCAAACTTTCAATGAAACTGAGTTGGTAGAAGGCTTCCGGTTTGTTGGCTACAAGCTACTCAATCAGCCAATCCAAAAAATTCTATTTTTCCTTACGTTTCCGGTTCAGTGAAATTTCCGCCGTTCCCTTTGTTTTATGATCAGCCAATCAAAAAAATAGATTTTTTCCATTATCCCAGAGTCTCTACTGGCGACCACCCGCTGACCAAAAAGCCAGTGGACTCTGGGTACGAGATTGGAGTGACACTATTATCTGAATTTCCATGAATGTAATTATATTTTGTGGATGTGATTCATTATAACTCCATTAATGGTAATCACAATAACATGTATTGCAAAGTCCATTCTAGGAGTTTACACAAAAACCATTCATGGACAAAATGCACTTCCCAATACTGTAATTAGATTAAACTTACATCTGAATTTCCAGCCCATTTCCCCCTAAGTCAACATATCCTAATTGACGTGATTATATTTTCTGGATGGTAGGGTTTGTTAAATTCCAATGATCATTCAAAGAAAGATTCATAGCATTTCCCATACCACATTCTTTTCCACACATACAACTGATAAGTTGTCCATCAATGATATTTTTCGCACTATTAAAATTAACAAAAACAGGTGACGTAATATAGTTGAATGGTTTCTCAAATAATTTACCGCTGTTAAGCAATGTTAGTGCCCTTTTACACTGTACATGTACAGTTAACTACACTAATATATCTTTGTTTCATTAGAAAGATCAACTTCAGAAATTTGACATACAATTATGGTTAAGTCCATGGAACTGTTTATAAATTATTACTAATTTAACAGTTCACTTCCTCAAATTAACAATTCAAATGCTTCCTCTTTCCATTCTCCATTAGCCTACGAACGCAGACGTATTTCCGGCCGTCGCTTGTCTTCGCCGAAAAATAACGTCTGCGAAAACGAGCCCACGAGCGATTTCCATGACGTCATTTTCTGGGGACCAATCACAATCTGGTTCATAAAAGTCAAGAACTAAACTCGCGTGGATTGCGCGAGGCACACGAATACGCGTGTGAAACAAAATGGCGGAAGATGTGGAAAGATGTTTGGATTCAGCGTTTACGAAAGTCTGTGGGAGATTTGGAATCCCGAACCTCAATAAGCAGCAGGAGGAAGCAATAAAATGCATCGTTGAGCACAAAAAGGATGTCTTTGTGAATTTGCCGACCGGATTTGGAAAGTCGATGATTTTCCAGGGATTGCCAGAAGTGTTCTCAACGCTGCAATCTCCACGTGAGAAGAATATTGTGATCGTCGTTTCACCATTAGTTAGCCTTATGAAAGATCAAGTAAGCCGGCTAAACTCCCTCGGAATAAGTTCTATTTGTCTGAGCGATATAAGCACAGAATCGCAGAGAAAAGCTGTTGAAAGTGGTCAGTATTCCATTGTTTATGGATCGCCTGAATCGTGGCTGGGCGATGAAAGGTGGCGAAAAATGGTCACGAGCGACTGCTACAAGAAGTTCGTACGAGCTCTGGCTGTTGATGAAGCCCACATAATTTCGCATTGGTAAGATTTGAAGCTTATTGACTTTTACTTGAATCTTTCGTCCCCCATCCTTAGCAATTAGTGCTGAAATATCCTTCACATACGAAATAAACAACCTTATCAGTTTCTCTTTGTTGAGCAAATAACTGGAGCCCTACGTGTAGCAAACTTTTTATACCACAGCTCAGTGTTATCCTTTTAGTTGTAAACCTCTCTCAATTGCCTACATATCTGTATTGTGTTGTGGCTCATAAACTTTGGTTTCTAATTTTTTAAACCACTTTGGAATTTTAATTTTCTGTCTTGTATTTGTTTTCAAAATCTAAACAATGAAAATATAAACTGCTTTGAAAATCTAAAGGAATTATTTTAAAATCAGAAGTGCAGCATATAATGGTGCGCTAGTGCAGCAGTTCATTATCTTAACACCATTTATAAATATGAAATATTTTGTTTTTTCTTAGGGGTAAGTCAAAGTCCAATAAGCATGCAGCTTTCAGAGTGTGGTTTGCCCGACTAAATGAGTTCAGGTCATTGCTTCCTTCAATACCATTTATTGCCCTCACAGCGACAGCTACTGTCGACACAAAAGAAACAATTTTTGAGGTGCTTGCCATGAGAGATCCCCATGTTATCATGGAGAGCCCAAACAAAGACAACATTAGTTATGTTGTTACATACCTGAACAAAAATGCTGACCTTGCACAGTATTTCTACTGGATAGCCAATGAGGTGATTGAACATAGCACAGAAGCTACAAGAACAATCATTTACTGTCAAACTATAAAGCAGTGCGCAGTAATATATTCAACAATAAAGTCAATTCTTGGAGAACATGCTATCGTTAACTCTGAGAATAGTGAGCAGCCTAAGAAGGTGGTCATTGAAATGCTTCATTCTTGTACCCCTGCATCCAACAAAGAGAACATCTTACAGTCCTTCCAAAAACAACAAGGATGTGTGCGAATTTTGGTAGCTACAATAGCTTTTGGCATGGGAGTGGATGGCAAGGAGGTCTAGGACCATCCATTTTGGACCAGCCAAGAATGTTGAATGTTACATACAAGAGAGTGGAAGGGCTGGGCGAGATGGAAAGCAAAGCACTGCCTACCTCCTCTATCAGGGGATGCAATTAACCCATGTTGAAAAAGAGATGAAAGACTATGTCAAACACAAGGGGTGTAGACGGAAATTTCTCATGCAGCATTTTGATAAAGAACATTTGGACCAACACAACCCACATCACTTGTGCTGCGACAACTGCTCTGTTGTTTGCAAGTGTGGTCTTGAGAACTGCAAGGTTCTTAGTTATCCTGTTGACTTTAAGCCCGATGTTAATAAGCCTTCCAGGATACGTGATGTGACAGATGATCAGAGAAAGACGCTTACAAATGAACTAAACATCTATCACAAAAGTTTGATTACCAGCCTGCTCAAAAGAGATGCAAGTGGCAAATTAAAATCCTTCACTCATCCCAAGTTTCTTCTGGGATTTTCTGCTGTTCAAATTACCCAAGTTCTGGACCACTGCCAAGAATTGTTTTTAATCAGTGACATTTGCAACCTGGTTGAAATATGGGATTTGAAACACGCAGTTAAGATTTATGGAATTTTGCGAAGCATTTTCATGGACATGGGTGATGACACCCATAATTGCATCGAAGACAATGACTTGTCATCTGATGAGGAGGAACTTTTGCCAGATGATTGGAGTGATATTGCCCTAGACGACGAATTGGCAAATTTGGCAATTGAGAATCTTAGCTTCTCTCAAATGGATGACTCAAACAATGCATCAATGGACAATGGGGCAAGTGAGGTACCATTTGCTGCCTTAAATGCAGTGATGAATTTAAGCTTTGATTCTGTTCTGCCTTGAGTGACTCTTCTTTAAATTAAATTTTAGCCAGCATACAGAAAGGACTGTATGTCCTTTCATGTGACCAAAGGGATGTTTAGCATTTGAGGTCATCCCAAGTTATGACACCCCCAAATTCAAAGTATCCCCAAAGGTAACCACTCATTGCTCACATTTAAATAAGGGAAATATACATGGTTTTCACTTTGTAGTGTAGAACTACTGTATGTGTATCACTGAATATTTTTTCAGATACATATATGGGGGTGACAGTGTGATGGGATGACTTCACATGCTGGCTTACTGAATAAGTGTCCCTTGTGATTAGTCGGAGTAATAACTTTGGTTCTGGTTTTAAGACATTCAAATGCTCTTAAACTTTGTAGGAAATACTCAACATTTATTTCAATATTTACAAACCTAACTGTGACATTCAACAGTTTAAGAATGCCACTATAAAAGTTTATTGAGAATTTAATGTGTACATGTATGTAGGTTGGTCTTATTCTTCAAAGATATACATTCAAGCAAAACATTCTTCTATATTGGTTAAATTTTTCTTCTTGTCTTGGTGATTAAAATAATCTTTAATATTAATTCGATGTAGATTTACAAATTTGCTAAAGAAATAAAACCTCTGTTTACAGTTAATTTCATATTAATTTTCTCTGAAAAGTGGAGGACTCCTGGACTCCCACCTGGCTAAAGGCCTGCAAAGAAACAACTTCTCTGGCTCAATCTTATAGTCCCTCATTTAACACTTATAACTCAAGGATAGACACCTCTTAAAAATTGCCACGGGGCAATTTCTAGTTGAAGTGACCACTGTCTTCAACTTTGTCATTAGATCAATGATTAGGAAATTGATAGTTTATTCACATTATTAGCTAGATTTGTAGATCATTATTTTGTCCCCTCTCGGTTCTAATCAATTATGAATTTGTATTTACATGTTCCAAAAAGAAAACAATTTTCCTTACATTGTTATAAAAACATAAAGGGTGGTATCCATGTTTCATACCAATACAACAATGTAACAATGCAGTCAAGGAAACTTGACCTCACTCAGTCACCTCTTAATACAAATAAATTAGCACCTTAACCAGAACATACTAATTGGACTGCAACAGCAGCCTACTTGTTATTCTTTTGTGAACATGTAAATTGCCCTCCAAGTCTTGCTCTAGGCTCAAACACTTTTTGTTTTGTGCACATGCCAACAAGGCTTGGAGAGCAATATGCATGGACACAAAAGAATATCAAAAAGGCTGCAGAAGCACAGTAGTGTTATACTATCTGGCTTTATTACCAGACGAGAGCTTTTTCTTGTGCTCATTGATCCACACAAACACGTTAGACATGTCAAGATTTTCTAACACATCCCTCTGAAATCCTGTGAAATGCTTCAATTTGCGACCCTCTTGATACTTAAAAACATTGTTCTGTACCAGTTCCTTTTGAATGTTGTTGGCGTTAGCTAAAACTAGTTAATTATTGTTAGTCGCGTTGCATCATTTCATTCCCCGTAGGCTCGGATGTCATATTCCTCGTGCTCGCTGTTAGTCGAATCTTGTCTAGTCGAATCTTGTCAAATCCTTTCGCTTCTCGTCTGAGTTTGATTTCCTTCTCGGGAGCTAAGTCTTCGTTATGTTACACAAAAAGTCAAGCAGGATTAGCCGACCTCCTCGCAGGCCCTTGGACGACGACTACACTTGGGAATCTTTAGGCGCTCTTACCGCCGATTTGGCCGGAATGTCCGCCGATATGGCTGAGTTAGGTCGTCGTCCTTCTCCTTCGTTGGTGCCTTCTAAAGACTCAGTTCCCCAATACGGAGCTTCTCCGCCGCCGCCGCCTCGGGACACAAATTCCGTGCCCGACGTCGAGTTGCACAACCTCGCACAAGCAGCACAAGCCGCCTCACCAAATCCACCGCAAGATCTCGACTTTCGTCGTCTTTTGCTTGCCAAAGAGACGCAGATGATTGAGGTGGAAAAGCTTAAGCTACAACTGGAGCTGGCCAGGATTCAGGCCTCGTCGATTTCCACGACTCCTGACGAATCCACTCCAGGCAAACCGCACGAACAAGCAAAATCTTTGGGAGACCTTCGCGCCCCGCAGCGAACACTCTACCCGCAACAATGGCCGCACATTCTGGCACCAGGTGAGCCCAAGCTTTATAATGAATTAACACTCGCAGAGTTCACCGCCGGCTACCTCGCCATCGTCGAGAAATGCCCAGACGCAACGCAAAAATCTCTCTTTTTGCATCACCTACATGATTTAATGAGCCTCGCGTGTACTTATCACTGGTCAGCGGTCCGCGCGTTTCATTATAAAGTCCTGCGCACTTTGGAGCTGGGTCTCGCGAAGTGGGGCGACTCCTTTGACGGTTTCAAACAGCCCTTTTTTATCCCTACGAACCTTCTTCCGTCTGTGGGTTCGCCAAGCAACGAAAAAGTGGCCGAGAAAGCGCGCCGTGTAAACAGCCAACGCCCTCCTGCCTCCCAGCAGCCCTCACGCCACCAGATCTGCGACGACTGGTCGTGGTTTGACGACTGCAGCAACGAGGCGTGCGCTAAACTACACATCTGCATCGTCTGCAAGCGGCCCGACCATCAAGCCAGACACTGTCCTAAGCGTAAGTTCGACATCCCTACTCGTCGCCAGGACCCCTCGCCGCCATCAAGCTGACTAACTGAGCCGAAAACTGTTCCCGCTTCCGTCCTAACCCCGCCCTCAGTCACCGCATCTTCGCACCCCCCTGTCGTCACCCCGTCCAACCATGCCGGAACTCAGCCCCTCCCATCCAAGCCCGACCTCCTCAGCACAGTCGTTAAGCTCAACGCCCTGCTCCAGCAATCCGCCCGTCCCAACGCCTTTTCACTTCGCCTTCCCGTGCCCTCTGGTTTGAACATTCCAGAGTGGCGACGACGCCTCACCTCGTATCACGATCAGGAACTCTGCGAATTCTTGGAGTTCGGTTGGCCGATCGGGTACATGAAATCTACTCAGCCCCAGTCCTCCAGCAAGAATCACGGATCTGCCCTCGCTCAACCTGTCATCATTGACTCATTCCTTAAAAAGGAGTGTTCTCTGGGAGCTACATGCGGCCCGTTTGAAGTCAACCCCCTGCAGCTTCCACTCGTTGTGTCCCCACTTCAGATCGCCAGTAGCCGATCCGGGAAACCGCGCGTTGTCGTCGACCTTAGTTTCCCACCTTTTCTGTCAGTCAACAGTGGCATTCCAAAAGACACCTACCTTGACGCGCCATTTTCTCTTCGCCTCCCTGGTACCGACGCTCTTCAAGCCATTATCGGCGATAAAGGCCCCGGGTGCCACCTCTTCAAAAGGGACCTCAGCCGCGCCTACAGACAGCTTCGCGTCGATCCCCGCGACTACAACTACCTTGGTTTCCGCCACAACGGCTTTCTCTACTTCGACATCGCGCCCCCCTTCGGCCTCCGCTCCGCCGCGATGATGTGCCAACGCACCACCTCTGCGGTCACTTACATGTTCGGCGCTCTCGGCTTCAACTGCACCAACTACATCGATGATTTCGGGGGCGCAGAAATTCCCTCCAAATCCGCCGTCGCTTTCGATGCCCTCGGCACCTTGTTGTCCGACCTTGGCCTCCAGTCCTCCCCGGACAAAGACAGCCCTCCCGCCACCTCAATGGTCTTTCTTGGTGTTCTTTTTGACACACTGGACATGTCCATGCGCGTCACCCCTGATCGCCTCTCGGACTTGCTCTCTCAGTGCCAAGCCACCCTCCTTCAACAGACCATCACCATAGCCAACCTGCGATCTCTTCTCGGGGTGATGTCTTTCGTCACCGCCTGCGTCCGGCCCGCCCGCATTTTCATGAACGGTCTTCTCAACGCCTTGCGTAGCTCTTACCCCTCGCTCTTACCATCTCTGACGATCTCAAATCGGACTTGCACTGGTGGGGCACTTTTCTTTCACAGTATAACGGCGTCTCAATCATCAAGATAGCCCCATGGATCACTGACCCTCTATTCTTGTCCACCGACGCTTGCCTAACCGGAGCCGGCGGTTTCTTCGAGGGATTCTTTTTTCACACACCATTCCCTGACTTTGTCCTGTCGTCCTTCGGACATGACATTAACACCCTCGAGCTCCTCGCTATCATGGCAGCTCTCAAGCTCTGGGGAGATCGCCTTAGGGGAAAGCGTTTCCTCCTACATTGTGACAACGCAAACAGCGTCCTGGCTCTCAACTCTGGCCGCTCCCGAGCATCTGGCATGCAGGCTTGTCTTCGGGAGATCTGGTTTTTGTCCGCTCTCTGCGATTTTGAATTCCGTGCCGAGCACATTCCCGGTCGCGCCAACACCATCGCCGATCACCTCAGCCGCTGGCATGTCGCCCCTTCTCACGAGGCCCAGTTCCTTTCCTTGACCGCTGACATCGTTACTTCTCAAGTGCACTGCCCACCGGAGCTTTTTAATTTTGACATTCAGATGTGACCATTTCTCCTCGTATTAACTCGTTTTCAACTCTCTACAGATCCTCCTCAGCTTTCACTCAGCCCCAGTGCCGTTCCAGTTTCTTTACCAGCCTTATCAGACCTCACCGCCTCCGTCCAGGCTCACGCGTACGCTCCTGGCACGCTACGAAACCTGCGGTCTCAATGGAAATCGTACCTCTCCTTTTGTTCCACCTTTGGGCTCCTTCCCCTGCCGGCCTCTCCTCCGACAATCTCGTCCTACGCCGTCTTCTTGGCATGTTTTACCTCATCTTACCAAACCATTCTCAACAAGCTAAACGGCGTGCGCTTGTTCCACCTGCTACAGAACACTCCTTGCACTGCGTTAGACTCCTTCGAGGTCTCATTAACTAAAAAGGGGCTCAAACGTGTTCTTGGCCTTGCAACACATCAGAAGTCTCCCATCACTCCCGCGCTTCTCCTCCAATTCAAGTCACACCTCGACCTCACTACTCCAGCTGACGCAGCCATTTGGTGCCTCTTCACGGTAGCCTTTTTCTCTTTTCTTCGGAAGTCTAATCTCACAGTGTCCTCACCCTCCAGTTTCGATCCTACTCGCCATCTCTGTCGCGACGACATCACGTTTACGTCACACGGCGCGGTCCTCCGCATTAAGTGGACAAAGACTCTACAGCACAAAGACCGCCTCCTACTTGTTCCGTTGCCGCGTATCCCCGGCTCAGCTCTCTGCCCCGTCTCCGCCATCGTGCAGTATTTCACCCTGGTTCCGGCCCCAGATTATGCGCCGTTTTTCAGCATTCCTTCTCATGGCTCCCTGCGTCCTTTAACCCACGATGTCTTCTCCAAAGCAATCAAGTCTCACATATCGTCCATTGGTTTGTCTCCCTCCGATTTCTCGCCTCACAGCTTCCGTCGGGGCGGCGCCACCTTCGCATTTCAGGCCGGAGTTCCAGAGCGCCTTATGCAGCGACATGGTGACTGGCGTTCAGACGCCTATCGGCGTTATTTGTCACTTTCCCTCACCCAACGAACTGTGGTTGCGGACTTAATGGCCGCTGGCCTTATGGTTTCCTGACTTTATTGATCATTTACTAGCATTCTACCATTTTTTTTTTATTTTCATTTCTACATTTTTTTTCAATTCATTTCCTACTTATTTTTTTTTACAACGTTTGGGCCTCCTCAATCTCTATTCGGGGACAATTTATCTTGTCAATAAATTTTGTTTCGTTTCTGGCCCAAACGTTGTCAGCGTCTTTACTCCCGTCTCAGTGTGGAGCGTTATGTAAATAATTTGAATGTTGTTGGCGTTAGCTAAAACTAGTTAATTATTGTTAGTCGCGTCGCATCATTTCATTCCCCGTAGGCTCGGATGTCATATTCCTCGTGCTCGCTGTTAGTCGAATCTTGTCCCCTCCCTCCCTTCCCAGGGGACAATTTATCTTGTCAATAAATTTTGTTTCGTTTCTGGCCCAAACGTTGTCAGCGTCTTTACTCCCGTCTCAGTGTGGAGCGTTATGTAAATAATTAAAAGTTCATCGAAGTCTCCAGTTGGGAATTGCTGAACATGTTTCCCAGAACGTACAAATTGATGAAGACTTCTCTCGACTTTGCCGGTGATCTCTCTTACGGGTTGCTCTGCCTTCGAGATTCGAGTAACAGCTTTCTCATTCACATTTACGCCCAAGTTGCCAATTCCTTGTTTGTTGTAGTTGTTGCTGTGTTCAACTTCAAGATCATGAGGGATGTTCCTACCAGGGCCACCATGATTGTTCACACCTCTGTTCCACACAAGTTTTTCTGCCTCTTTCTCACTCAACCCATGGACAAGGAGCAACTGGTACAAGCTCTCCAGAGCATACTTGGTGCTATGTGAGCCATCTGCCTTGCAGAGTAGCATGAGGTACTTATACTGCCTAATAAGCCTTTCACCATCACCCTCAGACACTGCATCTAAGAAGTTCATAAAAAATAACCCTTCTGAGAGAAGTGCTGAGTTGTAGTTGAACATGTCATCAGTTTCTTTAGATGTTGAAGGTGTTGATTTTTCAGTTGTTGAAGGAAAATCATCTGGAATATCCACTGGTGGATCATGTCCCAGTTCATGTCTTCTACGACTCTTGCCATTGTACTTGAAGGATGCTGTACAGCCTGGAAATCGGCAAGGGAAGCGCCCATCTGGATTGAGCTCCAGTTGCTGTAACACTTCTTGCCTCTCGTGTTCTGACACCATGGCTTGTATTGAACCATCCATCATCTTCTCATCAATTACCAGCTCGTCAACAATCTTTGCAGCTGCGTTGTGTAAAAACTGAAGTTTCTGAAACTTGCTCTGGTTGATGAGATCTTCAGGAATTGGCAAATGGGTGGGCATGCCTTGTTTGCTATCTAAGCCAAGCACCTGAAAGGCAGCAGCAATAACACGCGATGTCACCAGCAAGATCATAAAATCTCTGTCTGCCCTGTAGGCTGCGTGAGGATCTTCTCGCACATTGCGACGATTAATCAAATTCCGGTCAGAGAACATGGTGCAGTGGTCATCTGAAGAACTTCCAGAGTAGAAACGTTTATACAACAGCTGTATACAGAAAATAGAAATTGGTTTTGAGCAATAAAAAAATAATATTTAATAAAATGCCTCCATTTAGTGCAAAAATATGCATGGATATTTGTCTATGATGATTACACAATGTCATCTTGATTTGGAAAAACCTAATTTGCATTTACTTTCTACACACTAATTTACATATGCGATTTATAAAACCGGTTTCGTCTAAGACCTCGTCAGTTGATCGCTAAACAAAAAAAAAAAACAAAAAAAACAACTGACCAGGTCTTAGACGAAACCGGTTTTATAAATCGCATATGTAAATTAGTGTGTAGAAAGTAAATGCAAATTCGGTTTTTCCAAATCAAGATGATGTTTAGTAATACTTTCTTGGCTTCGACGATCAAAATCTCTCAGAGATTACATAATGTCTGTAGACAAATGTTTTAGCTGAATGAAGGCTGTGGAGTTTAAAATTAAATAGATTTGTCTTCACCAGGTGACATGTTTAGACCAATCAAATGAAATAAAAACTTTTGATGAGTTTCCAAATGGTCCTATATGAAATAGTCATGCATGTGGATTATGTAATGTCTAATAAATGAGCAGCAGTGTTTTATCACTGACTGCAATGAACGGCTTCAAAATCTTCTGAGGTAGATCAACTCATTATTGCACTAATATTTAGATTTGTGATCATTTTGGCCTAGAAAATTGGACGTAAAGTTTAGCCGTGTCTTTGTCAGATATGGACACTCATTAAACATTAATTTCTTTTGTATTTCCTTTATGAATTATTAATGAGTTTTTGAAGTGCTTTTTAAGTGTTGCAATTCTAAAAAAAGGCATGTTGAATAACTTTACCTCAAGGATCTTAACTCCTGTGTGCCAGTCACCAAGCTGGAGATTGAAGCCTTCCAAACGGTCTTCTGCTGTGTATCCATTGGAAACTGAATGGATGGCATTCACTGCCCTCTCGATGGACAACTGATCTCCAACACACAGCTGGCTAACAAACTTCTTCTCTCCATTCCAACTGGAATATGGCAGGTATAATTGAAAACTCCTTAGAATGTCTATGATATCTTCTGTGATGTTTTCATTCTTGAACAGCACACCCATTGGTAACTGAAAATACAGGTAATGAACAATTATTTTTAGCAACATTGAAAAAACCTTATTTACACAAGCTCCTGTCTCATAACTAAATTATGGTTGTTCATTGCATCTGTTTTTTGTACCCCTTACTGCTAGTGGAACTCAAAACAGTAAGCCCAGGAAACACCAGTAGCTTTATCCTAGTGTTTCTAAACCAATTAAGGTATGACCTGCATGCATTTGAGTGAACCGTATTGGCCACTTACACAGACAGATTTTTGGGCCATTTCCTTGGAATACTTGTGCGGAATATGCCTGATGCACACTTCTTTTAGGAAAGAGAAGCTTTCTAAGTGTTCCACAAGCATTCTAGACACAAGCACAATATAATTGTGCCGTTGTTTCTTCTGGTCCTGAACAGTTGGAAGGAAATTGATGTTTGGCACACCACTTATCTCTCTGGGTGAAGTATCGAGCTTGTTGCCAGAAACCCTGTTCATGATGATTTTGTGGTTGACCCAATGAAAATCCAAATTCTGATTCTCCTTGGTCATGTGCTTGCGCTCTATTTTGCCATCAATGTTATCAAATGCAATAGCAAAGCCTGGATGTAAACTTGACTTTGCCTCTTTAAGCTGTTTACGTGCATTTTCAATGTCCTGGGTACAGTTGTTAGAACAGCAGTGGCCAACTGTGCTACAGCTCTCGGTGAGCACGGTAACTGCTTCCTCTTTATCAACAACAACTTGCTCATCCTTGGACATCTTTTGCTGCAGATCTAATATTTCTTGGTCATGTTTTTCTCCAAGCACATCAGGTTTTGAACGTACTCTCACACTGGAGCATGTCACTTTCATTTTGGATAGTCTATCCATTGTTGCCTAAGAGGAATGATTCAAGAAATGGGATATAATTATTATGCGAAAAACAAAATACAAGGTAAGTGAGGATGGATATTGCAATACCCCCCCCCCCCCTTCCCACATACACAAACACCCACTACTTTTGCAAGATTGAAACCAAGTATGTTTTAATAAGTACTTCATGTTTGAATGAGTTATTTGGGACTTCCATACCACTTCATAATTGACAAAATTAGGTTTATTTTCGTCAACTTTTATTAATTAGGACACTTTTAATAAGGAACATGCATCTCAACAACTTTCAATCCTGAACTTGTCTGTGCCCGAAAATTAAAAAGATGAAGAAAATGTAAATAAGTAGAAGAAGAGAAATGGAAAAGGGCAAAAATATAGCTAGCTGATTGGATGCCCTTGTTTAAATGACAATAATAATTACTTATTAGGATAAAAAAATTAACTTAACATAGGAGAGGAAGAGGTATAAATAAATTAATGCAGAGCAAAATAATGCTGGTATTGTACTTAAAGAAATTAAGTGCAAGAAGGCACTCAGACTATAAAAGTTGACAAAAATTTACTATTGTATAAGAGAAAGGCATCTTTGGAAGTCAAAGTTACCAGATCGAATCCGCTACATCTAGGTACATCATTTCAAGTTTTCACTAAAAATATTAGAGAGGTTTAGCATGACGTTATCGGCAGACGGCAAACGGCAAAGATAGCTTCTAATTTTGAGTTCTTTTCTTTTGTCCGTAAATAAAGCACACAAAAATGGAATAACGTCTCCTACTATTCATTCAAAATACAAATAATCTCACTCTACTGTACACACAACTAAAGAGAGACGGCAAAAGTTCCATTTTTGCCGTTTGCCGTTTGCCGTAAACGTCATGCTAAACCTCTCTATTTATTATTCTATCCTCACCTCCAGAGATCTTGACTTCAGAAGAATACCAATAACTGTGGCGCAGGCGTTCATATGTGAGTTGCGCTGTTTCAGAAGGACTGACCCTGCTACTGCTACGCTTGGAAGCCAATCAGGAGTTTCCTTTTTAACGCAAGCACTTGTCATCAGAAATGCATAGAATATCGGGGCCCTTGCTTTCAACTCTTGGCAAGCCCTCGCGAAATCGAAATTCACTATTTCCTCCTTTGTATTAGCCCTGAAGATCGAGGGCCGTTTTCTAGAACAAAGTTCATTCAGTTGCACAGTCATCAACTTCAGAACCTTTTCCACGACCATTTGCTTCAGTGTGTCACTCTTCAGAACCGCACTAGCAATCCGCTGTTGAGGACCGTGCACAATTGCTTTGCCAATGACTGCAAGATGGTTTTCTAGTTCACGTTTATAGGTTTTACCACAGGGATAAGTCACAGAAATATGAACTTGCGTCTCAGACGATTCTTTTCCAGACACTTCTTGCGGTTCTTGCACTACTGGTTTACTGCGTGGAGTTGAAGTCAGCGATCCACCGAAGGCTTTTCGGAGAAAACCACTATTTGGCGTCCCAGGTATTGGGCTCACACCACCAAAAGATAACACAGGCGGTCTGGCAAAAGAGGTAAAAACAATTCCCGACGTTGGAGGAGGGAAAAATATCGCAGCAGGACTAGCCTGCGAACTGACATCTTGTGCGGAATTCTCACGTTGACTACTGTCGAACTTTAGGCTTTTTTTCGCCTCTGGCACTCCAGCCGGTTCTTTCGCCAGCCTTTTGACGCGTACAGATTCATCCGATTGAAAGACCTGCTGTATTTCTTGCTGTATTTCTTCAACCTTTCTGAGAGCATTTTGTAAGCGGACGAGCCGATTATAACACTTCGTTCGACAGATATAAAACCTTTCTCTCTCGACGTAAACATTCACATCCACTTTGGTCGCCCTGAGAATTAAACTTGGAATATCCACTGCACTTTTCCCCAGCACTCTAATTTTAGATTTCGGAAGTGAAAAAGTGTCTTTACATAAAAAGCAAAACTCATCCGAACGGGTCAATTTCTTCGGTGTTTCGTCCATCGTTTGACGTCGCGTTCGCGATAGATGCCAAAGCTACCATTCTCGCCTTTCCACGCGCGCGGGAATTTGAGCCAATCTAAAACTTAACGTAATTGGTCAAAAAGAAGACAAAAGGATTGACGTCATGGAAATCGCTCGTGGGCTCGTTTTCACAGACGTTATTTTTCGGCGGAGACAAGCGACGGCCGGAAATACGTCTGCGTTCGCAGGCTAATTCTCCATAGGCTGAATTCAAAATACAATCCCATGAAACAGTGTCATGTGCTTGACGTGTGTTGCAATATGGAATAAATAGCTCTTGTCCTGGCCTGTCTTCATCTTTCCTGTAGTAAAGGACTCTTACAGTTCTTGATCTTTCCTGAATTGTGAGTACTTTGGCTAACCAGGGATCAGGGCCATCTCCTTTGATGAATATCATGTCATTTTGTTGGGGAAAGAAAGGCACAGTGATGTCGGCAAGTGATATAGGCAGTTTTTCCCTTTGAAAATCGATCACTGTTCTTGAATTGGAATTGGAAATTTGGTCTGGGTTGTAGAGGATTACCTTGCGGGAAATTGCTGTTAAAGGGGCAATCATATGTTCATGAACTGACACATCAACCAGATCACCTCCACTAAAAGGATCTGTTAAAGTGCAACCCTCCTCATCCAGCAACTTCTTGCACTTCATTGCTTTCACAAGTTTTACAGTTTTTCCTTCAATCTGGATGGACAGAAAAGTCTTAACTTGACAAATGTGTTCTTCATTTTCGGTTTGAATAATAACATGTTCCTTCTCTCTGAAGAGCACCCCTTTGGGTGTCTGAAATGCAAAGGGCCTCCAAAGGCTCCGAAAGGACAGAGCAAATTCAGGTATGTTGGATCTGGAGGAGTCTGTAGCTTTAATTAAACCAATGTCCTCCTGTGATAGATGGAGGCGGTTAGAAATCATTCCACCAACAAGAACCCCCTCTTTGTAGTTTTCTACGTGCTCTGGTGCATCAGCAATTACTTCTCCAATGTGCTTGGCACCTTTCAGAGATTTGGCACACATCTAAATGAGGATTAAATTGAAAATGATTAGAACAGAATAATCTACCCTAGAGATCTACAGAAGAAATTCTTAGAGTTATAACAAAACACCTGTCTACGGTAGCGAGACAGCACTGACAACTATTCAACTCCTTCAGCAGTTTCTCACTTTCCCTCCAGTTTTTTGGCCAGTATTTAGTGAGGTCATGATCACTTCTACAAAACAATTTCTTAGCATACTCTAACACATCTTCAAAGTCATTTAAAGATCCTTCCATCTGGTCAACAAGCATAAGAGCTTCACAGATTGCACAAACAATCTCATGCTTGAGTTGCGTTTCAGTATACCTTTCTTCTTGCACTTCCTGCTGTGCATCTGTTGAGCTGTTGTCTGGTTGACCATTTGAATTGTCTTCTGTGTCCAGAACTGGCACGTCAGTAGAATCTTCAAAATCATCAATTTCTTCATCACTGTGACTGCTGGTACCTGACGCATTGGTCTGTAAACTGAGGAGAACAATATTCATGTTATAGACAGATTTATTTTAAAACTTTCAATTGGACTTAATATGTTGTGGAGCATTGCATTGTTCAGGACATAATGGAAAAAGCTTCAGAATATGAACTGAAAAAGGCTTTTCTTAGCTGACCTAAATCTGTTGTTGTGAGTCATTTTAAGTGTAAAACTCGAGAAACATTTACAGGCGAGGAACAACTGCTAATATATCTTGTAATAAAATAATGATCGCCAGATTGGTATCATTTATTTGACCTCAGGTACAAGCAATACTTGCAATCCTTTTTACTCCAAATTCCACATTAACACCTTTTGAAGTTTTCTGAAAACACTTTGTGTTATATTGTTCATAGATGCAAAAATATACTGTGAAGCCAAAGTACATGGTTAAACATCTATTATACCATTTCTGGAATTGCTGTCAGTATCTCAAGATCTCAATGTCAAAAAGATACAGCCTTCTGGTTTGGAATAATGGCTAACAACTAATAATTTACAGATCTCTCATCCACAAACAGCCACTTTGTTTATAGATACATATATGTTCATGACGTAAAAAGTACAGTGCTAGTGGCGATAGTATATATAATTATTGTCTCTACTTTCAGATTGGTTACACTAAGGAGAGCGGTAACATTAAAAAGTCTTCAACCTACTTTTTGCCTGGTTTTATTAATATATAATTATAAGTGTAGGTAAGCTCACATATATCAGTCAATTCCAAAAGCCCCCAACTAAATAAGCTTATTTATTTTCTCCCACGATTTTGGATTTGTTAGAAAAAGTATCTCAAAAGAAATTACCTAAAAGCTTTTGGCTCCTGCTTTCCAAAGTGAGGGGCATTTAAATTATGTTCAAAATCGAAATTAAAACCTGACTTTTCTCATTATTATGTAAGGAGAAAAATAAAGTGGACTGACCTGGTGTCGTCAGAGTGATCGGTGGGGAAATCCAGACAGTTGTTGTATTGCCAATGGCGATATTCGGTAGATGTAGGCACCGCTTTCCCACGGCATTGATCACACGGACAATGTACATGTTTGTATGCCAAATCCTCACAATGACAGACACAAATTTCAACTCTTTGCTAGCCCTTTGATGTACGTTTTCTTTTTCGAGAACAGGGAACACTCTCCATATCTCACGCTTCGGTAATCTCTCGAGTCTTCGTTCCTTACTGCGCAGGCTTGACGAACCGCTGGTCAAGGGGAAGGAAGACCCTGGGTCCAAGGGTGGGTCATGATAACCAAATATGGCAAAGTGTTCATGCGCAGTTTCCTAAATCTATTTCGTGCCTTTTCCCTGGCATGGAGTGTTTTTGCTCTCGTTTAGTGGTACGGTTTGTTCTTCGTATTTTTTTTTCGAAATATGGAAGATTTAGATACAAGTATCTCGCAGATGAACAAAGAATCTCTTCTTAACTGGCGGAAGGAACATTTAACGACGACATCGCCTTGAAGTTTGAGGGTAAGTCTCACTGGAGCACCAAACTAAATTTTAGCGCCAAGTGAAGATTTCCAAACTGCCTTTCGGCTAACAATAAAAGCAGACCTAAATTGCGTTTATTTTTGCTTTTGTAATTATGCTAACAGCAAGGAGTTGTTAATGGTCAGCTGCTAATTGTTCTAAGTACGAAAGGAAGTACAAGCCAGCTTGAGGCATGCGGATTGGAAACCATCAGTGATCAGCTTCGATTAAAGCAGTTGGTTGATGTCGAAGCAAGTTCTACTTGCTCTTCCTCCTCATCTTCAGCATTTGTTAGGATGAAAAGAAAGAAGCCATCAAGAGATGCTCTTAAGGATGTTGGGGACCTTAACAAGAAAATTTTCAATGCCAAGTAAGGGCTTTTTCGATTATCCTTGTACTATAAACTCTAAGTTTTTCTTAAAATGTTTAAAATAGCTCAAAGCTGATTGTTTGTTTTTAGGAAGAAAGCTGTCCGTGCAGCCACCTTGAAGAAATGGCCAGGGAACGAGATACCAACTTTTAGGAAAGTTAAGGATAGTATGAAGCAACTCGATGAATTAGTTGAAGAACTGCTGGAGGAGTGTGCGTTTCCACAGGTCGGCTTTGACGCCCAAGCAATTCGCCAACATATACTGGACATACTGAATGAAAGAAGGAGGTCTGTGAGGAAAGGTCATGACTACACCAAGGTAAAGTAGTTTTTGTGCTATGAAGGATGTTAGCCTAGAGGAATGGGCTTAAAACAGGAAACATAAGACATTTTATTCGTTTTATCGCTTTGTCAAGCTTTTAGCAGTGCAAGATATAAGCTTATTATTTGCTAACATTTAACAATGTCTTTAACACCAAAAATTATTTCCCACTTTTACACAGAATTACGCTTAACTACTGTTTGAAAATCATCTTTTTCTGGGCCACCACTGATCGACCAGCTTACCCTTTCGTAGTCTCAAATTCAAATATATTGTTATATTTCACAGCCAGACAAGCGAACTCTTAAAAAGAAAAAAATTGACGCAGCCACGACAAGCTGTGAGGAGGATGAGGGAGGAGACACAGATATACTTACAGGTTCATCATCTAGCAGTGAGAACAGTGACCCTGCGATGATAGCAGAATCTTCTAACACTGAAAGAGGTGTGTATGCAGATGGCAATTATATTTAAAAGGTCATTCCCTTGTTTCAATGAGATTCATTGGCAGGGAAATAAAAAATCACTTTCATACCAGTGGCCTGGTACTAACCTCATAATTTTTACATGTAAAGAGAGGATTGGCGCAACTCAGAAATGGCCTGTCAATAATACTTCTTGACTTGAATTAGGTTTCTCTACTGTGTTACTTTCAGGGTTAACACTCCAGAGTGCCAGAAATGTTGTTTGTGTAATGTTCAATGCCATAAGATTCAGCGACATTGCAAAGGGACAGATGGTGTCTGCAGTGAAGCAACTTAAAGTCAAATGCAGCATTACTTCATCCACTAAAGAGGACTTGGCCCTTGCCCTTGCGGAGATATTTATCCAAAAGAATTATGTCAAATTACAAACTGAAGATCTTGGAAATGTTGACCGCGAAAGTGTGGAGAAGCTGAAAGTATTTTAATTTTGTGAAGACATGGCCTGTTGATAGTTTTTTTGCCCTTGTGGAGATATTTGTGCAAAAGAATTTTGTCAAATTACAAACTGAAGATCTTGGAAATGTTAACTGCGAAAGTTAACAAAGTACCACTACCTATTATGGGAAAAATCGTTATCATGCCAGGTTTCCGTGGCCAGAGCGAAAAATTGAGGAAGAGGTGAATTGATGAGATAAATTTCTGAAGAAGATCGTTCTACTGTTCGCCAAAGTCTTAGCAAAGAGTCTGGTTACACAGCTGGTCTTAGGATGCTACATCGACTCAGTAAGCTGTATGGCTTTGATGTACTGTACTGTAGTGTTGCTTGTGTTTCAGCAGTACACACCTCAAGATGTTTCTACTTTAAGCACCAGGATAGGATAGTTGATGTTTCTGTAGTTTCCCATTTTTATGTATCTATTTGCAAGTCTGTAGGTTTATTCTATCTAATACTTTACTGATAAAAGCAACTTTTCTTGCTACTAGTACTGTTAAAAAGTTGCCGTAGTCTTCAAAGTGTTTATTCAGATTTATAAAACTGATGGCGCATTACGTAAGTAAACAATGAAATGTGCTAGTGTTGCTGCTATTTGTTGTGTGTCACGTTTAGTAGACACCAGAAACTATTGTAACTGATAATCAGGCGGCTGTTGGCCAAATATGAAAATTGATCCATGTGGTAGCATCCTGTGAAAATTGAACACAACTCAACATGAATTAATATAACCATAGTTTGTATAATGAAAAGACCATTAAAATCAAAAATCCATGACAGGTTTTATCAGTCCCCAAAGTGGTTATTGTGTTTATCACATTTTGGAATTTTGTCATTTCCCATTTGAAGACCATTTAAATTCATAATGGGTTTTTTGTAGTTTCCAGGATGGTTATCGTGATAATCACATTGTGGAATTCTGTGATTTCCCAGTGCAAAGACTAAAAATTCATAGTGGGTTTTCGTAGTTTCCAGGATGGTAATTGTAATAATCACATTGTGGAATTCTGTGATTTCCCAGTGCAAGGACCAAAAGTTTATAATGGGTTTTTCTCAGTTTCCATGGTGTTTAATTTGATAATCACATGGTGGAATTCTGTGATTTCCCATTATGGAGTTCGCTGGGTTAACCACTATGGGGAAAATTGAGAAACCCATTATGGGAAATAGGTTAATCCCTGGAATGGTAACTGTGGTATCACCATAAATGGAAGTTTGCCATTATCCATGATGGAAAAAATCTAATTCACATGCCAAATACATCAGGGATTTTCTGTGATGCCCATTAATGTTTATAATAGGGTATCCATGAATGGGAAGAATTCTGTTCAACCATTAATGGAATTGTTAATGGGATTTCTTAAATTTCCATTCACTTTTCCATAAATGTGTTTTTGTAAAATTTTCCTGTGATACTCAGCATGTGACCATTTGCCTGACACTAGTAATAAACCAATCAACAGTTATTTGAAATTATGGTACTGGATATCATTGGAATATTACAATAGGCTATGCAAAATTGAAATTTTGATCCCATCAATAAAATCTATCTGTTATTAGTGAAAGTCATCCCTAAATAAATATACGAATGTGCTGAATATCTTGAATGTAATTCAGTTTGGTGTGTACTAATTAACAACCATGTAGTGAATTCAGTGTGCAAGAAAATGCAGGTTTTGACAGGGTGTCTGTATCAAGCGGGTACTATATTTATTAATCAGTCTAGTGTCTGTGCTTATGGTTACTGTTAATCACATTTCTCTTCCAGGTTCAAAGAGACCAAGATTATGATTGCCCTCCACTTTTCAAAAGAGAGACAGGTTTCCTCTGTTACATTAAAAAGACTGAAACCATTGTGCAAGGATCACCGCATTCCTTGCATGCCAGGGACACCTTAACAAGACCTACTGAGTTCCCTAGGACAGGTTCTGTTTGAGAAATCTAGTAAAATGTAAAAACAATGAAGAACTTATCACCTATGATAACCTCGTAACTATTGATTTACCTACCAGTACTAATTTGTCATGTGCAATTGAACTTTGCTTACACGTAACATATTTTCTTGGTTATAAAAGCCAGGGTTCAAATAAGATACAATTTAACAGCATTCATAAGTCGACCTTACACAGTGTACACATACATTTCTGTTGATGAGACTGATTCTTCTCCGATGGATGTACTACTTTGGGTGCATAAACCATCACTGAATACTACTCCACAATGTACTGAGTACCAAATTCTAAAGTTGCAAATACTAAAACGAATGCTGTGTCTGTGAGCCCCAAGTTGTAAGCACTGGTCCACTTAACCAGGAAAATATGGTACAAGACAACAATTCGATCAAATCTAGTTCAATGAATTTTTCTTTTGTTTTGTGAAAGTTGATGCCGTAGAATATGATGTCGGCTGTGATCTACATAACAAATCTTAGAAATATACCAGAGTCAAATACATGTATCTTGACACTTTAAGACGGATTCAGCTCAGCATTCGAGCAATAAGTGCAAGAATTATTTACTAATACTCATAGCAAGGTAACATTTTGAAGTAATATATCAAACACGAGAAAGAGTGTTTCATCAGGATATCCAGACCCCGAGAAGTGGGTTGAAAAACCAAGGCACAGCCAAGTTTTTTTGACTGACTTCGAGGTGTTTGGATACCTGATGAAACACTCTTTTGAGTTTTTGATATGGCTTCTCAAACCATTCATAATTCTTGGAGGACCATTGGGTTGTATCATCACTGATTTATGCTTTTCACCTGACAAGGTTTTTTCAATTGCGTGTATATAACAAATTGTAAGAATGATTAATTTTTCCCGGGTATATTACGAACCAATTTAATGACCAGCTCCCAGTTGGCTTGTTAGCTCAATTGGTTAGAGCGCCGCACCAGTATCGCAGAGGTCAGGGTTCGAATCCTGGCAAGCCTGATTTTTTCAGGCTTTCTTTTCGCAACTGCATAAGTTGCGTTAATAACTGCGGGGATCTTCTTTACATTTATTAAAATAATTTAATTGGTCAAAAACAACAATTATTACCATTTGAATGGAAACACAAGGATATTTATACATTTAACAAACCTATTATATTGATCTGAAAATATTTTGAAAGCACATAGTTGAAATTATAATTTTTATTGAATTGGGGAGAATGAAACAATAAAGTTTGTATGTACCTTTATTACACATTTTTATTTACTGAGGACTGTATAAGTTATTTACAGGATCTTGACAGCCCTCCCTTTTAATTTCAATTTACGTGGTATTTGCAGGATCTTGACAGCCCCCTTTTTTAATTTACGTGGTATTTACAGGATCTTGACAGCCCCTCTTTTCCAATTTACATGACATTTACAGGGTCTTGACAGCCCCCCTTTTTCGATTTACATGGCATTTACAGGATCTCGAGAGCCCCTCTTTTTCAATTTACATGATGTTTACAGCATATTGACAGCCCCCCTTGTTCAATTTACATGATATTTACAGCATATCGACAGCCCCCTTTTTCAATTTACATGGTATTTACAGGATCTGGGAAGCCTCCCTTGATTAGTTTACGCGATATTTACAGGATCTCGACAGCCCCCTTTTTCGATTTACATGATATTTACAGGATATCGACAGCCACCCTTTTACGATTTACATGATATTTACAGGATCTCGACAGCCTCCCTTTTTCGATTTACATGATATTTACAGGATCTCGAGAGCCCCTCTTTTTCAATTTACATGATATTTACAGGATCTCGACAGCCCCCCCTTTTCGATTTACATGATATTTACAGGATATCAACAGCCCCCCTTTTTCAATTTAAATGGTATTTACAGGGTCTCGACAGCCCCCCTTTTTCAATTTACGTGGTTTTTACAGATCTCGACAGCCCCCTTTTTTCAATTTACATAGTATTTACAATGTCATTTACAGGATCTTGGCAGCCACCCTTTTTCAATTTACATGGTCTTTACAGGATCTCGGCAGGCTCCCTCTTATAAATTTACATGTTATTTACATGATCTGTGTTCTTTTGCCTTACAACATTTACAGTATCTTCCTTTATATTTACATGTTTCAATGCCGAAATTGACATGATATTTACTGTATCTTTCAAGAACATGTAAAAGTCAAAAAATCATGGAAATTGACTTTTTACAGTATCTTTTTACCCTTTTACATGTTATTTACATAGTATGTAAATTTTCAACTTTTCCAGTGAATTTGTGCTTTGTTACTTGAGACATATTTTCTTTAATATTTATCGATAAAAACATTTATCGTACGTTGTTCGAATCAACCGCCCTTATAAACAAGCTTCAAACCGACAAAATTAAAGATGTTACAGGCATCCCATTTTCTTCCTTGTAAATTTACGAGGGAGGCTGGATATGAATTAGTGTTCCACAATGTGTCTTTCAGACAGTTGTACCTTTCAGACAGGGTAAGCTTTTAGAACGAAAAGCAGCAGTTGCCAAAAGAACGATCCCATCGACATTTGTAAACCAGGTGGGTGCTGTAGGTTTCACATTATCGCCTTCCATTATAAGAAAATGACGACTCAAGAGAGAAGACTGCCTCAACACACTGTTGCCGCTCTTTATTTACAAGGACAAGCGTAACCAAAGAAGGATGACATTTGTTAATCCCCTGCAATAACTATTTTTATGATTGTCCCTAAAGTCATGTCAGTAGGATACACTTCGTTTGTTCAATTTTTTTTATAAATCCTATTAGAATCTGTGTCTGCAGGCTACATTTTTAGTTGCAAATGATCAATGCTGTCAAAACGCATGCAATAAATATCCGTCTCAAAGAAACTAGATTTGTCAATTTTTCAGTGAGAAAATATTGCATATGTCAATATGCATCTCAGAGAACTTAAATTTCAAAAATTTTCGCGGGGAGGCATGCTCCCAGACCCCCCAAGAAAGTCGTGCCGTTGGCATTCTGGATGCGCGCTATCGTGCCCATATTGCCAATATACTATATCCCTCGGCCCCCTCTATCACAAAATCCTCCGTCCGCCCCTGTCTGCCGTACGTTTCTGCCGATTTTGTCATTTAAATTGGCCGAGTAAAACACTTGAAAGTTATGTCGTTCATGTGAACTGGAAACGAGTCACTGCCAAAAATTAATAGTTTCCAAGGTTACAATGACAGGTCGATAATAGGGAAATTAAGATAGGTCACCACAGTTGGACGAGTACTCATATCAAACTCACACAGTACAAATAGTCCTAAACTGAATTCAGCGCCCACGCCAACTTCAACGCCCCCACTCAAATCGAGTGCAATTTTCAGGTATTTTATCGTGCTGATTTTCTACACTAAAAATACTCATTGGAGCACTGGGAATAATATTATTGCTTTTGAGTTTGTTAATGTTCTCACTTTAAAGTTAAGTTTTTCCCTTGTCATTTTCACCTTTTTCCCGAGTGGTTCGGTCAGAATTTACAAGGCGTTTGTGATCAAAACATGACTGAGCAAGGAGCCTTCGGTGATATCTCCTTTACGCAGTTGCAAATTAAAAATGTAGCGCCAAAATCAAAAAGAGAAACGATTCCCTTTATTTTGGTATGTAAAGTGTCGAACAAAAAGCGAATTTGACCTTGTCAAACGGCCTTTCAAAACAGCTGTTTCTTCCTCCTTTGAATCGTTTCCAGTTTCCTAAGTGTGAAAGTAGTAGGAGAGGAATCGGCAAACTCAGACAGTGCTTCGGGAATTAATTTGCCGCGGTTTACGTACGAGATAAACAAGTACGATTTGTGAAGTTCTTCTCCGTAAGAGTCAGAATAAATATATTTTTCAGGCTAGTTTGCGGGTTTTTCAGTCAATTTTCATTGCAGGCATACAGTTTGAAAGGAAAGTAAGGAAGAGAACGGAGCAAACCATCAGTCAGTCCTCCTGGCTGTTGTAAACAAAGTGTATGAGCGATCAGGTATACGCGGCGTAACAATCAATAACCGAATTTTAGAAGTCTTCAGACAGAAAATGTAAAAGCTAGTTTCTCATGTTGGTTGTCCTGTGGAATCGGACCAGTCTGTCCAAGCATTTAGGTCACCTTGGCCCTGAACGTTTTCTTTCGCTTCATTGATTTTTGATATTGTATACTAAAGGAACACTAACTGGACATTTGCCATCTGTCGAGGAACTTATGGAGAAACCAAAGGATCAAACATTGCGTGAACTCATGGATTTGTGGTTACGGTAACACGGACTTTTGCATTGTAAACCGCCGGACAGTGCCGAGCGTCTCGTTGATCTAAGCAAATAAAGGACAGATTTTACGGCTGTTACAGAAAATATCCTACCAAGTTGGAAACAGGCCCTCAGAATCATTTTAAGGTGTATTATAATGAGGTTGATTTAGATCAGCTTAGAAATGAGAACAACCGGTTAAGGGGAGAGAAAAAATTTAGAAGAATCACTGGTAAAGGAGAAGGCAAAGCGATTGCAAGGCGAAGAAAAAGCGTGAGAAGCTCTCCAGAAAGCTAAGAAGAGAGGGGCCTTCTACATGTTTAAGAAATTGGCCAAAAAAGAGATCAAAAATGGGAAAAAATGTAGAGGCCCTGCTAAAAAGAAATTTCATGATTATTCTAAATGCAACCAGGGAAGAATAAGAACCCAGTGGAGTTGTTAACAACTTGTTAACAACAGTTGTTTACTCCTTACAGTTGTTAACTTCACTTTTACTATCCCAAATGAAAAGGAGGTGGCAATGGGTGAGAAGGGGAGTTATGTACTCTCTGTTACAAAAACCACAGAAACATATGATAATCTAAGAGACAGCATAGCAGACCTTTAAATGGAAATGTCAAACTTACAGGAGATAAGTGCAAATAATTGCACCTATAACGTGGAATACTTTTTAGGTGGTGACTGGATATTTTTAGCACGGGTCTGTGGTCTATTCAGGGCAAATCAGGAATACGCTTGTGTGTGGCGCAGGTGTCCCAGGTGTCCCCTGAAATGTAATAGAGGCCCTGTTAGGGTTAAATTCCGACAAGCGACATGGCCTTGAACCGGCGACATGCGAGCCACGAACTGGCGACGACCGACAGACAATTCCAACGAATTAGCGAAAGCGACACCAATGTCAAGATAGACCGACAGCGAATTTCGGAGTTGTTGCCCAATGTTACATTTGCACGTACATTATTTGTTCATAATTACTTAATGATTGCCAATAATGGTTAATAATGGTCCAATAAAGCTAAAGGCGAACAAAAAACGTCTCATTTTCCTTCTGGTTTGATTGTTATTTCATTTGATTGACATATTCAGGACCCCATTCAGTGCATAACTACTTTGCCGCTTTTCGTATCATGTTCGTCTCCCTGCTGATGACCCACGTGCACGCTCCATTTATCTGTCATATCTGTTGGAGAGATCTTTTTCTTTATCGATCGCGTTTATAACCTCAGTGTTCCAGTGAAATACATTACTATCAGAGTCATCAGAAACATCAGAGTGCCGTTGACGGCATTTATAGCATGGGAAAGCACAAAAAGCACAAGAAGGAAAAGAAAAAACGAGAAAAACAAGACAAGTTAGAAAGACTAGAAAGATCTAGAAAGGAGCGATCAGGTGAGTGCAAATCTTATAAATGACGCCATAAATATTGAATGGTCGTTTATAGATTGCCAGCACTCGCACTCGTGAAAATTTGAGGGATGTTGCAATTCTTATGTCACGCATTTTGTATCATTCCCAGTTATCTAAAACATGTGGCTAGTGAGAGAAAAATCTTTACCACGAGTCAGCTCTAAACCATAAATTATAGACTTATGGTTTCAAAACACACGTCATCTGTGAACGGGCATCGACATACGCATTTTTCCTCTTCAATCCATGTAGAGCATGTAGGGTAACTCACAAGGAAAGCTCTTTCATACATTAACGACTCGTTAACGTTTCGTAAGATGGAATTTTCTCTAGGAATTGTTTTGCAAGCAGAAATACAGTGGAACCTCGATGGGGTTGGGACTGGTAAATGACGCAAATATGTTCGCCGGAAGAGGTTTCGTTGTATGGAGGTTCTTTTTCCCATATGATTCTTTATTATCGGGGCGAAAATTATCGATCGTTATGCCTTGGGCTTCATACTGTATATAAAGGTTCAGAAGGTTTGTTAAATCCCGGGGTTGAATCGAGGTTTTACTGTGTCGGTCTTGAGGTCTGATGACCGTGACCTCTGGTGACAGCAGACTTAACTCCTCTGGTCACCTCTGCTATTCGCGTTCTTTTGCGGTCACGCAACACTCCTGTGAGCTTTGACTGAAAATTTAAGTCTTTCTTTATTCTAGGAAAAGATTATGATAAAGAAAGAAAAGATAGAAAGAGAAAGAATAGCTACCACGAGTCTGAGTCAGATGTCTACGAAGTGAAAAAAAGAAAACAAGAATCGCCGCCGGAGTCGTCAAAAGTGCAGAGTCAGATTACAATGACTCACTTTATTGACAGAAATTCTGACAATTCTGGCAAGAGTGGCAAAGGAACTACATCCACCACTGTAGATAGCGGCTTGACACTGACGGTCGATACTACAATAGAAGTCTATCAATACGGCCACACAAAGAAATCTGGCTTCCGAAATACACTTTTCGTGTTGTCGGACAAACACCGTGATTTAAGTTTTATGGAAAAAAGTCTCAGAAAAGAATATGGGGTGGCAACTGATGCCAAAAGGTACCAAATTGGCGATTTCAGCATTGAAATTGGTGTCACTTGTTCTGATAAAGCGTACATGGCCAACACGCAGACGGAGTGGCAGAATTTGATGACCCGATTTAACAGTGGTACAGGACAATGTTGTCTTCTAGGTAAGTAACATGGGAATGTCAATTATTTATAAGTAAATTTAAAGTCACTGCGCCCTGGGCGCTTATTAAATTTTTGGACTTTGAGGGTGGGCGCTTATTCGAGGCTGGGCGCTTATTAAATTTTTACAATTTTTAGCAAGTAATGCGTTTATTTATGCAAGAAAATAATGTATAACTAAACGTGAAAATGTACGAAAGCTGACTTTTTTTCATTGATAGTTTCAGTAAAAATCTAAAAAAAACGGTCTTCGGGATAGTCTCTTAGTAGTACTTAGTGAATTTTAATCTCAACTTCAACAATAAGCAAAATTCCTCTTGTGTCTTCATTATACGGGGGGTGGGGGTGGGCGCTTATTCGAGGCTGGGCGATTATTTCCTTTTCCTACCTACAGGGTGGGCGCTTATTCGAATAAGTACAGTATGTTGAAGTAGGCAATGACTCGTTGCCGTTAAGATACCCCTTAATAGACCTGAAAATAAACATTTTCTCCACTGAGGTCGCCAATAAGCTAAGTTTCGGTAACATGGAAAAGAGAATTTACCTAACTGCGGCCTTTTTCATTTTCACCCAATATCTTACTGTCTTTTTGGGATTTTAATAGCCTCGGCGAAAGGCCTAAGGTTAGGCAATTTCTCAGCATTTGGCCCGCCTGGGATTAAAACTGTTGTTTATCCGTTGCCACAGTACGCCTTCATGAAATCCAGTATAGCAAAGTTAAAGGTCTTCCATCTACGAGCACGAAGACCAAAAAGAAAACGGCGAGGGGCCCTTACAAGCGAGATGAGCGTGTTGTACAAGACGAAGACCTGCTCCAAAAACTGAGAAATTACACTGGTCGTGTTGAAGAATTCAAATATCAAAGAGGAGAAGACCAAGAACAGCTTCTGGATAAGTTTAAGAAGGGTGAGAAAATTGTTCTCTAAGATCCAGACTTAACTGTAATCATTTATTCTCAATTTTTATCTTGCAATAAAGTGACCACAGTAATTTTTCTTCCTTTACAGATATTGAAACCCATTATCCTGGATCTCGCGCCCTCATGGAACTGCACATTATCTGTGGAAAATGTGGAGTAACTAGGGCCGTCAATAGACTGCGATATCATCAGCACTTCAAGGACCGTATGTATACGCCATTTAATTGTTGGAAAATCACATTAATGAAAAAATGTAGGACCTATACATTATCATTGAAAAATATACATTGTGCGTGCGATGCTGTATGAGCATCATGAAGATATTCCAGGAAAATGAATTGTTAAAATTAACTAAAAAAATGAAATTGGGTGGGATGAGATGGTCTGTCCTGCATAAGGGGTAAAATATTAAATTAAGTAGTAGACCTTGCTAACTTGTCAAGGTCGGTGTTTATGTTCTTGTAGTGTTAATGCACTGTTTTTAACTTGCTCCTAAACAGATCACTGGAAGAGCTGCAAGGTCGTGAAAAGTAGCGATCTGAGAGATATATTTGCAAGCATGAGAAATAAAACTGCCAAGTAAGCCAAGTGCTCATAAAATGTTCTCTAATAACTTTGAAGGAAGAAAATGTATTTTCGCTTCAGTATAAATGCATTGTAATGCTAAGCTGCTTTCCAGAAATAAATAAAGATCAAACTGATTGAAAATGCTGTTTGATATCTTTTTGTCCACAAAGCGAAGATATAGAGGAGTATGATTCAGTCAGCCATTCAGAGGATGAGCTTGTTGAAAGCGAGAGTGATGAGGGGGATGGATTTGTGTAAGTTTGTTTCATTCATAGAATCTTGTGGTTACGCTGTTTACTTATTTATTTCATGTCCTCTTTCATAAAACACATCTTTGGAGAAACTGATGATAGATTCTTCAAGTATATTCCCATTTATATAATTATGCAGTAGAATCCCGGTAACTCGAACTCGGAAAACTCGAACAAACTCGTTAACTCAAACAAACTTCCATTTCCCTTGGATCTCACCCTACTTTTCAGTCATTTTTACTCGGATAGCTCGAAATCCAGCCAACTCGAACTAAATTCCATTTCCCTTGATAGAAATTTGGGTGAAATTTACCTCGACTCCATCGATAACTTGAATTGTGGTTCTTGCAGCTCACCACGGATGCCCATTAGCTCTTCTTGTCGTGTAATCAGATTTAAACACGAAAACGGACACTTCAGCAATTTGATTTAACTAGAGCAACGAATAGATTACGTATCTGACAGTCATTTTCCATTCTTGACCATTCTTATCATAAAAAAATGTATGATCGTGTTAGAAATTCTGACGAGATAAGTTTAATTTGCACTGTATTGTGTACTGAAGTGCTGAAAAATCCTTTAACTATCAATTATTAACGTGGCAAATTGAATATTCAATCAACCCTGATATCTCGAAACCCCGCTACTCGAACTGTTTTTCGTTTCCCTTCAGAGTTTGAGTTACCGGCGTTCTACGGTATATATAATTATAAACTCTGTCTTTGGCTCACAGATGTTTGGAAGAGCTAGATCCAGTTGTGGTGGCTTTACAACAGGAGATTCAAAGTGGCAACCTCCCACGCCAACACATTTTTTACAAAGTTCTTCGAAACGCCCTCGAGTTTGCACAGAAATCCTCCGATCCCAGAAAACAGTTCACACACGATAACGATGTAACCTTGTTCTCTGAAACTCTTGCCTTTCACGGCAAAGACAAAGTTATGAATCTTTTACGTGGTGCGGGTTTTCATGGCCAGCAAAAAGGTGGGACATTTGAATTCAAATGGGAAAACTGGAATCTTTTCCTTCAAAATCAACAAGAAGCAAGGAAAAGGCTGGTTATACCACCAAGGATGGTATAATAAAAAGTCTTCTAATTTCTTACCTATTACTTGCTCAATTAGAGGAGAGTGGAGTTCACCCCCTAATCGACCAACCACATCTTCGTGTGATTCCAGTGTGTTTAGCTACTGATGGTATGAGCATTAAACCAGGTCTCCAGTTTGATACACGTGTAAAGGAGTTAGTTGGCCTTCTATTCCCAGTTGATCTGGAGTATGTTAAAGCAACCCTGTCGCCTGATCCTGGAACTTTGAAAGTCTCCTTTGTGACTGAGGTCAACTGCGAAATAATCACTTCGTTGGACAGCAATCTGTCACTTCCTGTTGGCCTGGAGTTTACGGGGAAACGCGTTTCCGGCGAAGACGTAGCGGAGCAAATAATGAAGCGTGTTGCCCAGTTGCAAATTTGTCTCAGATGTCTAATGCAACATACAACAACCACGATGAATGTTATTGATACTTCTGGGGAATGCTGTAGAAACCGATGTGAAGGTAAGTCGATAGATAGACTTCACCTCTCTCGTAAATAACAAGCTTCCCTACCTTTGTAATTTTGTAAGGAGAGTTGAACAAAAGGTTTCGTTTCTAAAAGCATCATCTTCCGAGTGCCGCTATGTCTACATATTACATAGCATAGAAGCATCTTATGAACTCTAATGAGAGCAACATTTTAAACAATGATTCAATATGTTGACAGCAAACAAAAACAGATTTAATTTGAATATTGCAAAAGATATTTTCTATTTTAATTAGCATATTCATTACTTACAGCTTGTCTTGAGAGTGGCTCAGTCTGCCAGCCTTGCAGCGACCTGGGACATCAAAGTGTTGACACTCCACTTCGAGCATGCCAACCTTGCTTGGAATCTGGCTCTAAATGCGTGAAGCTTTTGGTTCTTCTTTGGACAGCTGATTGCGAAGAAAGCAACAAGCAGGCAATGGAGCAGATCGCTAAGCTTTCCAAAGAAGAAACCGACGACCAGATGAAAGAGCAGATGAAATTTTTAAAACCAATCCCGGAAGCAGTCCATCTAGGAAAATGCCTTAAGTCTTCATTTGCAAATTGGTTTCTGTTCCTTAATGGCGAGAGATTTAACCTCTCAAATCTCCGCGTACTTTATAACGATGAAGATGATGACATCAGACGTCGGATGCGCAAAGAAGTCACACTCAGTGACGTAAGAAATCGCGACCGAATGTCGGTGGAATCAATGCTTACGATTGCCAAACCATCAGTGAGAGATGTCATCCGTAAGGTACCATTCCTTGTGCAGACCATCATCCCGGAGACCTTTCGCCTGTATAAAGGAAACGCTAAAGGTGTGATCGAAAATCCCACTGGTATCTGCGTTGGTGAGCATGGTAGTTTGTTTGTCACCGACAACAAAAAATCGCGACTATTTCTAGCCCGCCTCCACTACCCAGTGGACGTAACCGAGGTTTCAAAGTCACTAAAGAATCCCAATGGCGTAGCCTATACCAGTGGCATCGTTTTTGTTGCAGACACAGGCAACGGGCGAGTGGTGTACAAAGCAATTGGGTCATCGGTGTTTATAAATCCCAACAAGATGAAGGTTGTCGACCTACGGGCTCAGTTAGATGCGCGTCATATCCAAGTTCACGCTGCTGCTAAAAAGAACGATCTTGTAAAGGCAATGACAAAGTGGGTTCAAGAACAAAGAAGAGGAATCAACTATTCAGTATCTGATCTGAATAAGCTTCCATTGAATAAAGAAATCATGAAACCTTTAGCAATTGTTGCTGCTGCAACGGATTTGCTAATGGTGTCTGACAGCCATTCCCATTCTGTCTACCAAGTAAGCATCAGCAACAATGGTGCACTTCTGCAAGGCACTGTCAGCTTGGTCATCAACCTCCCCGAAACAGCAAACCCCCTGGGACTGGCGTTTGATGGAAGCAGCGTGTATGTTGCTAACTCGAGCAGTGATGGCGGAATCACAAAATTCAATCTGGCAACGTCTGCAAGCTCCATTCTAGTTAAAAATGGTACACCAAATTGCCATATGGTTCACGGGGTGGATGTATCAACCGACGGAAGTATTGTCTTTACAGACCGGGGATCGCGTTTGGTGCGGACTCTTTCACCCAGAACCTCAGAAATCCAAGTGGTTGCTGGATCTGGTGCAAACAGTTCAAGGGATGGATCCAGCTTAGCAGCATCTTTTTGTCAACCAACAGCAATATGCATCGAGGGGAAAACGATGTTTGTCGCAGATACAGCGGTAGGAGCTATAAAAGTCGTTACTCCGACAAATTCCTCGAGCTACTTGATTCATTATGCAGAATGTTTGGAGTACATCTGCGCGGAGTTCAAGCAGAATCCCATACTATCGAAGACGCTATTTCCTCGGTGAGTGAACTGAGTTCGGTAGTTGACTTGTGGGTGGATGAGGTTCAAGAGAAAATGGGAAGGAAAGCAGCAACTCAGGGACCTCAAGGAACGATATCGTCAAAAAGCAAAAGCAGTGTTGAGATTCTCAGAGAGTCATTATGTTCATTGAGAGATTTTCTGAAAGACGTCAACCCAGGGTTCCACAGCTTTTTTAAATTGGTCGCCACTTTGACACTCGTTGTGGAGAACTTTTTCAGCCAAATGCGCTCCAGGAATGATATGCCAACTGCCCTCGAGTTTGCATATCTATTTGCACCCACCATTCGCGAGTCATTGAAACAACTCACTGACACTGGCTTTGTCTACTACACTTCCCCACACTCCTATTATGAAGTACCAGATGAGATCAAACTCCTGTTTCGAGAACTGCCATCTTTGTCTGTTCCATCATCAGAGGAAATGGCAAAAGAGGATCAGAAGTTAATGAGAGACTGGAGGGACAGCTTTGGAAAACCGGTTCGTCAACTAACTGTCCGAAACCAAAGTACCAAAGACAATGTCGGCACTCTTCCACTGTTTGCATACTCAACGCCAGATCCTCCACCAAGACCTTTAGATTTCTCCATTACCGATGACCTCGCATCTGTTGCTTCAAGAAACACAGACACACACCGTGAATCTCATAACGTAACAGTTTTATTCGAAGCCAATAGCGTTTTAATATTGAAACGCGATTACATTCCTAGAGTTATCAACCAAGGGCCCTTCTTTGTTGGAACTGTTGAAGCTGATATAAGTGATGAGGAACAAAATATTTTTTATGATGTTCAGCTATTTGTTCCCTCATTTGAAGATTGTGTCCTTTTCACATTCTACGGCAAAGAAAGAATTCACCGAGATTCTATAGCAGGCAAAGTAGACGAAGGACATTTCGAGAGAGGGGATAACTTTGTCAAACTGACAGAGATGTCATACGAAGCATTCCTGAGACATCAAAATGATGTCGAAGATCTTCTGCCCGACAAAGAAAGTTGCGAGGAATCCAGCGACCTCGACTCGGAAGATGAAAGCCAAGCAGACGTGGTCTTTGGCGGAATACCCTTGCGCACTTCATCTGGAAGGAATGTTGTACGCCCAGACCGCTTGGACCTCTGATCCCGTCACCGCTGAGCAGCACTTTTCAAATAAAACCATAGATAGGCGCTAAAATATACACAATTTTTAGCCTTTTGCTGTAGTGACTGTAGTGTCTTCAGCTGATGTTTTAATATTTTCTCCTTTACTAACGACACTAACGTGTAATTTCAGTCTTTCAGACTTAATTTTTTTTTTCATCCAGATGTTTGTCTTTGTATTGTTTTCCAAGTACATAAAGGTATCACTATCTTTTATTTTTCTACGTACTATTGCGCCACTGATTTACAATATAAGGTCTCGAGAACGCACAAAATATGACACATTACGCTGTAGCACAGGCCCAAAATACGGTGGTCTAACATAATAACAAGATATCCACCAAAATATGTTTTAATCAATCAAGGTCAAATTACTTGTAACAACTCCTCTGAGACGAAATTCCGACAGGCGACATACGAACCTTGTGAAATGTCGACATAGCTGCTTGCGAAATTCAGACGGGGGACATGGGTACCCCCCCTAACAGGGCCTCGTAATATAGTAGCTGTTTTCAAGTTCTAATTTTAACATATTGCTCCCCAATGATTGGACTTCTTCGTCCCAGCCAATACTTAATAGTTCCTGGAATTACATAGGCAAAGTCTCCAGCTGGATTTAAAATTCTTTCGTCCCACTTCAGCCCAAGGTATGAATCAAGCACCCTCTTCGACTGCAATCGGTAAACCAGCTTCCCTCTTTGGATAATGACCTTCCATAAAAACATCCTGGTCAACGTTGAGGTCTGTGTTTATATCAGAGTCCTCTCGCTGCCCAGACCAAAGCCTTTTCTTTCTTTCACGTAAAAGTTGACCGTGGAAAGATTGTGTTCTATCCTCAAGCGATTTTTTCGATGGAATGAACAGCTTTTGTTGACGAACAAATGGAACATATTCAGATCCTTCATCGCCCCCGAAGGGTCTCCACTCATCAAAGTGAGTGCTGTAGCCATTGTAGTGAATTTTCAATTTCTTGTGGCTTTGTCAACCTCCGTGACTTCAACGTCTTATAGTTTTGTATCTTTTTTTTCCGTGGATTTACCTTTTTGACTGGGGTGTCTGCTCAGTATTCGTTGCAGAATAGGTCTGGTTCTTTGATTACCCTCTTTGGCCTGTCCAACATTTTGAAAATTCGAGCCGGAGAGCAAGCGCATTACGTGGGGCTAGCGGCCGCGTCGGTCTGGAATTGAGAAAAGCAAATGTCCATCGTGTTGCGGAAAGAGTTTGATATGGAGAACATATGCGCGTGGCATATCTCCTTCGTTCACCGTGGCAGTTTAGCGAAAGTGGGTAACAAGAAGGCTCCGTGTACTGACGACAACGAATGGAATTATTTGTATTTTAATCAGCATTTCAGCCATATGTCTGCTCTTGGATTCTAAAACACCTTTTTACTCATTCCCCTTTGGCTCCTCTGTGTTAAATAACCAGATAAATTTTGCACATTTGTTTCCTAAAGCTGCATTTCGCTAAGAAGTGAAGCCACGAACCATCCCTGTCATCTCTGCAAGTAAAGTTTTTCATATTCAGCATTTATTCACTTAATTTTGCGTTTGATATGGTGGCGTGTGGCCACGTTCCACACGTCTCCAACTGAAATTCCTCTTTTCGGGGGCGTAGCGTCAATATATGTACGTACGCACAGGCGTACAGTTGAAATCAGAGAAAAATATATCCCTAAAGCCTGAAAGCGATATATATATATATTTCGTACAATAGTGATGCGACTTAATGCAAAATTTGCCATTATCCCTTTATGAATGGAAGGAAACACTGTGAATAGTGAATGTTGATAAACGCGTTACGTAGCTGCCCCCCCCTCCATGTCAGCCCGCTAAATATTGGTTTGGTTGTTTTCAGCTGAGTGAGGAAGTGCTTTACTGCGTATGTAAAAAGCCAGAGGATAATAGGTAGTTATAACAAATATAAAACAATGGATTTGCTATCTTTAATTTCCTTTCTAATGACAACACTACGTGAGATTTTTTTTATTTCATGGTTGTACAGCGCACTCCTTTACATTCAGTCGTTTGTTACCATTTATTATTTCAGGCTTTATATTACGTGCGACGTGTGCACACAGTTTTTTCACCCAAAATGCCTCAAACTCTCAGACGATGACTTGGACTCCATCTCGCTTGAGGCAAAAATCTACAAAATGTAAGCTGGAAAAACGTGGTTATCTTGCCACTGTGCTTAGCCTTGATTCGCATTATGTACATACAAAATGAGTGTAGCTTTGACTTTTCAGTAATTTTTTCAAAAGAGTCTTTGTTGGGACTAAATTGACTAGTTTGTTTGCTTTTTCTGATTCTATAGGATGGCCTTAAAGATAAGACACGGAAAGCAGTAGCAAGGGCTGGCATTGAAAGGGAAGGCGTCTTTATGCACGCGCTTCCAGAGAGCTCCTCTTATATTCTGTCCGAATCGGATTTCATTAAGTTACAACCACAATATAGAGGAAATGGTCGACGTGCGTTACCCAATGGCTGGGACTCCATAATTTTGAATTACATTTAAAAAGACAACCCTTTGTGTCTTCACGTGTAAACAAAATCGCGTCAAAAGAAAACATTCGAGAAAAAAGGTCTGCCCCCTTTTCCTGGATCATTGTCCTGTTCGTTTCCTGGATATTCAGTTAAAGCAAAACTTTCCATCGTTGAAGAGGATTCCAGAATATTACAGGTTTATTTTCTTGGCAAAGTGCAACACCGGGGAGATGTTTAACACGGACGAAACATCACGGGAACAGAGAGGGCAAAGTTGAGGTCAATTTTGCAGCACAAACATCCCAGCAGGGTCCATCACAAAATCCTTTCCTCACTGCACACCAGACCTTCGTCTCTTTCACGACCTCAGTCCTTTTCTTCCTATTTATTTTGATGCAACTGGAAACCTGGCCAAAAAAGTACTTCAAGACACTGGCAAGTTGTTGTATTATGCATTGGTTGTTCCGCACCCCAAAAAGCGAAACCACCAATAGCTGTCACGGAGATGTTTTCCTCGAGTCAAAGTGTGCATACCTTGACGTAATTCATCGCATCTTTCATGTACGATGCAGCCAAATTGTATGGAGGAAGACCCGTAACGCCATATCACGATGAAATAGATCTAAGCTGGGCTATTCTTCATAGCGTTCTTAAGGGCTTTGTTTGCTTGGAAATCGCATCATACCTCCAAAGGTGTTGGCGACTTGTGAAGGGTTCGGCTGACCGTGTGGATGCAGTTGGTACAGTCATCCACTTTTGTACGAGCCACTTGATGAACACCTTATGGAGAAAACTTGCACAACTGTAAGTTGATTCCACGTCATTTTACTCTGGCTAACATGGATTGTAATTACGAAAACATATTTAGAAACTAAACGTAGCATTAGTACAACTCCAAGATGCGTATGCACTTCACAGAAGGTTAACGTAGACAAGTTTAATGCCCGGCTCATGCTCAGCCCGGTTCCCTTTTAGAAATGTACACTTTTTATGCGTTCTGTGGTTCGTATGATGAGACTACATAGTATACATCCCTGCCAGAAATCAATTGTTTGTTAGATAATCGAAATTTCAAAACTATAAGTTTTAAGATAACAAAAGCTAACTCTTAAACTTGGCCTATAAACCAATTTTAAGGTGCTACACTTTTTTCCAGTGTGACAAATTAACGTGCATGGCCATATCAAACGTAAAAAATGTCAGGTCTATGGTGACCGTTGTGTCAAAGCAACCGTCCAGATTTTCACTGATTTTGTACTACCAAGCAAAAGAAGGCAAATATTATGATTTTGATACCCATTTTTTCTTGGGCTACAGTATAAACCAGTAACTGAGAGTCTTGAAAACCCAATCTATTAAAAGTAGTCCCTTTTCTTCTTTTTTGCTTGTGTATTGATTTTATTGCCAAAAGTGAATGTTTAACAACATCTTGAAAATCTTAAAAGTAGTAAAATTAATACCAATGCTACTTTAATTCCTTTTCCTAGGCCGATGTAAACCTGCTTTTCATGAGTTTCTGGCCGATTTATTAGACGATGTCGCAGATAGAGTGGAACTTCGTTGCACTGAATCAAGACAGATGACATTACTTCATTGCACTTGGGATAAGTTCGGGGAACTGATGGCAGAGAACGGAGGGAGGTCTTTAGGCCTTTTTGACGAACTAATGTCCTTCTTCTCAACCATGAACATGTACTCCTCCCAAAGGATGCCAATTTCTGACACCCGTGAATATCAAGACTTCCTACAGTTGTTCACTGGCAAGGCAAAAACGCGAGAAACAGGTATGCACTGGAAAATGACTGCCATTCTTTCATGGAAACATTTATCTGCAATGTTCTTCCAAAAATAAGAATTATGTTGTCATTGGGTACTTAAAACTTTTTTAACAAGTGACATCATTTCATTATATCTTTGACAGTTACTGGGAATGCCAATTTTAAAATGGCAAGGACTTCATTTTCCTTCCTGGGGTTCACACAACCATTTGCAGCCCTCCCAGTTATACAGGGGATACCTCAAATAATGCCAAAGGATTCACATCCAGAATCCATGGTGTTTTCCACAACCGGTGTTTGCCTGTTTTGATGACACTATTCTCACACCAGAAGAGCATGATGCAGTGGGAGAATTCAAAGAGCAATTAGGTAAATATACATCCTTGTGTAGGCTGATATTCAAACAACCATACCTCTATTCAACAGACCCCATTATAGAGAGCACACTTGGTAGTTATACATCGTGGATGATGAGAACCTGTCACAAGAACTAAGAACCACCCATTTTTAACCCTCATAAGATCCCAGCAACATGTCCATATGTGTAATCCCTGTATTGATAACAGTAGAAATGGTTCCAATTCTAATTAGTCTCAACAATCAGTTTCAAGCTTTCATGAAAATACTTTCTGTACCAAGCTCTGTATGCATTAAATTACCCTTTTATTTTTAATTATCAAATGACCAATATCTTTTACACTTTTTTCAATCATAATGTTATTACCTTGCAGTAAATTTCTTGACCAATTTGTACATCCATGGGGAGTCAACCTTCAACATACAAGAGAATGGTAAAGTCAAGACAGTACATGTGAACCGCACAGAGTTCTCAATGACGGATGAGGCCATCAAAGAATTCAAAAACATTCACGACGACTGGCAGTTAGATGTCTGTGAAAAGAATCCTTTACTTGGAGGTATATTTATCCCCCCACATTGCCAAAATAACAAGTTACACTGCATTCAGCCCATTTATTTTTTTTATTAATTGTCAACTACTGCTGCAACACGAGTTCATAATTGAACAACATTAGTTCCCTTTAGGCTATTATTTCCCAAAACAAACCCTTCTGACTAAACACCTAGGAAACAAGCCATTTATTCAACTGCAAAATTTATTGCAGAGTGCTCTTCCCAAAAAAAATTTCTTGGCGCTAAGCACTTAGTTCTCTGTGGCCTTAAAGGCCATAGGGATGTAGCTCTTGGTCTCCAACTACGTGCCATGCCCCTCACTTTGGCCTTCCTGTACCACCCCTCCTGCCTCCCTCCTTTTCCACTGTTCTTCTCCATATAATTAACAATTATCCTGCGAAATCACGCGGAATATCACCTGATACTTAGCCGACGAGGCCGTAGGCCGAGTTGGCTAAATCAGGAGATATTCCGCAAGATTGAGCAGGATAATTGTTTTATTATTCAACAAATTCCCATCGACTGCCATTTTCAGAACGAGAAAAACTACGGCTCTATAGATAAAAACGCTAAAAGCTAGCAACACATAAAGCTTAATAAAAATCAAAACAGAACTTCAAGAAATCGAAGTTTACTACCGTTCACTTAAAAAGACTTATTTACAAACTCATGTTTGGAATGACAAGACAAAGGAAAAAAAATATTGCTACCTTACCGAGAATAAGTCCTCTTCCGGTGAATTAAAATCTTTTCAACTTTAGTCTTTACAACTTTCCCTGAGCAAGTGTGCTGCTTCGTTCGCAATAGCATTTTCTTGGTTGAGTTCTCACTATGAAAATTCCAAGTCAACCTCTGGATATCTTTGTGAGCTGAAGCAAATACTTGTTGACATTTTGAGAGCATTTAATCGTGGTAAGTTTCTTCCAGAGAGTTAAAATTTACGGAGAACACTGCTAAAACTGCCTCGCTTTTTAAAATGGCTGCCAAACAAGCAATGAAAGAAAATAGTGCACTTCCAAATATGGTCATTTATGTATATCGCAGGATATCTGTCATGTAGGATGACAGATATTGAGGGCTTCCTTACCATATATGGGCATAGTGACAATTTGTTGAATAATAATCAAAGTTATTTCACAAACTTGGGAAAATATGCACAAAAAATGGTTACAAAGTCATTATAAAAACAAACTGGTCGACAAATCACACTCATTGCGTAAGAAGACATTAATTGACTCAAATCCTAATGCCTCAATTTTACATGGAGTATTACTTTTAAACTAACCCGTAACACATGTAACAGTGTATTCCAATCTATTTTCAGGGAGTGCTCTTCCCAAAAAAAATTTCTTGGCGCTAAGCACTTAGTTCTCTGTGGCCTTAAAGGCCATAGGGATGTAGCTCTTGGTCTCCAACTACGTGCCATGCCCCTCACTTTGGCCTTCCTGTACCACCCCTCCTGCCTCCCTCCTTTTCCACTGTTCTTCTCCATATAATTAACAATTATCCTGCGAAATCACGCGGAATATCACCTGATACTTAGCCGACGAGGCCGTAGGCCGAGTTGGCTAAATCAGGAGATATTCCGCAAGATTGAGCAGGATAATTGTTTTATTATTCAACAAATTCCCATCGACTGCCATTTTCAGAACGAGAAAAACTACGGCTCTATAGATAAAAACGCTAAAAGCTAGCAACACATAAAGCTTAATAAAAATCAAAACAGAACTTCAAGAAATCGAAGTTTACTACCGTTCACTTAAAAAGACTTATTTACAAACTCATGTTTGGAATGACAAGACAAAGGAAAAAAAATATTGCTACCTTACCGAGAATAAGTCCTCTTCCGGTGAATTAAAATCTTTTCAACTTTAGTCTTTACAACTTTCCCTGAGCAAGTGTGCTGCTTCGTTCGCAATAGCATTTTCTTGGTTGAGTTCTCACTATGAAAATTCCAAGTCAACCTCTGGATATCTTTGTGAGCTGAAGCAAATACTTGTTGACATTTTGAGAGCATTTAATCGTGGTAAGTTTCTTCCAGAGAGTTAAAATTTACGGAGAACACTGCTAAAACTGCCTCGCTTTTTAAAATGGCTGCCAAACAAGCAATGAAAGAAAATAGTGCACTTCCAAATATGGTCATTTATGTATATCGCAGGATATCTGTCATGTAGGATGACAGATATTGAGGGCTTCCTTACCATATATGGGCATAGTGACAATTTGTTGAATAATAATCAAAGTTATTTCACAAACTTGGGAAAATATGCACAAAAAATGGTTACAAAGTCATTATAAAAACAAACTGGTCGACAAATCACACTCATTGCGTAAGAAGACATTAATTGACTCAAATCCTAATGCCTCAATTTTACATGGAGTATTACTTTTAAACTAACCCGTAACACATGTAACAGTGTATTCCAATCTATTTTCAGGGATTTATTCCAGAGGAAAATCACATGTACTGCGCCTCTCTGTGCCTATTCAGCTGTTACTATCTGAATTTCATACTTCAAACCAGGTAACTTCACGGTACTTTAATATCATCATGTACAAAAAGAAAAAACTATCAGTTCACCAATAATTATTAAATTATTCATAAAAAAGGGACACCAAACACAACTCTCAACCTGAATTTCTTTAAAATTCTCATTTGCCTATTATGTAATAATTTAAACTAACAAAAAATAAAACAGTTCCTTGGATATTTCATTTGACTATTCTATTATCCCATGACATACACCAACCTAACTACTTTTTGAAATATTATTGTAGTCCATGGACAGCAATTCCCAGGCGACCAATGCAGAGAGCACTAATGATGATGACATTAACAACCACCATTCAGCCAATGATGAGGTATTAACAAACATACACTGGTAACCATTATTTCAATGCCTTCAAATATTATAAATTGGAATACCATAAAAGGACAAAAAAACCTTAAGTTATCATTTACTGTTTGTTATCTAAAGATAGGTTCAATTTTAAATTAACTCATTTTCTATTAATTTTGAAGTGAAATTACGTTGTTACTTCTCATACAATCAGTTGCATATAGCTTAATATACCAGTACAATGTCTCCTTATCATCATTTTCAATTCAGGCTACATTAAGAGAAATTGATTAAACCAAAATGAAGAGTGTGAATGTAATGGGTAATGATGCAGTGGAATGGAATTCTTGAAATAAGATCATGATGAAATGGAGTCCTCAAACCACTATTTAATGTTGTCCATTAAATTGTAACATTCTATACATTTAATTTCATTTTCTACATTTAATTTTATCCTCAAATGTTTCAAAACATCTTACACCTTAGACAGTCCAATTCAGTTCTAACACAGTACTAAACTTGTCAAAAGGCAAGAATTTCATTTACACACATAAAATTCTATGAGCAGCCACTCCCATTCTTCTGTAGGTGCAAACTTTTGTTTTGATATCAACCAAAAAAATTAAGTTATTATATATTTTCTAATAATAGAAGAAATCATAGATATCAATGCATTAAATAACTTGAGATCTTACCTCCAGCATAACACATACCTAACAACTTTTCCAAATATTATTGCAGAAGACTGAGGACAGCACTTCCCAGTCACACAATGTGGAGAGTTTTAACGAAGATAGCAATGAGGACAGCCATTCAGACAATGATGAGGTAAACAAACATCTATAATTCACAGTACTCTACAAATCAGTATAAATTAAAATACCATTACTTATTACTTAATTTTATTTAATTTTATTGTACTTAATTTTCCATTACTTATTTTAAAATATACTTAATTTTATATTTTCCTTCAAGGACAAAAATCCTCTGAAGAAATTGCATGCAAAGTTAATCTCAAAATGCAGAGACAAAAGCAGTCACATCCCTTGACCTCATCACAGACAAAATCAGCTACCATAAATTACCCTATCTACAAAACGCCTCCAAGAATTATTATAACAATTCAACAGAAATTTATTCCCTTTTCATTAACAACTGTTTATACCTTTTTCCAACAAATACCTTAGGGGTAAAACTATTTGCAGAAGCAAAGTAAAAACAAATCTCCCTCTGTAGGAATGGTATTATTTTTTGGAACAGTACATACTTCCAAAACTTATATTACATGACCAAAACAAGGTGCAAGAACCTTACGTTATTACTGCTGTTCTAAACAAATGCCCAAATTTATCACACTAATAGTTGCTCGAACAATAGTTTGGATCATTATTGCTCATCCAAAATCAGAAAAATAAGCAGTCAAAAATTAACGCTACCGTGGAACTCAACAAATTCACATTGCAGTGATTAGGCTGAAGTTACACCAAAACCATTGTTCCAGATTCTCATAAATACAACATATTTCTCACATTACACCACTTGTTCTAGTTTTTATGTACCAGTCTTAAATAAATCATCCAATTTGAATACTTGTCATTGAGGACTACCCATAACTCTGAACTTTATTTTACCGCACCACACTACAATTAACTAAAATCAAACACTGTTAGACACTTTCAAACCAATTTTATCCTCCAATGCAGACTACAGATTATTTATACAAGCGTCACAACTTACCTTTCAAAACTGATTAATATATTTCTTTAATTTTTGTCCATTTGTCTGGGAGGAATAAACCCCTCTTCAAGGAGATACAGAAGCACAACACACCAATGACACAAATCATATATATCCAGCAACCCACATCAGCCCACAGGCTATAGTTGCTGCACATTCTCTTGTCAATGTTTGCCTATCACAATTATGTAAGTTATGTATAATCTTTGACAAAGAGTTTCTGAGTTAAAATTGAGGTTCTTTTCAGACATATTTCATATTTCAGACATATTTGTCATTGTTCAAATACACTGATCAACTCAATCTAATTCTACCTTGCATTTGCATACATTCTGAGATCACATGAGATAGCAAGTCACGTGACTTCGAGCTCAGTGGGAGTTTTGACTTCGAGCAAGGTCGTTTGTGGCACTTTTGTGCTCCCAAAATCGCTCCCGAATATTTACGTAGCTCCTGTGCTGTCCTGTGGTTTATCAAACCGAAGATGTCCTCGACGTCCAAAGAGTCCGAGGACGATCTTCTTGCCGAGGAAGCCGGAGAAGAGGGTGAAGAAGACAAGGAATCGCTTACTGACGAACGCAACGCTGTCCTTCCACGCGCCTCACAACAACTCAAGAGTCCAAACCCCGCTTCTTCGGATGAAATTAACCTACTCACCAACGCAATACTAGGCTTAACAAAAAGCCTACCAAATCTTCTACCTCCACCTCGTGGAGAGACAAAAGGCAAAGGAAAACGGCCGGCGAGCAAGTCTCCAAACGCCGTTCCCGCCAAAAAGGCAAAAGACAAAGATGGCGAGGCGGGAAGCTCCATGAGCGCCTCCGACCAGTCCACTGACTGCGAGATTCTCTACGACTCTGTGCTAAATAGCATAAATGATGAGTCAGAGCAAAATACCACTCGTAGTGGTGATGAGGACGATTTCCTCTCGGAACTCGTAAAAGAATACGAGTCTGACGATACCGTGGGCGAAAGCCTCGAGAATGAGAAACTAGCCAAGCTAGTTGACAAAATGTTCCGCTGCAAACTAAGCGAGAAAAATCTCAAAGACCGGCTTGAGAGGCAGGAGAGACCGGCTAATTGTACTGCAGCCAAGCCTCCCAGGGTAAACCCAGGCATTTGGCGTCGATTGAGAGAGCCTACAAAGAAGAGGGATTTACAATTTTACAAAATACAACAAGCCCTCACAAAAGGCATCCTGCCAGTTGTCCGTATAACGGACAAGCTTATGCAGGCGAAATCACTTGATGATGAAGAATGCCAAGACTTAAAGAAACTGGGGTTGGAGGCCATGTCCCTCCTCACTCATGCTTCTTATGAGATAAACATGCAACGGCGTCTGCTTCTGAGACCAGATATTGGGAAGGAATACTCAGCCCTCTGCTCCTCCCAACTGCCATTTACAGATTTTCTCTTTGGAGATGATCTACAAAAGCATTTGAAAGATATTGGCGATCAAAACAAAATAGGGGCCAAGATCACCCCTAATTACAAAGGGCAACGCTCTTCTCCAGGAAGGTTTAGCAATAACAGCTATAAGCAGTCAAAAAACTGGAGAGGCCACAACTCCAAACCTTGGAAATACAAAAACAATGCCAACCGGGACAAGACAACCCGGACAAGCCAATAGAACACTTACTGCCAGCTACTAGCACAGTAAGTATATGTCCACCACTTTGTAACAGTGTATATATAGCTGGAAACATAGCAAGGCATTTCAATGTCTGGCAGACTTTAACCTCTGACCCCTACATTTTAAGCATCGTTCAGGGTTGTCAATTAGAGTTTTGCAACCCACCTTGCCAGGTGCAAACCCCTAGAGCAGTCAAACTTTCTAGTAAAGAGTCAGATATTGCCACTACTGAAATTAAGAAGCTTTTAACTAAAGGGGTCATTAGAGAAGCCACTCATGTTCCTGGTGAATTTATCTCAACAATTTTCACCAGACCCAAGAAAGATGGGTCTCACCGTCTTATTTTGAACTTGAAAAAGCTTAATGAGCATATTGTGTACCACCACTTTAAGATGGATTCACTGCATAGTGCTACTCAACTGATGAAGCCTAATTGCTGGATGGCTGTCTTAGACCTAAAGGATGCATACTACTCTGTTCCTATTAGGACTGAAGACAGAAAATACCTTCGTTTCGAACATGAAGGCCAACTTTATGAGTTTGTTTGCCTTCCTAATGGCCTCTCTAGTGCACCCAGAATTTTTACCAAACTGTTAAAACCTGCCCTTGCTAGATTAAGGGAGGACGGGGTGCTTTTAGTCATTTACATTGATGACATTATCCTCTTTGCAGATGACCCTCAGACATTGCTCGATTTTCTACAAAGGGCTATTACATTATTGCAGTCTTTAGGATTCACTATCCATTCTGATAAATCTCAACTTGTCCCATCCCAGAAGGTCAATTTTCTGGGTTTCATTTTAGACTCTGTTGCGATGACAGTCTCCATGAAATTGGACAAGGCTGACAAAGCAAAATCAGCCATCCTACAGCTCCTTAGGAAGGAGCAACCACTTATAAGAGAGGTTGCATCCGTAGTTGGGCAAATGGTGTCATGCTTTCCTGGAGTTAAATATGCCCCACTGTATTACCGTGCTCTTGAAAATGACAAAACTGATGCTTTAAAGATGAATGGGTGGAACTTAGATGAGAGAATGCTCATCTCTGATATAGCTAAGAAAGACATGTCCTGGTGGCTTTCAAATATTGACAATGATCCATGCCCTGTTCTGCCTATGAAATACAAATTAACCCTTAAATGCGATAGCTCTCTAGAAGGATGGGGAAGTGTCATTGAAAATTCTCCACTTGTTGCAAATGGGCGATGGTCCCACAGTGAGAGTATGTGCCACATAAACTACTTGGAAATCAAAGCTGTCCTTTTTGGTCTTCAGTCTTTGTGCTCAGACTTAACAAACTGCAACATCAAAGTGTTGTCTGATAACCAAACAGCGGTTTCCTATCTGAGAAATATGGGTGGCACCCACTCTCGGGACTGTAATGAGATTGCAAGGGAAACTCTTTTGTGGTGCAAGGACAGGGGCATATCCTTAACTGTCACCCATTTACCTGGGAAACAAAATGTTGAAGCTGACCTAGCAAGTAGACATTTTCATGATGACACTGAATGGTCATTAGACACTCATGTTTATAACAGCTTAATTACCAAATGGGGAAAACCTGAGATTGATCTCTTTGCATCACGCTTGAATGCAAAACTGCCCTGCTATGCAGCATGGAAACCTGACCCAAGTGCCTACTCTATTGATGCCTTTACACTTGACTGGTCTGTGTATAAACTTGTTTACTGTTTTCCACCTTTTAGTATAATTGGGAAAGTACTTCAGAAGATAATATTCGCCAAGACAACAGCAATCCTAGTTCTCCCCGACTGGCCAACACAGTTTTGGTACCCACGAGTGATGTCAATGCTAATGGCTCCTCCACACCGAATAAAGCTGCAGAAGTCAACACTGACCCTTCCCCACGATGCCAAGAAAATCCACCCCCTTTACCCCAAGCTCCAACTGATTGGCTGTCTTGTGTCAGGGAATCCCTCCAGTTACAAGGAATAACTGGGGAAACTTTGAGCATCATTATTGATTCATGGAGAGAAGGTACTCAGAAGCAATACAGAACCAGCATATCTGCTTGGATAAATTACTGTAAAGAACGGAAGATCAGCATTACAACACCTTCTCTGCCAGAACTGTTGAACTTTCTAACTCTTCAGTCCAAAAGGCTAAGCTACAGTGCTCTAGGAACCACTAGAAGTGCCCTTTCTTCATTCATCAACATTGATGGCTTCAAAGTAGGAGAACACCCTATCGTTTCACGTTTTATGTCAGGTGCCTTCAACAGGAAACCAACTTTCCCCAGATATGTGGAAACATGGAACCCTCAAATTGTCCTTAGCCACCTTAAGGACTACCCTGACGTCAAGGAAATGTCTCTGAAGCAATTGACATTGAAACTGACTATGATTTTGGCCTTAGTCACTGCACAGCGAACACAGACTCTTAAGTTGCTGTCAATTAATGACATGCAAACTAAAGCTGGCGAATATGTTTTTCAAATTACATCCATTCTTAAGCAGACAAGTGCTCATGGTGGCAGGCAAAGACACCTGCAACCTATTGTGTTGAAGAAATATGACCATGATAAAACCCTTTGCGTTTTTACATTGTTACAAGAGTATCTTATGAGAACTGTTAAGTTAAGCGGTTCATGTTCTCAACTTTTAATTTGCCACTGCAAGCCTCATGGGCCTGCATCGAAAGACACTATTTCTAGGTGGCTCAAACAGGTTATGCTTGACGCTGGAATTAATACTTCTGTTTTTAAGCCTCACTCCACCAGAAGTGCAGCCACTTCTGCTGCAAAGTCAGCTAATGTTCCTTTAGATGAAATTATGGCCACTGCTGGCTGGCGTTCAAGCTCTGTATTTGCTGTTTATTATAACAAACCACTGTTTAATGCTAGTTCTTTTGCTAACAATGTACTGGGGAAGAATTAGTGCATTGGTAATAAATGCCATGTTTACCATTTCTTTTTTAGAATGTGTACTCTTTATTTTTTGAGGGCCCTATAGAGCTCTAAAATCTCATGTGATCTCAGAATGTATGCAAATGCAAGGTAGAATTGAATAATTAAACGAGACTTACCTGTAAGTTGAAGTTTGATTGAGATTCTACCGTAGCATTTGCAGAAATGAAGAGATCACATCCCTCCCTATTTCCCCCCCTTGTATGTTACCTTATCACATCTAGTGATTATTCCTATTGTTCTATGGTGCTGCATACATCAATTCATTATTCATGTATGGGGTAGTCTACAGGACTCCTCAAAAAATATGCTTTCAAGACTGAGCTCGAAGTCACGTGACTTGCTATCTCATGTGATCTCTTCATTTCTGCAAATGCTACGGTAGAATCTCAATCAAACTTCAACTTACAGGTAAGTCTCGTTTAATTATTCAAATTTACGTCTAAATAAGTCGGGCCCATATGGCAAGATAGGCCTCGTTTTGATGTGGTGACCTCGTCTTGAGGTGGCCTCGTTTTCATGTGACCGGAACCGGAAGTCACATGACCGGAGCCGGAAGTGACGTCATGGGAACCGGAAGTCACATGACCGGAACCGGAAGTCACCTGATTTGAACGGGAAAACCGCTGACCAGTAGGAAAATGGGATTGCGGGCTCAGGGTGGGGCAAAACCACTGAGGAACGCGGGCTCAAAGTCCAAAGTCCAATTTGCGCATCGGGGGAGGTCCTTACTTGATAAGAAAGAAAGACGCCATGTTGGAAAACAAAATAATTTA